>OY728166.1:346480816-347105816 GCA_963277665.1 Viscum album | reverse complement strand
GAAATGTTTAATGTATATATTCACTCAAAAAGAATTTCACATGAGATAGAGGAGATGGCTGGAATTAATCATGGATTATGATTGTACAATACATTACCATCCATGAAATGGAAATAAAGTGGATGATGATTTGAGTTGAAAATGTAATGCTTCATTAACCATGCTACGTTTGGAACTAGATACATTGTTTTTTGATTTGATGAACATTGGCATAGATGTTTTTGGTGTAGGAAGTTATAATGTTTTGTGTCAGGTGTTAGTGATATCATCACTATCAGACAAAATTAAGAAAGCACAGAAGAAAGAAAGTGGGTTGCAGCAAAAGGTATAGCTAGTTCAGAAGGGTAAGCTGCCTAAATAGGACATTGATAATGATTGTGTTTTGTGGTTTGGGAAGAGATTATGTGTGCCTTCTGATTCAAAGTTGAGGAATGAGTTGTTATGTGAGGCTCATAGTTCCCCATTTTCAGTTCATCCGGGAAGTACTAAGATGTATAGAGATCTGCGGAGTATTACTGCTGGGATGAAATGATAAGAGATATTGCTGATTTTACTGTGAAGTGTTTGACTTGTCAGCAGGTTAAAGCAAAGCGGCAGTTACCGAAAGGGATGTTGCAATCATTACAGGTGCAAGAGTGAAAATGGGAAAATATATCCATGGACTTCGTTGTGGGATTACCAAAGACATCTCGAGGTAATAATGTAATATGGTTTATAGTTGATCGATTGACTAAATCTACTCATTTCCTTCCTATTCGAGATACTTTGTCTTCATATCAACTTTTTCGGTGGTATGTTAAAGAGATAGTCAGGTTTCATGAAGTTCCCTTCTCCATTTTATCTGATCGTGATCCTAGGTTCACTTCTATCATTTAAAAAGGCCATTAGAAGTCGTTGGGTACTGAATTAAATTTTAGCACATCGTTTCATCCTCAGTCAGATGGGCAGTCAGAACGAACAATTCATACCTTAGAGGATATGCTATGTGCATCCTCGATGGATTATCAGTGAAGTTGGGACCAACATCTTTTTTGGTAGAATTTTCATATAATAAGAGTTTACATTCCAGTATATAGATGGCTCCGTTTAAAGCATTATATGGGAAGCAGTGTCGAACTCCAGTTTTTTTGGATGAAGTGGGTGAAAGGAAGTTGATGTGAAAAGAATTGGTAGAAGAGATGGCAGAAAAAGTTTAGTTGATTCAGAAACACATGAGAATAGCTCAGAGCAGGCAGAAAATTTCTACGAATAACTGGAGGAAGGATCTATCTTTCGATGTTGGTGATAATTTTTTTCTCAATGTTTCACCATAGAAAAGTGTGATTCAATTTGGTAAGAAAGAAAAGCTGATTCTAAGGTTCATTTGACCATATGAAATTCTGGAGAGAGTTGGATCATTTTCTTACAGAGTGGCTTTACCTTTGAGTTTATCTCAGGTACACAATATTTTTCATGTTCTTGTGTTGAAAAAGTATATGCCTGATCCATCTCATGTTTTGAGCCTAGAGGTAGTTCACCTGGAAGAGAATATCTCTTATGGAGAAAACCCAATCCAGATTCTAGACTGTGGAGAGAAAGTGATTCCGAATAAGAAAAATCACCAGGTAAAGGTTTTTTTGGAAACACTATATGGTTGAAGAGGCAATGTGGGAATCTGAAAATGCTATGAGGGATAAATACCCCCACTTATTTTGATAAAATAATAAAATAGAAAGGAAGAAATTCATAAAAAGGTGGGAAGATTTAAAATCCCAGGTAAATAAAGAATAATTCATTTTAATATATATTAATATTTTCGAATTAAATATTAATTTTACTTTAAAGTGGTTTCTATGTTTGATAGAGTGCCTGCTACGCAATATCGAGTTTCTTTGAAATCATAAATTGCACACTAGTAATATAATAATTTTATTTTAAATGGTAGTTAGCATGTAGTCTTTGTATTGGATGGAATGAATATAAATAACTAAAATAGCAGTATATATATTTGTCAAATATTTTTACATTTATCTAATAAAATATAAAGGTTTAAAATAATAAAAGAATTCAATTTTAGGCTTAGATACTCTAATATTCACTAAAAGGTCGACTTATCATCTTTTAAAGTTAAACCATCTTTAAATATAGTTTTGGTCATTATTATACATTATATGGGACCAAATAAAATTATTTTTTAAAATCGGGGCATCATAATTTACATTGTGTAAATTTTTGTTATTTGTTCTGATAAAGCTCATTTTTAAAGAATAGTGAAAAATGTTGTATTTTAATTCAAAATCTCTTTTTAATATAATTAATTTATATGATTATATTATCTTTTGATTTTGTTTTAAAGATAAATTAGATTATATTTTTACAATTTAATCCAATGGTCGCCATTGAATTAATTTAATTTTGAAATTGGACTTAATATAGTGTAAATCTTTTGATATATGTTGTTTCATAAAAACATGCTATTTGTTTTGACAAATGGAATTAATAATTAAATTAATTAATGCAATGTATATGTATTTAATTTTTTAAAATAGTAATCATTTTTTTATTTGGAATAACAAATATAGCTTAGGGTTAATTATTTTAATTTTTTCTGAAAATCTCTAATTTTTTATGAATAGTGTAACCACTAAGTGGTAGTAAAAAAACTGATTTTTCGTTTTAAGAAAAATTTACCACTTTTGTGAATTTAATTCTAAAAATATAACATACATGATTGTAATTATGATTTAAACTTTGGTTCAATGGGAATAAAATAATTTTCGGTGAATAGTATCTTTTCTATTTTAGAGAGGTAATTAGTGTAATTTACGGTAAAAATATTGTTTTAATAATATGAAATTACATTAACACATGTCCTAACATTATTTTATGAGTCATTTATGACCAAGAAAATCTGTGGGTAAACATGGGGACCCAATGTAGCCACTTGGGTAAGAAAATGACAATAATAACTTTTTGTTTAAAGTTAAACTAAAAATGTCACAAATAGGTATTGTTTTTCTAAAACATTTTTTACATGGGGTTATACAAGTCATATTTTTTACTATAAATATTAATTATAAATCTAAACATTTTTACAACATCATTATATTTTTTTATAATATTTAGTCATTAAATAAATTAAATTTTTTTTGACACCATGATGATGGAGCGATTACATCAATAATTAAATATTTAAATAAAATAAAAAGATAATGTAAAATAAAATACATACTCTTGTCAAAAACTTATATAATGGGTGGATTTAGAACTCTTATAACCTTATCTTAGAAATATATAATTTTGGGACCTTTAAAATCCGAAACTCATTATATAATAAAATTACATTTCTTGACTTTCCAAGTGTACCCCTCCTCCATCTTATAAAAGGCCCCCATCTCTAGTACCTTACTCACACCTCTCAAGACATTGGCTCAGCCAACCTCTACTCATTCTATCTCTCCACATCCCTTTCTCCATCATATAATCCATACAATAGGCAAAATTCTCATAAAGAATCCCTTTTGGTTCAAACCAATAGATGTTACCCGATTTAAAGGTATTGTCTTCAAATGTGTTCTTTTGTTTTATTTTGCTTCTCCAACCCCAAAACTCATTTTATTCATTTTTTTGTAACAAAAATAGTATAATATATATTCTAAGATTTTTTTTGAGTAGTATTTGATTTACACTTACACACACCTCCTTCTAATGGTTAAATAACATACTATTATTGTGGTTGGTGAATTTCTGCCTCACAAAACGATGATTGATGATTATTTTTTAACACCTTTAATGGTGGCCATTAATATGTCACTCTATTTATATATTATAGATATTATGTTTATGTTTTCCTTATGCTTCTGTATTTTTTATTTATGTGATACCTTTATGGTTTCCATTATGGGTAAACGCGATAATTTCATTTTAGGAAGTGGGGACTACTACCCACTCAAAGAGATTTGATTTGTTAATTACATATGTGGGATGTATAAATGATGGAGTTAATGATATTATATATGATAATATAATGGAATTATAATATACCTTTATATCATTTTTATTTCACTCCATTGAATATGAAATATAAATGAAAGTAGTGTTCATGCGTACGTACGACTTACCATCTCCATGAACGGTGCATTTCATTTATAACCTCTAAATGTTGTATACAATTATAAATACATGTATATGATGGATATATATGATATATATGATATCAAAATCCTTAATATCATTCTGGATATAATGAAAATTTTACCACATGAATAACATGTAATTGTAAGAAGTACACTTTTTACTTATGTACCAAATATCGACAAAATGAACATTATTAACATAAATGATTACATAATGTTTATAACAAAAAAATAATTTATATAAAAGGAATAATAAACATGAAAAATTATCTTATGCAAGTAGAAATTAATTTTGTATATTATTCAGGAGATTAAAGAGAAATCGAGTAAAGTCAGACATGAGGTTAGGGACTTTGTCTCAGTCTCCTTTCATTGAGGCATATTTTTTCCTAATATAAGACTTTCTTTTATACGTTGAATAGACCCCTTTGAATTTTACTTTTATTCAAAATGAATCTTCTCTATACTAAGCATTTTACAAAATGAAAAAAAATTATAATTCTTTTTAACGTACGCAGTGACAACGACCTTTCCACCGCCGCGAGTATTATTTGAGCTTTGGCTTCCTGAAAAAGAAGTAATGTCATCAAAATTAAATATATACAATATAATCATTTATTTATTTTGTTATTGAATTTTTTTTTGATAAAGGATTTATTATGTCAATATATTTATGTGATATATTGTGATAGAAATGTGGAAATGTTTTATTTCCATTATGTTTGTTTTATGTCTTATGATTTTATAATGGTACCAGGACATTTGACGGTTGGTTATGTGATAAACCATATGACGGGTGATTCCATGAATACCAGGATGGGTGGATACATTATAACATCCAATGCATTTGGTATGGAAGTCATCTGTATGGCTATTCCATTTAGTGATATGTGTGGAAGTTGACCGTATGGTTATTCTAGTTAAGTATGTTTATGTCCCAAGTTACCTTTATTTGTTATGAGTTCTTTATATGGGTTTTATCGTAATGTTTTGGTAACAAATTTTTATGTAATGATCATTTATTAATTGAATAGTATTTACAACTCCATAAAGGTGAAATGTGTTACTTTGATAAAGTATTAATGGTTTACTTGATGTTTTGAAAAAATAATAGTTTTCCTTCTTTGTGTATACCTTACATAGTTTTTTATGCTCACCACATGTTTTTTGTTGAAATTTTTTTCACAGGTTATAATGTGGAATAAGTTCAAGGATGGGATCATGGAAAAGTCATGCTATCTTAAACATGGGACTAGACACGACTCTTTTTTAAAATAATTCATGTTTTAAAAAAAAGGGAACTTTATAGAAGTGTATATTGTGTAATCTTTTGAGATTTAATATTTATGATCTAATTCACTAAAACTCTAAACCTGAAAAGATCCTCAATGTGAATTATTTATTTAATTCAATATTATGTAATGTTTATGGTCGAGGCCTTATAGTTGGTATCAGAGGTTGGTTTAGAAAAATTTAGGAGTTAGGGTATTGTTAATTTAATATCCATAAAATTAATTTATGTTAATAATGAAATGATATAGCATTTAAAGATTACGATGTTGCTTCGCCTAAGATATTTCTTTGTTAAGAATGGTTTTTTGTAGAGGAAATTGAACACCTTTTTTGGGATGGAAAAAAGAGATAAATGACCTTTCAAATCATTATCCTGAGATGTTCAGAATCATAAATAAACAGTTTGTTGTAGGGATAGCTCAGTTGACTCAGGTGAAAAATGTTGTTTGTTTTTATTGATGATATTTTGGTGATTTAAAAATGTAAAGAGGAGCATTAATGTCGTTTAAGGGTTATCTTTCAAACCGTAAAAGAAAAGAAACTTTATGGAAAATTCACCATGTGTGAGATTTGTTTACAACAAATTTCATTCCTTTGTCACATTGTTTAAAAAAATGGCATAACTTTTGATCATGCTAAAACTAAATTTGTGTAAGAATGGACAATACCCACAAATGTAATTGAGATTCGTAGTTTTCTTGGTTTGGTAGGTTACTACCAAAGGATAGTTGAAAATTTTTCACGGTTATCTAGTCCAATGACTAAGCTAACTCAGATGGGTGTTATGTTTATCTAGACAAAAAAATGTGATCATTGTTTTCAGGAGTTGAAAAATGATTAGTGAATGCTCCAGTTTTGGCACTTTCTTCCATGAATGGTGTGTTTTATATCTACAGTTATTCTTTGTTGAAAATTATTGGTTGTGTCCTTATGAAGAATGATTAGGTAATCACTAATGAATCATGTTAGTTGAAAACGCATGTGTTAAATTACCTTACACATGATTTTGAATTATCTACTATTATTTTTTGCTTTAAAAATTTGGAGGAATCATTTGTATGTAGTAAAGTGTGAAATATATAATGATCACAAACGTTTAAAGTATATATTTTTTCAAAAATAATTGAACATGAGATAGGGGAGATGACTATAATTAATCAAAGATTATGATTGTACAATTCATTACCATCCAGGAAAATCAAATAATGTGGATGAGGCTTTGAGTCAAAAAAGTAATACTTCATTAACCCTTCTACGTTTGGAATGAGATCCTTCAGTTTTTGATTTGATGAACTTTGGAATAGATGTTGTTGGTGCAGGATGTTATTCTTTTTTGTTTCGGGTGTCAGTGAGATCATCTCTATCAGATAGAATTAAGCAAGCGTAGAAGAAAGACAGTGGGTTGCAGAAAAAGTTAGAGCTGGTTTAGAAGGGTAAGTTGATGGGTTCTCCATTTGAAGCATTATATGGGAACCAGTGTCGAACTCCAGATTTTTGGGATGATGTAGTTTAAATGGAGTGTATGGGACCAGAATTGGTAGAAGATATGACAGAAAAAGTTTAGTTGATTCAGAAACACATGATAACAGATCAGAGCAGGCAGAAACGTTGTGCGGATAATCGGAGGAAGGTTCTATCTTTCAAGGTTGGTGATCATGTATTTTTCAAAGTTTCACCATGGAAAAGTGTGATGAGATTTGGTAATAATGAAAAGATTAGTCCATCGTTCATTAGACCAAATGAAATTATGGAGAAATTTGGATTA
Source organism: Viscum album (assembly GCA_963277665.1). NCBI lineage: Eukaryota > Viridiplantae > Streptophyta > Magnoliopsida > Santalales > Viscaceae > Viscum > Viscum album. The sequence goes on along the minus strand of OY728166.1, from coordinate 347,098,643 downwards.
GTTGATTACCAAGTGGCATTATCTCCGAGTTTATCTCAGGTACAAAATGTTTTTCATGTTTTCGATTTGCAGAAAAAATATGCCAGATCCATCTCATGTTTTGAGCCTAGAGGTAGTTCAGTTGGAAGAGAATCTCTCTAATGAATAACAACAAGTCCAGATTCTTGACCGTAGGGAGAAAGTGTTGCAGAATAATGTAATTCACCAGGTAACGGTTTTTTTGGAAATACCATATGGTTCATGAGGCAACGTGGGAATCTGAAAATTCTACGAGGGATAAATACCCCCACTTATTTTGATTAGTGAATAAAATTTTCGAGAATGCAATTCCCAATATATGGGAACAATGTAACATCCCAGGTAAATAAAGAATAATACATTTTCATATTTATTAATATTTTCGATTTAAATATTAATTTTACTTTAAAGAGGTTTCTATGTTCTATAGTGTATCTGATACGCAACAATGAGTTTCCTTGAAATCTTACGTTGCACACTAGTAATATAATAATATTATTTTAAATGGTAGTTATCACGTATCCGTTGTATTAGCTGGGATGAATAGAAATAACTAAAATATGATTATATAAATTTGTTAAATGTTTTTATATTTATCCAGTAAATTATAATGGCTTAAAATAAGAAAATAATTAAATTTTAGGCATAAATACTCTAATATTCACTAAAAGGTCGACTTCTCTCCTTTTTATGGAGAACCCTATTTAAATATAGCTTTCTTTACTCTGATACATTCTATTGAAACAAATAAAATTCTTCTTTAGTATCGGGACATCATAATTTACTTTTTGTAAATTTTTGGTATTTTTTCCGATAAAGTTCATTTTTTAATGAATTGTGAAAAATGTTGTATTTTAATTCAAAACCACTTTTTAATATAATTAATTTATATGATTAGGTTAACTATTTAATTGGTTTTAAATTTCAATTAGAATATATTTTTACAATTTGATCCAATGGTGGACATTAGAATTAATTTCACTTTGAAATTGGACTTAAACAAGTGTCAATATATTGATATATATTGTTTCATAAAAACACTATTTGTTTTGAGAATGGGAATTAATTATTAAATTAAATAATTCAACTTATATGTTTTGAATTATTTTAAATAGTCATCATTTTTTAATTTGTAATATCAAATATATATTAGGGTGAATTTTTGGTATTTTTCTGAAAAACATCAATTTTTTATGAATAGTGAAATCACTAAGTGGTAGTTAAAAAATACTAATTTTTCATTTAAATGAATCTTTACCACTTTTTTGAATTGAATTTCAAAAATCCGAAATACATGGTTGTAATTATGATGTAAAATGTGGTTCAATGGGATTAAAATAATTATTAATGAATAGTAACTTTTAAGTTTTATTAATCATGATTGGAGGTAATTAGTGTAATTTAAGGTAATAATAATGTTTTAATAATATGAAATTACCATGACACATGTCCTACCCTTATTGTATGAGTCGTGGCTGAACAAGACAATCCATGGGTCAACTTGGGGATCCCATGGAGCCACATGGGTAAGAAAATGTCACTAATAAATTTTTATTTCAAGTTAAAATAAAAATGTCACGATCAGATATTGTTTTACTAAAACAACTATTACATGGGGTAATAAAGGGAATATTTGTTAATATAAATATTCATTATAAATATAAAAATATATCTTACATCATGATATTTTTTTTATAAGTTTTATACATTAAATAAATTAAATTATTTATGACACCATGATGATGCAGCGATTACCTCATTAATTATCTCTTTAAATAAAATGAAAAGATAATGTAAAATATAAAACATACACTTGTCAAAACCATATTGGATGGGTGGATTTTGAACTCTTGTCACCTTATCCTCTAAATATATAATTTTGGGGCGTTTAAAATCTGAAACTCATTATATAATAAATAAACATTTCTTGACATTCCAAGAGTGCCCCTCCTCCCTCATATAAAAGGCCCCCACCTCTACCACCATACCCACACATCTCAAGCCATTGGCTCAGCCAAGATCTGTTCATTTTATCTCTCCACATCCCTATGTTCATCCTATAATCCTTACAAATGGCATAAATCTCATCATGAAACCATTCTGGTTCAATCCAAGAGAAGATTCCCTATTTAAAGGTAATGTCTTCTACTGTGTTCTTTTGTTTTATTTTTCTTCTCTAACCCCATAAACTATTTTTATTGATTTATTTTGTAACAACACCAGTATATTAAATATAGTAGAATGTTTTTATGAGAAGTATTTTATTTACACTTACACAAACCTTCGTCTATTGGTTAAAGAAAATATTGTTTTTGTGGTTAGATAATTTCTGCCTCACGAAACGATGATTGTTCATTATTCTTTCAACACCTTTCACGGTGGCCATTAAGATGTCACTATATTTATATATGATATATATAATGTTATTTTTTCCTTATGATTCTTTATTTTTAATTTATGACATACCTTTATGGTTTCCATTATGGGTAAACACGATAATTTCATTTTAGGAAGTGTGGACTACCTCCCCCTCAATGTGATTTGATTCGTTAATTCCATATGTAGGATGTATAAAGGATGTAGTTAATAATATTATATATGATATTATATTGGAATTATAATATACCATTATATAATTATGATTTCAATCCATTAAATATGAAATAGAAATGAAAGTAGAGTTCATACGTACGTACGGCTTGCTGTCTCCATGAACGGTGCATTTCATTTCTATCCTCTAAATTTTATATACTATTATCAATACATATATATGCCTAATATATATGATATATATGATATCCAAATCATGAATATCATTCTTGATATAATAATCCTTTGACCACATGAACAACATGTAATTATAAGAAGTCCATTTTTGACTTAATTACCAAATATCGACAAAATGACATTATTAACATAAATGATTACATGATGTTTATAACATGGAAATAAGTTATATAAAAAGAATAATAAACTTGAAAAATGTTCTTAGGAAAGTGGAAATAAACTTTATTTTATTATTCCTGAGACTAAAGAGCAATCAAGTCATGTCAGACATGAGGTAAGGTACTTTGTCTCAATGTCCTTACACTGAGGCATATTTTGTTCTAACAAAAGACTTTCTTTTATGCGGTGTATACAACACTTTTAATTTTACTTTTATTTAAAAGAAAACTTTTCTATTTAAAGTGTTTTACAAAATGACATAATGTATGTTTATTTTTAACGTACATGGTGACAATGACCTTTCCACCGCCATGATTATTATTTGATCTTTGGCTTCCTCAATAAGCTGTAATGTTTTTAAAAGTAAATAAATCCCATATTCTATTTTATGTATTTTGGTATTGAAAATGGTTATGATAATGTATTTTTAATGTCAATATATTTAAGTGATATGTTGTGATCGAAATGTGGATCCGTTTTCTTTCCATTATATTTATTTTATGTCTTATGATTTTATAATGGTAATTGGACATTTGACGGGTGGTTACGTGAAAAACAATTTGGTGGGTGGTGCCATGAATACCAGGATCGGTGGTTACGTTATAACCTCCAATGTATTGGGTATGTAAGTCGGCTGTATGGCTATTCCATTTAGTGATATGTCTGGAAGTCGACCGTATGGTTATTCCTTTTACGTATGATTATATCCCAAGTAACCTTTATATGTTATGTGTTCATTATATGGGTTTTATGGTAATCTTTTGGTTACAAAAATGTAGGTAATGATATTTTATTCAGTGAAGAGTATTTAGTACTTTTTAATGGTCATGAGTTTTATATTGATTAAGTATTCATGGTTTAAATGATGTTTTGAAAAACTAATTGTTTTCCTTGTTTGTGTATCCCTTACAGAGCTTTTTGTGGAAGTGTCTACTATGTAATCTTTTGATATGCAATAGTTATGATCTAATTATTTGAATCTCTAATCCTAAAAATATCTTCAATGTGAATTATTCATTTAATTCAATATTAAGTAATGTTTAAGGCCGAGGCCTTATATTTTAATGCTCCTCCCAAGGTTTTTAAATGTTATTCATTGGTTATAATGAATTTTAATGTAAATGAATAATTACAATAAATTTGAATCTTGAAAAGTAACCTTGTTTTATTTCAGGATTTTAATTGTAGTGAAAAAAATTTATAGAGTATAAGTGTCTACTTGTAATATTCAATTTGTTGTGTATTAGATATGAACTAATTTTCCAAAACCTTAATCCTGAAATGATCCTTGATGTGAATTAATGTCAAATTATTGACATAACTCATGATTAAGTAATATTTAATGTCAAAGCATTATAGTTTCTCAGGATATGTTAGATTTTGTGATGTTGCCATAAATGGTTCTCCATTGGAAAGACGTCTAGTTCATTAGCCTAAAAATTCATTTAAAACATTAAATACACACCTTTATATGATGAATCAACATGTTTAGTGGAATAGATAAAATTTTTAACTTGATATAATGTGGTTTCCTTTTGTGCTAATTCTTTTGGATATAGAAGTTGTGATTCATGATGTTGATGTGTTTATCTGTATTCCTCGTCCATTATTCCCCTTGTTCGGAGTGAGAGAGAATGGTTCTATAAATATTTGATATTCAATTTAAATGAATGAGTGTTAATGAGAATGTGATTATCATGGTATGTTGTGATCTGTAGCTTCTAGATGTGGTTCAATAGATGCTTCAACCATGAGGGTTACATCTATAGGCCTTAGAGTGAAGAATTTCATATAGTCAGGAAATCACTAGAGTTATGGAGATTTGAATATGATCGTACCTTCACAATTATGGTAAGGTAGTTTCTATGTTTTATTGTGTTTTTTCATCACTCTGAATTTAAAAAAATCGAAAATGATTGGTGGAGTTACCACTCACACAGTGTTTATGATTATGCCTTCTCATATATAGGTTTCTGATTAATGTCCCTATGTGGACCACCAATGTCAATCAGATGAGGTGTTGGTTTTATATATTAATATGTGGATATTTTTGAGGTGTTCATTATATTTCATTATTGGATTTAGTGGCTTTAATATTGGGTCCCCGTCCCTCCCCACCCCATGTGGTTGGGGTTTTGATCAGTGCTACATATGTTGGCTTGTGTGCTTGTCCCCTATGATCTGGAGTGGGTGGTTTAAATATTTATGTTTTAAACCAATTAACATGGGTTTTTATGTTTTCATGGGAGTGTTTTTATTTTCTTTTATAGGAATATAAAGATTTTATTTCATGAATAATTTTAGTTTGTTCATTTCTTTTTTTTCTATTAGTGGGTAGACCCACTACGGGTATCGATGATACTTTTTTAAGGATTTGTCAAATGGTAGTTTTGATTTAATGGTGTGTAACCAATTCCCCCCCCCCATTTATTTTATTTTGTGTCTTTATATTGTATTCGGTGGTCTTTGGGTTCAATTGGATAAGGCCCAACATTTTTTTTGGTTTTGTTATTGAGGTTGTGGATTGATCTTTTACTTGATTCTCAAGAAGTTGTTGTGAGTTAGTTTTTTTTTGAGAAAGATGAATAATTTCAATTAATGGTAGATTATATTCCATTTTTTTAGGCAATATCATGTTGATAAATAATCCTTAGGTTTTGACATTTTTTTGGAATGTGGTATTCATTTCTGGGGGCATAAAGCTTTAATGGTGGGGATAATTATCAAACACGGTTTTTCAAGCCTTTTTTTATTTTGTATGTTGAAAATTCCAATAATTATATTGGTTTTTTGATGTGATTAATGTTGTGTTTTAAAATTCCATCTATTTATAATCATACTCCCTTGTGTTCACTATAGATTATTTTGGATTTTTTTGAGAAAGGATGGATTACTTCAAAATTTGTTGAAACCATGAGCTCATTTCTAGATTGAATTAAAATTTTTGTATATTTAATAAATCTTTTGTTTTTTACATTTTTCAATCATTAATCATTAAAATTTTCCTACCCTATCCTATAAAAACCACTATATCGATTTTGAAAACATATAAATTCATAATCAAGGTGGATTTGGGTTACTTATACAAGTATTGGGCCAGTGTTTGATATCATTGCACGATTAAAAATAATAATTTTATTTCTATTGTATTTTATTTATTTTCTAATATTTTCTTTTGATTATTGTTATAAATTGAGTCCAAAATCCCTAGTTTAATCCCCCCCGCCCAATTTCCAATCTCCCTCATTGGATCTCATCTTAGTAGCAGATCCTCGTTAAATTTCTAACGGCATCTCCAATTGTCCAGATATGTTAATGTAATTTGTGTCCTTCATGAATAATTATTACATTTATCATTCCCAACAAATAGCCATTCCATGTTTTTCCTTACTTAATTATAATATTCAATGAGTTACAATCCATTCAATTTACTCTAATAATTTCAATTATGGGAAGATAGAGATTTCTCAAGTTTTCCATGTGAGTTTCCTTCTTCCTTATCCTCTGTCATTCTCATCCTTCCATTAGTTATTAGATATATCTTCCCCATGGTAATTCAAAACCAAGGGTTCTATTATACAGTTATTTTTTATGATTTTTCTATTCTTTCAGGTTTGTTATTCATAGATATAGGTTTTCTGAACCCATGTTGATGGTTTTCGAGTGTGTGTTTCAATTCCGCAATTTTTTTGAGGTAGGTTCCAATAAACATATGCCATAATATTTTAAGTTTCTACATTTTAATATTTTTATCACCTTATATAGATGTTTAATATTTCTTTGAAACATGTTGATGATTTATTTAGGGTGAAAAAATGCTTATTTCTTCCTTGTTTTTTGTAAAATAGAGTTTTTTGTTATAAAACTGAACAACACATGTTCAAATAAAAGTTCCACTAGTTTTATAAAGTGTATAATGATGTTAATGACCTGTTTTAACTACGGTATTAACTTTTTGGTAAGTAAATATGGGTTTTACCCCATTATATGTAAAAGAGAAGTTATTTTGTTAAATATTTCATGCATAGTATTCAGAAAAGTGCTTGGTTAGGCATTTTGTGGTAAATATGATATAAAAGAACTTGTAAGAATTTATTAAATTATGTGAAGAATGAAATGTGATATTTTAGTTCACATTAATGGCTTTAAAAGGTTGTTTTGTTTTTATAAAGATACGGGTTTTGGTTTTTGACATGTTTTGTCCCGAGTTACTGGTAAGTCGACAGTACGACATTCTTTTGAAAATGTTTGATCATAAATGTATAACATAAATGTTTTCAAGGGAATATTTGAATGTTTTTATGATTCTATTTTTGTGTGTAAACCACTTAATGAATAGTTAATTTGTTACCTTTGTTATACATTGGTTTGGTAAAATTCCTAAAGGCTCGTTGGGAATTTCTATATAAAAAAGTTATTTTTAGGTGTATCCCATGTTGTACAATTTGGGATCATTTTTGGATTCATGAAATTTATTTAGGAAACTGTTTTAATGCATAAAAATATGGTTTCTTATGGACTATACATGAGTTTGGCCTAAAAACGGAATTTTCAAAATTAATTCATGTGAAAAGATTTGTTAAACTTCATGAAATTGTTTTATGAATATTTTAGAAGTTTTATTGAGATTTAAAAATGGTGAAAATAATTTTTAGATACTATTTGGAGTTTGTGTGAATAGAACTAGTATTTTTATGTTTAAATCTGATTTGATATAATATGTAAGTTATTTGATCACAAAGAGGGAAACCAATGTCTCTAGGTGAGCAAAAATGTACAAGTATTCTAGTGATCCTGGGTGGTTTCGTACTAGTTTCACATAGCTAGCATGATGAAGAGAACCTTAAATAAATGGTTATGATGATGATAGGGACCTATTTTTTATGTGTATCTTCCCTACTAGTGGATCATGAAGGATAATGAATATTTTTATGGTTATATTTCATTGTGTTACCTGGAATGTGGGTCCCACAAGTAGCTGGTGCCTCAGGGAGTTTGTGTGACATGTGATCATTGGATATATTGTATAGCCCATTAGTATACCATGAGTATGGTTGGAAAACATATTATCAAGTGTGTTTTTTTAATTTTGTATATTCATTAGTGCATCCCTCTTGAACACTATTTACATATTCTTGATGAATCTCTTTGAAATTGGTTACTATCATTTCATGTTTACAAAAACATGAAATAATTTTTAATTTTTTTATGATTATAGATTGTAAATATGTTTGGAAAACATATTTTAATTTATTTTATTTAAAACATGAAATTAATTTTTATTTTTTTTAAAGGATGTGCATTGGGAATAGAATATCAGGCTAGCCTCTTGAGTTTTCATACTCACACCTATTATCTTACTCTATTTTTAGGCCTTGTGAATGTATCAACATTAGTCTGATCAACTTGGGTGATGTTTGATTGTTTTTTTAGAAAATATCCAGTCAGGTAACATGGATTTAGTTGGTTGTGATGTTTGGTGGGTTGATTTGTTGGTTTAGTTTTACATTCATATTCATGTGTGAATACTGTTTAGTTCACTTTTATATAAATGTATATTAGGATATCAATTTATTTATATTATTTATTTAATTGTTTATATTTGAGTAAAATCATTCCACAATCACTCTATAGAAGCCCTTGGTGTTTTTCACCATCCTAGGATGATCGGGAATGCATCTCAGGACTTTTTGTGGCGTGAAAAGGATGACCAGTTCAGGGTCAACCTAGATTTGTCTGTGACAATCTTCCTTAGAATATCACCATGGAATAGAGTCATGTAGTTAGGAAAGAAATAGATGTTAATCCCAGGGAACATTTCCCTTATTATGATACTTGATCACATCAGGTCCATGTCCTATTAACATGAACATAAACCAAATATGGCTCATATTCATGATGTGATCCACGAATCACTCTTAGGAAAGTACATACGAGATCCCTCACATTTACTGAAATTAGAGGTGGTACATTTGGAAGTTGATCCCTCATATGATAAGATGCTAGTAATGATTTAGGACTAGACAGATAAAGTTTTACAATATAAGGAAACCCACCATTTCAATGTGTTTTTTTTAACAAAAAGTATGAAGAATATACTTGGGAACTAGAGGATGCAAATAAAGAGATGTACACTCATCTATTTATATAAAATAGAATTTCATGGGTGAAATTTCAAGGGTGAAATTTCTAAAGGGGAAAATGTAATGAAAAAAACTATTACCAATGGAATTTTTCACTTATTATAGTAATCTAATATATTATAAATCACATAAAATCACTTAACGAACATAATAAAGACTTTATATACATATATTTAATGATATAAAAGTATTTTTAGATGCTAAGTATCTATGTTTGATGAAAAAATAACTTGACCTTAGAAATATTAATATCACCCTCGTGAATTGTAAACCACCCAAATAAATAATATCATCACCCATGAAACTATAAATAAAATTTAAGAATCTTATCAGTGAAAATATTATATAATTATATCATTTTATAAGTATGTAAATATTTTCAAAATTATTATTTTAGTGATAGCAATTTAGTATGTCATAAATATTAAATTATAATTTTATGAAGAAATTCATAATTTTAAATGAAATTTATTTCCATAAAATATATTCATAAATTTATATTTTTTGTATTAGGATTTTAATATAATTTTATAAGAACTTTGGTAATTTTTTAATGTTTTATAAAAACTGTTATAATTTTAAAATATGTTTTTTATAAGTAAATGATGATTTTAATAAAAATTAAATTACACAAATATATAATATTATATTTATAAAATGGGGTTCATTTTTAAATTCTACACATTAGAAAATTGTTAGATTTTTGTTTTGAGATTTTTTTAAAATACTTGAATTTTCTATGAATAATAAAATTCTATAATTTGCAATAAAATCTAAATAAATTAATTATGGAATCAAAGATGATCTAAAGATAATTTAAGCCCAATATCACAAAATATCATTCATTATTTTAAAATATTTATATATAATTATCAAAATATTCATATACTTGATCCAAAATAATAAACTAATAAATATAATAATAAGAAAACACCCCTCTTCTCCACTATAAATACCACCCCTAACCCCTCATCTCCTCACACCTATCTAGATTTTACCCTTTCCAAAATTTTATCGAATTATCTTCCCTATCCCCTTCTCCATTTCAAGGATCTTATTGTATCATTGAAATACCAAAAATTTATTTCCAAGGAGGTTCTCATGGGTGATAAATCTAAGGCATAAAACCCTATTTCGTTTTCATTTAATTTCCATTTAATTTCATTACATTTATTCTTTTATCCTCATATTCTCCTATCCAAATGGAATTTTAACTCTATTATGTTACATATATTATTATTAAATAATATTAATTAAATATCTATCATTAATGTCCCCTATAGTTTATTCTAAAAATGAAATTTTCACCCATGATATGTCAAATTAGAGACATCATGGTTGATGTAATTTCATATTCCTTTAATGTCATTCATGATGATAGGGAAACCATTAAATGATTGATAAAAGATTATAAATTTTATTTTCAAACCCTTTTTATGTTCTAAAAGTAATATATATACATAAAACAAAATGATTGATCATATAAAATTCATTGTGATCCAAAACCCACCAAAATTATCCTAAAATGATCATCATTAAATTTTATCTATGGATTCATCATCATTAATGATAAATAAATTCTTTATAATATCCTTTAAACTTCTAAAATATCATTATTAACATATATTAACAATTTTTGATATTTATGCCCTTTTCAAATGTACTTGCATTCAAGTATTCAAGTGAATTGATCTTGATAACAACAAAAATGAACACTCTCGAATGATAAAATTAAACTAAATAACTCATCAAAAAGATCATAAATGAACTCCATTAAAACATAATGAATTACATTAATCTAAAAATATTATTAAATGTTATTTAATGAATATAATGTGAGTATATTGGGTATTTAGGTGAATAAATCATTCTAACACATGGTTATGAGAATTCTCAAACCCTACTCTCTGTCATTGGGATTTACCTCTTTCTCCAAATTTTCAGTATTGTTATTAAATAAAAATAATTTCATTATCATTATATTATCTTTTCTATGATATTCATATTTTATACATAAGTTTAATTCAAATGTAATGTATTCAAAAATAACTTGTCTTTCAAAAAGGAACAACTTTTACATCTTGATATTGTTTATTCTTCACTTGCGTTTGATGATTCAAATATCAAGTATATTATTCTCTGTTTCATTTGGGAACCCAATTTTTATGAATGCATGTTGTATTAAATGAAACCTATTCCTTCACATGTGTATTTATATGTCTATGATTGATATATTTTCTATCAGTCATGCATGATATCTTAAATGTTATGATGTGACAGCTGTACCCGAAATTATATAACCCAATATAAATGTTATGATGTGATTGTTGTACCTAACATTACACAGAACATCAATGCCTTCGCTAAGGTGATTTATCTCATTATAAATATAAAATATGAGTGTACATGATTCTATCGTTGTTTTCAAATATGTGTGGTAGTTGACCACTATGTCACGATGTTTCATTTTTATGCCGTTCCATTTTCAAAAACATTTCTTAATGATTCATATCATGATTATAATCAGGTGACTATGTTATTATATTAATGATTATTTCCACCCCATGATAAATTATATCATTTTATTATCAATCCGCCTACCAGGAGTTTACCTCAACCCCTTTTGATGTATATCCTTATGTGATTACTTGTAAAAAGGAGAATGTGAAGACCTCTAAGAATCTTGTGAAGGCATAACTAAATAAATGTTAGAGTTTTAAATTGTAAAAGTTGTGTATGGTTATAATTTTCCATTACACTAAACCCTTGGATCCTGGTTGTTTAACTCTTGTATGATCTTCATTCTATAATGATTTAATAACAATGAATGAAAAATATGGTCTCTATAGATTTTATATATTTCCATCATCATAAAAAGTCTTAAAAATGATAAAATATATATATTGAATTAGGGTTGACATGAATATTTATATTCCAAAAAAATGAATAAAAGGATTAGAATAGATAATCACTATACAAATAAAAATTTTATGTTAAAAAAATACATAATGATGAATAATACAGTCCCATGGTTGAGAAAAACCTCTTAACCACTATGATCACATTGAGTATAAAAATGATTAACTATGTTCTCTTATACTTTGTGTGTAGTATTATTTCTATGAATTTTGGGAATCAGTGGTTAATTATATTCTCAGGTTTATAACTAGAGAATGTGTATATTTTCTCATTACTATACAATAATCAGACAAAATAATAACCATAGATCGATTCTTTTTGTGGAATTTTAATTTAAATATGATGAAATGATCATATTTATTGAAGTTTAATTAAGCTTTAAAATATGTTCATCCAAAAAAATATCTATATATTTTGTTTCTATACTCGAAAAATCATGAAATAAATATTTTTATCAAATGGTAAAATATTTAATATGCGTAGAGTGCCTCCACGAGGAGAATAAAGGTGAAAATCATAGAATAAAATGTCAGAATTATTACTCCATGAAAATATAAATATTTACGAATTTATTAAAATGAATTTCATTGAAAACATATATTTTCATATTATTTCATTCATTTTAATTAAAATAAAATCATAATATTATTGTAGAAGAATTAAATTAATAAATGAAATAATATTTTTATTTTGAATAATATTCAAGTCACTAAGAAAACCTAATATGTTTTAGTATTATAATATGTGATTTCATGTCATTTTAAAAAATTAAAATTTATAAATTTACAGGGAATATTTATTTATAAATTTATTTCTATTAATTTTATTTTCCTAAAAAAAATTTACAATTCTTTTAGATTTTTCTATGTTATTTCATTTCTGTGGGTATAATAATTTTTGCAAATTGAATTTTTTTTCAAATTCAAGCACTCTTATTTTTCTAGAACAATATTAGATCACATATATATAGAGTGAAATGGTTTCTGTCCCACTTCTTGAATAGAAATGGATTCACACCTCCATCTAGGGACTATAAATATATATTCAATAAGTTGTAATAAATGAAATAAATAAATGATTTCTATGAAAATAAGAGATAGGTGAACGAGAGAGAGAATTTATGATTATTTAGAACGAGGTTCACATATTAAAAAATATTTTTTGTTGTATTAATTATAAATAAATTGTGGGAGATTAATGTTCCCACATCATGTTTTTTGTATTTATTATTAATTATATTTATGTATTCATTAAACATGATGTCAATATTTTATTAAGTAGATTAATAATGAAAAATAGATTTTAATATTGAAATAATAATCCATGAATATTTTGTTTTTTAAGAAACTGTGTCATTATATTATGTATAACATTTTTATAACAAATATTATAAATGATTGGTTAGAAAATTCTTGTAATTTTTATTATGTAAAAATAATTCATTGATCAAGGACGGTTGTGGAAGTTATATTAACAATAAATGAAAATTCTATTTGAAATTTGGATAGAGGATATCAAATTTATAATGCATAATAATTTATATTGGTAATGATAATGTATATATATTAATGAATTTCATATAGATTTTGTTATTCATATATAGATTAATGATTAGATAAGTTTCTTATAGATTTTATTTATATATTTTTTTCATCCAACATATATGTCAGGTAAAACTCATATTATTATGAGTAATTAATTTTAGGTGAGGGTTATATAATTTGTTATTGTTTTTTATGGATTATTATCATCATTTTTGAATAGTTTCCAAAAAAATGGAAGTATTTTGATGTGGTAGGGAATTTTAAATTCATGATAAAATTTAAATAAGTGTCAATTATTTCATTTGATATAGACCGTTCTTATCAATTCAATTATTTCATAGAACTTCTAGAAAAATTTCAAAAGACTTGTAATTTTTTTTTTGATTTCATGGAATTTTTATTGGATTTCAAATAGTTTTCATATGACATCATACGTGAGTATGAATTCTAAAATAACCAATATGAATTTATTATGTTAGGGACCTTATATGGAATTCATGTCAAATGAGAATATATATATATATTTATAGAATAATGCATTTGAAATTATGTGTATATCTATATAATTTTATGTATTATATTCATAAATGATAAAAATAGTCACATTCAGTATTGTATTGATTCATGTAGAATTATTCAAGAATATTATAGAATAAGTATTCATAAAATTATTCTTTTTCACAAATGGGAATGATATGATCATTCTTTCAATCAATAATGTATACTTACATTTTTTTTAAATTTATGAGAATTATCATGGATATAATCAAAATTTAGCTTTGATGGTTGGTAGATAAAAAGGAAATAATGTGTATATATTGCATGTAGTTACAGATATTGGAGGAGTAGTGCATGAAAATTGTGAATAGATAGTCTCTAGGAAAATTATCTAGGAGTTTTTTGAAATATTGATATCTTTCGATATTGTCGAACCAGATATAGAAATATGTAGAGTATTTAAATTACCAAGAATAACTAAAATTAATATTATTTATTCACACGGTACATTGAATGAATGAATGGAGAAACATAGATAAAAATATACATTGTATGTATTCAAATATGTATATATATATAGGATTATGCTGATGGTTAGCGTGGGACACAATTATTAATAGAAATAATATATTGCGGTTTGTAAAAAGACACAAAATACAAGATAATACTTGATATATTATTTTTCATCAAACAAAATAATGAAATATCCAAAAACAACATCAAACTTGAAGAAGATCGTTATGTTAAAATAGGATGTTAAACGATGATTTCTAGTGCCATCAATATTTCTTTGTATTGAAGAAGAGGAATGAGAGATGAATTTGTAAGAGAAAAGGAACGATTTTTATTTCAATAAGTCCACAAAAAGATGGAAAAACTACCATTATTGAATTTTTATATTAAAGAATAAGGTGTGGTGTACATTATTGTTTTCACAAAAATGAGGTATGAGTTTATTTATGCTGATGTGTAACTATGAATTGGATGAAGAAGGATGAGTAAACAAATAATCATTATGATTAGTCTATTTTGGTGAGGAAATATAGATTTTTACCCATGAATATATCATTTTAATTTTAGGTATCACTTGTTTATGCTATGAACAAAATAATTTCCAGGTGACATGATAAGATAAGTTTGATGGTTATATACTACGATTTGTATCTTGTAGGATAATTTTTGTGGGTAATGTGTTCAAAGTGTAATCTATATAACTATAAAGACTAGACTTTTCAATTTGATATTCAAACCTTTTAAAAAATATATTTTTCCTCTTGTGTTTTTGTGTTTGGGGGATTCATTTACAAGAATAAAGGTATGTGGATTGAATATAAATAAAATATTTATTATAGGTCACATAGGAAAAAATAAGAACATATTAAAAGTAGTAATTGAATTATAAATCACAAAAACTGACTGAACCCCACCTCTATGTATTTATTTCATCCCTAACTATTTCATGTAGATATATCTTTGAATATTTGATATAAAATAACATTGAATATTTTCCCAAACCACAAAACTGGAATTTTTCCACCCACACTTAATTTGATTCATTACACATATCATGAAATAATCAAATGAAATCAATAAATATAAGACTCAATCAATTACATTCATCATATACAAATTTTTTATCAAATAATACATGTAATATAAAATATAATTTCTTTTTTCATAAGTCTAAGTGGGTGTAAGATGAGTACCAAAAATGAGGTGTTCCTCATCATAAAGGGGATGATAAAGGATGTTCGATACATGAATCAAGGGATGTTATTTTGTTCAAATTATTTTTATGTAGATAAATAATTCCTAGTCAATTTTTCATATAGACAGATGTTTTAATATCCTTCTCGTTGTACAAAAAATATATATTCAAAATCTATATAGAAAATATTTTCTGAAAAACCCACATAGGGATAATGTGGTAATAAATTAACATAAACTAAATGCATATTTGTTTACTCACATATAGGTTAATAATAATCATTTTATCATCTAAATGAGAAAGACTTGAATTGAATTGGTTTGATATATATTTTATCAAGATTATATATTTTTTAAATAAGAAATGATTAAAATAAAAATAATGCATTCGGATATACATGAATGGTTTCACAAAATATCAATATTTATGATATGTAATTAATATATTTTTTGGGTTTTATTTTTTTTAACTGAAAAACAATAGTTATAATTATTTTTTGAAGAGGATAATGTGAAATGGATTTATAGATGGGGTTGAGGGATAAAATGTGATAAAGAGAGTTATTTTGGGAATGTTAGAGAGAGGAATATAATTATTGTGTTAAAATTAGAGGTTCTTCATGGCTGGGGTTGGGAGGAATTCAAATTGAGGTTTATTTTGGATAATATGTGATGGTTCTCAACCAATATGACTTATAATAGTAAAATTTTATTTAATTATTATTAAAATACATTGTATTTTTTTTATACGATGGATCTTTGAATTTCATTGGAAATGATTAAGGTAAAAACATGGAACAAAATTCGTTGAATTATATATTATAACCTACATAAAAAAATAAAATATTATTTATTTAAATAAAATATAAAAGAAAACAACAGAATTTAAAAAATTAAAACATGGGTTTTCTCTTAATATGTGAAACATTTATTTAGTATAGAATGTCTATTTATAGAAAATTATACATATTATAATCATTGATAAGGTTTCATGGGTACATTTTATTATATCAAATTTATATTTAAATAGATTTATAATTGTGTATGTTCTCTTTATAATTATATAACCTATTCCAATTATTTTGGATATACGTATATTTTATTATGGATAAATAAATATACAAATTTCTTACCCTATATTTCGTTATCATCATAAATAATGAAATATTATAGTATTCTCAACCTAGATCAACGAAAAAATAGATATCAAGTTCTCCTAATATCAGATATTCATCCCGAGACACATGATACTATAAGAATACTTATATGGTCTATGGGGTGATTGTGGGAGAATATACCAATTAAAAATAAGAGAAAAAATCATAATATAACTAAAGAAAAAATAGTTAACACATAAACATAAAAAAATATATTTTTATAAAATTTAATCTTTTAAAATTAAACAGATGTTATGAATTAATAAATTAGATTCACCATTGGGTGATTATATAAAAAAATTACCTAAATTATGAAATACAACCAAATTTTTTCATTATGTAATGATCGATTCAAGATATAAACTATATTTACAAACTGTTTATAATTCCATAAAACCACTATCTACTATGATTAAAAGATCAAGGCATTGAAATTGATTATTAAATGAACATTTTTTTTCTAATGAATCTTTGATAATCCTTGTTTATTGGAGTATGAAATAATTATGACAAAACCAATAGATTCCACTTTTATTATCTATAGGTATATTAGTTTATAAAATGTGAAATAAATTATTACCAATAAAAAATAAACCCTACTCACTATTATAATCATGAAATATATATTGTTTTACCAACAATGACCTTTTACATAATGGAATGTTGTATATGTAGTCACAACATACCTTGACATTGAATGATGTGTCAGCCTTTATCACATGCTAAATAATCATTGTAATTATATTCCCATGGTATCCTAATGAATGATTGTAATGTCTATTGACTATAAAAAATCACATGTTTCTAGAGTGGATGGCTTTCGAGACCTCATTCATAACTACCAATACACCAAACTATACCTAATATAATGAAGTTTGTATGCTATGCTTGTGAAGAAAATATAACCTCATCACCAAATGTATAAACTGCATTAGAAAAAATAAAATAAAATATAAAAATCCATATAGTATGTATTCTGGGAATATAAATACATTAAACTGGAAAAATAATAATAAAATAACCATTATATATCAAATTGAATTTTATATATTGTCATGTAGTATTACACTTTATTGTTAATATATATATATATATCCCAAAAAGAAAAAAAATAAGATATATTAACACTACAAAAAAAAAATTCATGAGATGTAGCTCAGTCCATATCTCCATTTATCATACTTAAAAATAAAATACACATAATAGTCATAGAGTTGTTAATCTTTTCAAAACCTCGGATCATGTTGTCTCCTCAAGTACCAAATGGTGAACCCAATAGGGTGTGAGTATCACTCAGATGGTTGCCACCAATATTGCTTAAAACATATACGGAAAAAAGTAAATAATAATGTGAATAGTAAATTTATTAAAATATAAAAAAGTAAATAAATAATGAAACATTGACCCTAGGATTGCAGGGTGACACCATATATCAACGACACCTACTTCAGACTTGGGAAAATTTCAATATCTATTGTTACTACTGTTGAACCACATTGGTAATAGTATAAAATCTTATACATCTAACTATGAATAACAATAATATTACACGAGGGATTATTTAAGAATTCCAAACCAGGTCGCTCAAACTGATTACATGGGGGATTTACCTATGTAATTCTATGTATGTGTCAATAAAAGAATCCAAGGATATTAACCAAATAATTCCAAGAAATTATCATCAATTAAATCTAGGGGGTTCACCCAGTGAATTATAATAGGTTCGGTCAATTATATTCCTAGTGTGAATACTACATAGAATTTTTATGCATGTAATGAAATAGATTAAAATTTCTATTTCACCATGATATTCATAAAAGTATCATCAACGATGTACAAGGGTGAATTCCTTAATGAGATTTATTTTTTAATATTATTTAATTCTATTAAAAATTTAAAGAATTCATTTAATCATGGAGCGACATCCTAGAAATAAGTAATAATATTTATAAATAGAGACAATCTAGGAATCAATGACTGATTTATATATCAAATAAAAATAGAATAGTATCCTTAGTTCATTATTTTTATCGAAATTAAGCACACATGAATATGAGGATTAATAATGGTGAAATACTCACCGGATTGAAGAGGAAATGTAGTGTCTTAAAGGTGGATAGTATTCCCAAGAATGAGAAAAATATAAGTAGTTTTAGTATTTCATGAAATGAAATGAAAACTAAATATTTCACACTTATTAAGGGTTATAATATATTTTCCACATGTTTTTCAATATAGTTCAAAAACTATGTGGTTCTCACTATCTAAACTACCAAAACCCACACAACTAGATTGATGGTTATAAAATAATACCTCAATCTTGTAAAATTAATATCTAATATATATTATTGTTTTACACTATTTTAGAGTATCTCATGTATGGTAAAGGGAACCATTCACCCTTCTATCATAGATTTATGGTTGGGGTGAACAGATAGCACTATCCCAATAAAAAATATGATAACATGGATTTTCACCTAATATTTTTTTGTATTCTCATCATATGACATCAATACTTGTATTAGAGAAAATCCAATCCAAAATGAAAGATCCATGATATATTGGGCAAGGGCAGAAAAAAAATATAGGTTTTAAAATAAAACTAACAAATAGAAAGAGGATCAATGTATTACATCCATCCCACCATATAAATTTTTTTAGTAAAGATGTTTTCCTAAAAATCACATGTCCTCATATGTGAATAGATTCAACCATTAGGTGCACATATCATACTCATACAATCATGTTTCATATAGATTTTCTTTTCTGATACTAATACACAAATACCTAATAATTTGCCTTTCCTTGAAGATCATTTTCACTCTGGTCAAGTATTTTCATTAGATTTTCCTTGAAAGACACATCATCCTCAATCTCAATATGCGTAGTGTCGATCATGTGAGATATATCAGGGTAGTACCAGTACAAATACGATAAATTAAAGACATCATGCCTGGAATTAAAACATGAAGATAGTGAAAACTGGTAAACCACTGGACAAATCCTCTCTATTATCTAGAATTTCCCTCATACATTGGAGATACCATAACTTATCTATGAACACAATGGTGTCCTATCATTGGTTAAAATTGTAAGAATAGCTTGTCAAGGACATTGAAAATGATATTTTAACACCACTAATCTACATTTGACCTTTACCTACATTGGGTAGTCTCCATCTACTTATATAAGAACTAAATATGATCTATATTCTTATATATGAGATTCAACCCAATCATCATTACATCACCATCATCTAAACAATATAGAGGAAAACAACATTCCCTACCTTAAATATCCTCATAAGTTTCTATCTAAATTCTATATTAAAAATTAGTAACTTAGGATAATTTCACTAATGATAGGTTTTACTCCTCAATCCTTGATAATTCTGAAACACACACTTTTAACATAGCCTCCAAACACATATATTTTCCATCAGATAATAAATCCATCTATATATTATAAAAAGTGCATAGATAAAACCGTATATGGAAGTATTTCTATGTACATTATGATAAACTTCATGTAAATATAGAAGATATATCTAATAGTATACTACTGTGAAACCTATTTAAGAAAAAAAATATCTTCAACTGATTTTTTCTAAGTCATCCACTATGACCATATCATGAATCAGTATAAGGAAATTTATATTTTTCAACCAATCCACCATCACCCAAATTTCATCTCTTCCTTGGATCCTAAACAATCCCATCATGAAAAAATATTTAAATATCATACCATTTTCATTAATTAATTAGAATTAACTATAGTAGACCAGTGGTCAATAAATAATCTACCTTTACCCAATGATAATTAGGGAATCTGGTAATAAAACTCACCACATCTTTCTTAATACCTTTGAAATAATACTACATGAACCATAAAGGATACAATATGGTTGGACCAGGATGTACCACCCACTTCAAGATGTTGGAATCTCACATCAGGTCCTCCAAAATGTTTATATGTGCTTATTCATTACCTTGATGATTTAGAATATCAATTTTATCAATAATATTATATAGAGTCAAATCCCCACCATATATACTATCATTAATGTTAATGCACCCCAGATCAAATAACTTTTCCCTATTGATCCTACTGATATGTTTGAGTGTAATGGAAAATGAAATAATGGTAACTCAACCATGGAAATCTACATCATGTTTCTGCATCTTGTTATAGCGACCCATTAATTCCCACTTACGATTAGACTCATTGATTGTGTGAGTTAGTGTATTCTGGATCAACCCATCTATCACTAGATTTCCCTTAAAAAAGTTATAAGACAACTCAAAATTCAAAATAAATAATAATTAAAAACCCTTCTCTACAAAAGGTTCATGTCAAAATGAGAGAATATATATTTATTGATTTTTTGTTTATTATATTTCTCACATTTTTCCCAAGTAGAAAATGTTTCAAATATATCAAGGAAAACACAACTACTGATATATTTTGTTGTTTTGTATGGTATTTATTCACATGTTTCCTAAACATTATATATCAATATATGAACACCCAAATTCTATAATGGAAAACTTCTTAATACACAATCCTTTATGCATTGAAATAAATAGTATAATATTACTATTCATGTTCATGTGAATGATTTTTTACATAGGTAGAGTATCCATATACATATGGTAAAAACTCTCCAAGTCATCAGACTAAACAATCTACACACCCAACATGGTTATGCCTCTCCTAGGAACCTCCAAATGGGAGTGGTCCTAGATTATTTTATTATAATAACCATCCAAAGAAAAATAATACGATGTAAAAAATAATTTTCTATTATCCCCAAGAAAATATATTTGTAATATTTTTTAGTTTGATATACATATTTTTCATAAGGATACCATGACCAAAATAAAGGATATTTCATTGATCTAAAATAAACACATACATTGTGTTACATAATTATAGTACAACCAAGTCTACTAAACAGAATATCCCAGAACATTGGGTCTTCCTCATTTGTATTAGAGTACATGAGAATGTAGTCTATGTTGAAACCCATTAATGTTATCAAATAGGGGTGGAAAACTTGAATAGATAATTCCATTAATACCAATTGAAATATTTTCAAAATGAACATTATAAATAAGAATATTTATATCATAACATATCCTAATTGTTGTATCAGGGATATTATATTAACACACCCTCTAATATTTTTCACTCCATCATATATTCAAAATTGATAATTTCTAGGCATCTCTCAAATAATGAATTAATTCATCAATATGAGGAAATTGATATCATTTAATAAACATTATTTTGTTAACATTAAGAGAATCAATGAAAAATATCAATGAACAACCATACACATTGAAAAAAATTAATAGATAACCTAAAGGTGATATTTTAATCCAAATTAATCTCTTATCCTATAAATAATATTTCTAGGTATTACATTCTTGAAGCTCTATATGATCAATCTAGTATGAAGAAATTAATTTCATATCTTTATGATACATGATATTTATTCTAAAATAACCCCCCTCTTGGGTGGATGTATTGAGAATTAACTGGGGAATATATAAGGAAAATGATCAATATTGGGAGAAATAATTATAAATAAAACCTCCTTATCCTCCAACTTGGGTTTGGAAACTCTGGACATAATCTAACTTAACCACTAGTGGTTAGGTGCAACATGAATTGTCTGAAAATTACATTATCATTTTTGAATATCGATGAAACCATTCATAGGTGTAACAACATGTAAATTATATCATTCCGTATGATATTAATACCACTCTAAATATTCCATCTATAGAATTAGGTTGAGTTCTATCATATCTGGTTCAAAAAGATCCAAGAGGAACTAGTTTGTGCCAACTTATAGGGAGCATCTATCGTGTTACTGAATACCCTATAATTGTATTTCTAATGATGTGTTGATATAAATAAAACAATATATATATATATATATATTTTTTATAGCCATCCATATAACCATAAAATACTATAAAAATATAATTTAATATAAACCCATTGTTTTAAGAAGTGTCCACAATAATGTAGACACAACCATGATCACACCTCTGACTATATAAGGTTCAACATCCTTGAAAATAAAAGTAGGCTATATAGAATGAATCTTTATTGATAAATAGTCCAGAGCCCATGCTTGATCTCTCTGAGATTCACTACCCTATCATAATTAGGGATCCAAAATGTTTGAACCATACTTTTTACATTGATCTGAATAGATAGTGGAACTCCAACTAAGAGTATTTTTTGTTTTATATGATCCATATTTAGTACCCAACCCCCCTTGATCCCATATCAATAGTTAATTGTTTTTTTGTTATAAAAATATACGAATATGAACCATTCGTATAAAAAATGATTATCATTAGGTGCTTATACATTGTAGGAATGATAATGGAAATTCATTCCACACTGGTGAAACCTTATTGTACTACCTCTATGACGATTAAATGATGATTTTATACCCTAGATACTTCTCCCCCACCACTATAGAATTAATTTTCAAAATTGAGGTTGATGTTTCCAGATGAATTTCCAATGGACTCCCATGTTGTAGCTGCATATCATGAGACTCTACACACACGTACAATTCTCTCTATGATAAGAACATGGTTCACTGCCATATAAAAGAATTTAATATATTATATTTTCATAGAAATTTGAATTCAATAGTCAAAAAAATGCTCAAAATGATTCACTCACACTACCTCATTTCCCACAAGATGAGTTTAAAGGAAATGTGAATTAGTAAAATGATATGAATAGATGATGAATATCATATTTCTATAAGTAATTTACAAAAATTACTAGGCCATGTCATCTATTAGGTATCTTGCATCAAGTGGTATATGAAATAGGTCATGTATTAATTTCCGGATAATCCAACATGTTGATCTTCTTGAACTCGACATTCCCACCACCAAGTCATAGACCCCTAAATAATTTATTAAACCTTCATCACCATCAAATCTAAAACTATATATAGGTAATAAAAAAAAGTATTGATAGACTCAATCCAGTCCTCCACTACTTACTAAAAATAATAACAGATGATAGAGATCGTTCTATATAGTCATCTCAATCAACATATCAATTGGTTGGAAATATTATCTTTCTATATATTACATTATTAATTTAAAAATCACATGGAAAACATTATCTATCACATTTTTAGTTATTAGAGGAATCTAAGGACCAAAAAACATTGATTCATTCTCTCAACCACCCTATTGGAACTCAACAAATACCTAGCATGGAAGAATGTATATACGATGGTATAAAACACATCCGAATATATTATTATAAAAAATATTCTAATGAATATATTGAGAAGTATATTGTAGGTATACCACACTAATATAATGTACATATCATACCATAATATTCACATAAACTGGGCACCCTCACTAGCCCCATCTACCCAGCATAATGTCCGCATCATATAATAAATTTCCACATAATGAAAAAAATATATGAGTCATCATTGTTTATTTAATTAATGTGTACTCTTCCTTCATAACTATAGTTCAGTTAACAGAAGTGTATATTTATACTCTTATAGGGAAAAATATTATATTTATAATTATAATTTTATTTAGATGAATTAAACTATTAATCAATTGATTTTATCAAAATATAAACATTAAAACATTAACATATCATCAAATTTTAATGATCGAGGCATTATTAAATGAATGGTAAATTACACATTATATAAGAAAATGATTTATATTTAGATGACTCATTATTATAAATCAAAATTGTAATCAAAAAATATATTATTATCTACTTAATATATTAGTTATTTTTGATTCCACTATTTATTTCTCTATGAGATCACCATATAAATAGATACAGGCACTACAATGACCTAATCGTATATTAGAGACACATACAAAACCATAATCAATCTGTAGGATTAAATTTGAATCATAAATTCTATGTACAATGCATTAGTTAACACCTCATTTCCATTCCATACACGAGATAAAATCTTATAATAAAAGAATAATAATCACATGCATCAAAAAAAGTGAAAATAGATCAAAAGAAAAAGAAAAAAAGGGATTATATACATCTCATCCCTGTAAAAAATTCCTTTAAAATATACATGTCTTTGAAACTCCCATATAAAATATTCTTAGTAATTACTAACAATTAACTATCACTTTTATACCTTTACAAAATCATAATTAAAAATAATGACTCAACACTCATTTTTTTCTTGGTGAAAAGTCTAAAAGGACCTCAAGAATACCTCCACTTATAACAGAGGTTTCTAGCTAGAAGCAAGTGTTTAATTTGGTAAGTTGGGGTTAATTTATCCAATACATCTGTTTATACACAATAATAGAGATAAAGGAAATAAAAATATAAACCTAGATATATAATTAGTGAAGATACATACTAGAATGTAACAAGTAAATAATCAAATACACTTGATATATTAAAATTATTGATCTATAATTTAAAACAGTCATACACATGTATCTTTATGTACATAAATTTTGAAAGGGGACAAAGTAAAAGACATAGAGAGTAAAACAAATGTTCCAATGTCCTCTCTTGGTGACTATATATTTCGTCTTGAACCTGTATCTCCAAATCATGAATCATTCCAATGGTATCAACCCATTCCCTGACCTATAATTATGAAGTGTACTTGCGTACCAAATGTCATCCCGGTCAGTGTGTCTGTAGATCATCATTGGGGAAAACCAATTTAATATATAATATTTCAATTATGAGAAAAAATTTCATCTAAAAGTCATAATAAAATGGCTAAATGATATATAAAATAAAATATTTATGAAATCATGAATTCATCAGCTCTAGGGTGTCAAACGATGACAACCCTACTGGCTTTGACCTTCGTCGGATGTCTCTATCCTTAGTAACTATAATATGTCCACATAGATGCAAAGGGAAAATACAAGTATCCAACCATAAATATCAATATTAATCCATTTATTTTTCCTATGTAATTCCGAACAATATTCATAAATAAAATCATAGGGCCATTCCCCCAGAGTATTTTTAGAATGTGTCCTAACAAAACACAATGTGGATTTCCCATAGGCATACCGATTATGTATCATGATAAGGATCCATGGGACATATCCATTATGAGTTATAAATAATTATTGTCAATATAATATAATATTTATTTCCCCTATGTAATTATTATAAGGTTCATCATATACAATCCAAGGGTGAATTCACTAATGTATTTTTAAAGGTGTTATAAAAAATAAAAATGGGATTTCCCAAAGGAATCTTAAATGGTGTCAAATAATATATTATTATCTATTTAATATATAAGTTTTGTAGGATGAGACCATATAGGTATCTATGATATCACTATATGAATGAATATTGGAACTGTAATGAACTAATTATATATTATACACCCATAAAAACCCATAATCAATTTGTAAGATGATACATGAATCGTTCATTCCTTGTATAATGCTGGAGTAAACACCTTATTTTCATATCTTACAAGAGATAAAATCTCATAATTCAATAATAAAAATCACATGTATCAAAACAATTGTAAATATATCAATAGTAAATGAAATAAATCAAGTATATACATCCCATCCAAATAAACTTATCCTTTGCAACATACTTGTGTTTGAAACATACTCAATATATGAACTCTCATTAGTTTTTGGGTAAAACGTCCATAAGGACCTCATGAGTAACTTCACATATTATAGAGGATTATTTCTAGCAATAAGGGTTTAATTTATAGAGTTGGGGAGAATTTACCTTCTATATCTGAGTATAGATAGTAACAGAAATACAAGAAATACAAAAATTCATCATGATAACTGTGTAGTGATTTACATACACGAATGTAACAAATTAATAATCATAAACCCATGATATATAAAAAAATGGTCTATAATTTCAAATAGTAATACACATGTCGGGTCATGTACAAAAATTACAAAAGGGAACAAAGTAAAGGAAATAGATAATAAAAAATATTATCCTGATTCGTATTTTTGTACTTATATCATTCTCTAGAACATGTATCTCCATATCATAAATCATTCATGGGGTGTCCACCCTTGTCCTGACATATAATTATGAATTATACGTGTGTACCAATTGTCATCATAATTAGGGTTTCTATAGAACTTCATTAGGAAACACCAATCTAATCAATAATATATCAATTATGAAAAAAATGTTCATATAAATTTCAAAATAATATTACTAAATGAAATATAAAACAAAATAATTAATATATCAGGAATCCTCAGGCTCTTGGGTGACACCCAAGGACAACTGTACTTGCTTCAACATTAGCAGGATGTCTTAATCCATAGTAACTCTAATATATCTACATAGATCCATATGGAAAATCTATATTATCCAACCATCAATAGCAATCTGAATCCATTTATAATTCCCATGGAATTCCAAATAATATTAGTTAAATTGAATCTTATGGGAGTTCCCCCTATAAATTTTGAGAAAGTGTTGTAACAATATACAATGTGGATTTCCCATAGCTATACTGAGAATGTGTCATCAATATAATTCATGGGAAAATTATCTTATGAAATATAATGAAATATCAGCAATATATTATAATATTTATTTACCCGATTCATTATGATAAGGGTCATCATATATAATCCAAGGGGGATTTTTCTAAAGAATTCTAAAATGTGTCATAAAAAACAATCCAAGGGGGGCTTCCCCAAGGAATTCTAAAATGGATCATCTCTAGAATGAATAGGAGATTCAAAAATTATTTCTATTCTTCAATTATATTAAATTATATATAAAAATAATAATATTAATTGAACCATTTATGAAAATATTAACGAACATCCTTGTAATCCCCAATCACACATGTATGGCTACACATCGCATCTATGGAACTTCGGGGGTCACCCCTTTATACTCTCCAATTTTTCCAAGGACATATACACTATAAAGGGAAAAAAGTGAACTATTTTACATCATTATAAACATATCATTTCTTATAGAGGAGTTATATTTCATGATATAGGGATACATGTTTTTATTTTTTTTATTTAGCACTTGTTATTTCAGACTAAAATAATGTCACCTACACCAAAAAATTATCACATTTTGGGGAAAATCTATTTAACCACACACATTATTTGAATAATATGTTATTAAATATTTATATATCAATTATAAGGGATGATCCAATATATTTATCTATGATATCACCATATAAATGTATATGGGAACAGTAATAAACTGGTCATATATTAGAGACCCATACAAAACCATAATCAATTTTCAAGATGACATAAGAATCATAAATTCCATGTACGATGCATGAGTAAACACCTTATTTATATTCCATACAAAAGATAACACAACATAATAAAATTATAAAAATCATGTGTAGAAAATAGAGAAAACAGATCAATACTAAATGAAAAAAATCACGTATATACATCCCATTTATATAAACATATCTGTTTCAACATACTTATGTCTGAAACTCCCATAAAAATATTATTAGTTATTACTAAAACTTACCTATCACTTTTAATCCTCTACCAAATCATAATTAAAAATAAAATTTTTATAGAACATTATAACATAATGAAAATATGAACTCTCAAATGTTTCTGGGTAAAAAGGATACAATGGCCTCAAGAATTACTCTACTTATGATAGAGGCTTCCCACTATAATCAAGGGTTTATTGTGGGAATTTGGTTTGAATTTATCCTCTACATAAGAGTATACACTGTAACAGAAATAAAATAAATACAAACAACCCACTAGATTACTATGTAGTGAATATACATACACGAATGTTCCAAATCAATAATAATAAACCCATGATATGTCAAAATTAATGGTCTATAATATCAAATAATAATACACCTCGAGGTTCATGTACAAAAATACCAAAAGAAAACAATGTAAAGAAAATAGGGAATAAACAATATGGTCCTAAGTCCTATCTTGGTCCTAGTATCTTGTTCATGAATATATATCACCAATTAATGAATCATTCATGGGGTATCATCCATTATTCTGGCATATAATTATGAATTGTACTTCGAAACCAATTGTTTTCCCAATCAGTGTTTCTGAATAACTTCAGTGGGAAATACAAATTTAATATATAATATATGTATTTTGAGATAAATGTGGACTTATATGTCATTTTAAAATGAATAAATGATACATTAAATAATATAATTAAGAAAACATGAATCCTCAATATCTAGGGTGACACCCTAAGACAACTGTACTTGCTTTAACCTTAGCTCATTGTCTCTATCCATAGTAACTATAATTGGTACACATAAATTCAAAGAGAAAACCCATATTATCCAACCATTAATATCAAAATGAATCGATGTATGTTTCTCATGTAATTCAAATCAAAATGCAATAAATTTATTCCTATGGTCATTCCACCTAGAAATTTTTAGAATGTGTGGTAACAAAATACCCGGTGGATTTCCCATAGGCATACTGAGAATGTTTCAATATTTGTATCCAAGGGAGGTTTACATTAAGAATTATAAGGAATTTTCATCATTAGAATATAAAATTTATCTGCCAAATTCATTATGATAAGGTTCATCATATAGAATCCAAGAGGGATATCTCTATTGCATTCTGAACGGGTTCATAAAAAAATAATCCAAGGGGGGAATCCCCAAGGAATTATAAAATAAAACATCAATATAATGTATAAGATTATCAATAATTATTTCTATTATAAATATTATATTAAATTAAATATAAATTTAAAAAAATAACTTAATCATGTATTAATATGCCAAAGAACATCCTTGTAATCTCCAATCACACATGTATGGCTACACATCACATCTATTTTACTCAAGAGGTCACCTATTTAAACTCTAAATTTATGTCCAAGGTCACACACAAAATAAAGAGTTAAAATTGAAGTATATAACATGATGATAAACATCTCATTTACTATAAATGTTTTCTATTACATGATATAGTTATAAATGAATTTTTTATATATTTAATTTAGAACTTGTTATTTCAGACTAACCAAATTTCACCTAAAACAATAAAATTATTTCATCATTAGGGAAAATATTTTTATCCACCCACCTTATTTTCATATATGAAAACTATTTTGGTTTTAAACTCTATTTCATGTTAATACAATAAAAATAGAACTTAATAAGAATTCCCTATAAATATAGCATGTTAGATAAAAATAGTCTGATTCCATAAGATAATGAGTGAATTTGAAAATTTGAAGAAAGTGAAAGGTTATCCATACCAAAAGACTTCAATAATAAAAAAAGAAATATTTAAAGGATACATAATAAAGAAATAATTAAATGTATTAAGAGGAAAGAGATTGTTTCATATGAGGAGCAAATGTGTGATTCTCTCTATGTCATGGGTATGCTTTAGTTTTATCAAAGTATTTAATTTTTTACGATCGAGAGGTATATGAATTTATGTGGCTTATAATTTTGGTTTTTAGTGAAAATTGTCTAGAATCATGGTTTAGGTTCAAGGTTAATACAAATAGTGTGGTTACCAAGTGGAATAACACATCGAGATCTAATGGAATTATTCATGGTCTCAGAAAAAATTTCCAAACTGTGTTACTCATATCAAGATATTAAGAGATTTATTTGTCCAAATATATCAACCACACACATTTTTTTGATGGCATAAAAATAATTGGTCCAACTCCTATAAATAATGGAGAATATATTTCCAAGGATTATTGCTAAAAATGGATAGTACAATGAATAGCTAAACATGTGTCTTAACCATGAAACCAAATTTGAACCACTAAAATGTAAAATTTACATTCGTGACCTTATTATTGATTATGTAATATGACCAAATAATATATATTATGCTCCAAATAAACTCTCTCTAATAACCTCTATATCTCCCCTAGATTCATTCTCAATTCCCATTGATCATGGAAGATTATTTCATGTTATGTTATATTTTTTATCAAATAATATCTCTTCATTCAAGATATCCCCTTGGTCTCTTATACCAATTTTATGTTGGATCAAAAAAAAGTTATAAATACCTAATTTTTATTTTTTAATGTATAATTGATGATGTTTCATAATAATATAAGTTTGTGAGGACATTTTCACCTCGATTCCATTCCCAGTTTTCAAAGGTGACTAAATTCACTATATTGCCTATGTAGGTGTCACCATAAAAAGGATCTAACTTAAGAATAAGATGATATTATTTTATTTTAATTTTTGTTTAATGTTGATGGATTTTATAACAAATACTATTTTTTTATGAAACAATTATCCTCTAGAAATTTTTTTTATTTTAATGTGGTATTCATTTGAAAATAGCTTTATTCACATTATGTGTTAATGTAAATGACTATAATATTATTTTTCTTCTAAAATGGATTTCAAATAAAGAGACATGTGATGATTTTATTTTAAAATATATTTTAAATTGTAAAAATTGATTATTTAATTTTTTCTAAAAACACAACACAGTTGGAATCATGGGTGTGTGGGTGATATAGACATATGAAAACCCAGTAACTGGGTCACCACCATGGGTTATTTTTGTGATATCATGAAATTATAGAATTTATTTATATTATAAGAATTAATAGTATTCATTACACAGTATTCCTTCATGTGTCAGAATTTGTATTTGCATTTTCTAGAGACCACTTGTTCATAGTTTTATACATGATGGTAATATTCCATGTTTCAATACTCACATTTTTTTATTGTACTTTCAAGGATATTTTTTAATACACCCATTATATAAAAATTATATTAATTTTTTAAATAATAGTTTTTGTGAATATTAAAAGAATTAATAGATGAAAAAGGATGTATTATGTAATGGGTTTCAATGAAAATGTTATTATTAAGATGTTTTGATTTAAATCCTAAAACTAAAACTTTAATAGAGATACACATTGATAATATTATTTACTGGTTCTTTACTGGGATTTAGTTATCACACATTAATTTTTTAAGTTTGGTAATTTGTAGATCAACAGATTTCATGAATCTGACAAAGGGGGTGTCATGATGTTTTTCCACTGAAATCTGTTGAATGTATTCTCCTTCTTTGTGAGATGGTTTTTTGGAGATTTTTTGTAACATAGATATGGTGTTTATATTATTATTATTTTCATTTTACAATTATCCTTATGAAAACAATTGTATGTCCATTGTCTTTATAATCCATTCAATCATTATGTACTCTATTTATTTATCAACATCAAGTCATATATGAAATATATTTTTGGTTTTTTATCTCTAACTTTGGGTGGATCACATTGAGTTGCATTACTCGAAAATAATGGTTGGTTTATTACCAAATAGAATTAAATACATTATCCATCAGAAAATGTGACCAAACTACCTAAGTTTGGTTCATGTTTCATTATATAATAAATTTTGTACCATAAAAATTTAGGTATTGTATTCAAAAGGGTTCTTAGATTCTATGTCTAAAGATGAATTACTATGGATGACTAGGTATTTAATTATAAATATTGATATTATATTTGATGGATAATTTAATATAATATTTCGAGGGTTTTTTATAAAAATTAATAATTTCTTAATTTTTGGGTCTCTCATTCTTGAAATCCATGTTTGTTATAAATTCATGTTGATTAATGGATTTAGTTTGGATTATTAAATTCTATATTTTTAGTTTTAGTTTTCATTTAATAATAATTTTATATTATAACTTGTTTTTATTAAATGATGTGGCATATATGGGTTCTTCTGTAATATAGAAGATGTTGTTGTGAGAATATATTTATCAAAAAATCCTTCTCTAGACCTTTCATTTGTGGAGACTGTTATGATCTTTGGTCATATTCATAGACATGATGGTGTTGGAATCCACAAATGGATATTGTATCATGGCACAAAATTTATTAATAATATATATATATATCAAATGTGTTCTAATGGAACCCAATGAATCCTATGAGATACTTGAACAGATTGAGAGTGTACTATGGTTCCTAAAGAATTTGATGACTCAAATGTAGGGTTTACCACAAAAATTATAAAGGGACTACGAATAAAATCATGAGCCTATATAATGTGAGGTACATTACATGAGGAAATTACCATGAATTACTTAATGTGGATATTCATTGAAATGTTATATTCAAAAACTTGTTTTGGGGAAATTTCCTTTGAATTTATGACCCTAGTGTAAGGTGTATGTCCAGTCATTGAGTATTCCACCTGTTTCATTGAACTATCTCACATATCAAAATATATTTATCTAATGACTTCATAAAATATCATATGTTTGATATGGTTTCTTGGTACTACATTTAATCCATATTTATTATTTATAACCTAGATATATTTTTTGAGGTAGTTAATAAAGAATCCTTGTATGAGGTGGAAAAAATTTTAACGCATGATTAGGTTGATAATTAATTGTCGCCATAGGTATCCATAGAGTGTCATATAGATAGAAAATTAAGAATAAGGTTGATCAGTCTACATGGATGCCACCTTCAAGGCATTCACGGAGAAAAAATTGGATAGCTTTATATAATTGTGGGAGGCTTGATTATACTAAGACAAATTGTATAGAGGTATATATGAATTATGATCATTGTGGAAAACGTAATCAACATAATATTTTTTTCATAAGGATATCTCAGGGTAGTTGCAATGGATACACTTTTACTAAGGGTTTATAGTTTAGTTTTGATGTATCAATGGGTGGTGAATATCATTCTGATTCAATATATGATATGAATAATAAATATAAATCATTGCAAAAAGATGATGATAGATGTATTTATATTATAGTGTATATATTAGAGGAATATAATGTAGGGACATATATTGTAGGAGGTATGGTGTTAAATACATATTCTATAGTTTTAATTTTTATTAATAAAGGTTCATGTAATTATATTATATAATAAAATTTTATTTTAATGTTGTGTTTTTTTAGAACCTATACTAATCATGTCATATATTTTTGTATATTTTTTAATGAGGCTCGAAAAAATTTATAAATGTCATTAATGTTTGGTGACTATTTCAAAATTCAATGTGGGATGGGTTCTATAGTCCCTAATATTGAAATCATTGTCCTAATTATTGAAATCGGTTGAATATTTAGTATTGAGGCCCAGATCAACTATTATATATGGTGAGTTAAGTTTCATTCACGTGGTAGTGTCTCTCATGTAACTTGTAAAATCATGAACATTAATCCACTTAACATGTTCCATTAGATGGTGGGTCCTATGGACTTAAGCATAACTCCTCATTTGCCCAAATCTACCAACTAGTAGTAGTGGTCTAATGTGGTACGGTGCAGAGACTATACATTCATATCATAGGGTATCATCAGATGTAATTATAAAATAGAATAATTAGGATGAATATATAAACATAAACTATGAAAACTATACCATTAATTGCAATAGTTGTAATAATGATATGAAATAATTGAACAACAGAAACATATATAATAAAAATTATTTAATAAAAAATAAATAAGAAAATTCAACGAAATAAAAATCTTAATCTTGTTTTATATAAAAGATTGTCATAGAATACTGATTTATAAAAATAATAAAAGGCGATTTAGATAAAAAAATATACAATACAGGAATTCAAAAAGTCTAAAAGACTCCTCTGTTAGAATCACAAGATAATTTTATATCCTCATCTCACATTCTCTATAATATATTTATAATAAATCAATAATATGAAATAGGGGACATTCCCTTATCCATACTAGCAGAAAAGTAATATAATATGGTACTAAGTGATACCATAGTATGGTGTGAGATAAAATCATAACAGGCTACCTCAAATGGTTTATAAAAATAATATATCATGTGTACACAAAAATAGTGTTATGGTATATGATTAATAATAAATGATGAATAAATAGATATTAGTCAGCTCAGTTTCCTACAGGACTCCTGGTTGGATATACCTACACAAGGCTAGTATAATTCTAATTGGTAAAAAAACACACAAACAAATATATATATATATATTTTTATATATATATTTTTATATAATGTATCCACTTAAATTTTTTATTTAAACAATGATGTATGTAGGCATATTCCTGGATACTAGAAATTTGAAAGACAAGGGGCGTAACATAAGCATCTATAATCTATCAAACAAGTTATATGTTCATGTAGAGGATAAATGATACAAATCTCACAATTAAGGGGAGACATCATGATCATTACTCATGATAGGTTGGTTGAAAAATCATACCCAACACCCTAAACATAATAATGTAGAACACCATTACCATTATCCAAATAAATGTGTTACGATGTGAGATGTCATGCTCAACATATGATGTAAGGGAGTGGAAAAATTCATGCCCAACATTTCCCATAACCATCTTTCACTAGCTAATATTATTGTCAAAATAATAATAATAATTTTAAATTTATGGAATAACTCTAATGTATAATTTTATTAAATCCTAATAAAACTAAGGCTATCACAATTCATACAATTTAAACTTTATAATTGTATACCGTATTTTGTAACCTTACCAGCACAATCCATCCAATATAAGGATGTTTTTTAATTAAATAAGAAATTAAAATTCATAATCTGGGTTAATCCAATCATGTTTAACGTTCTTCAATCAACTTTGAAATTATACAATGGGGTAAATCCCATTATCATGCAAACTCGATCACATAGAAGGTGGCCCCTCCACTTATATAATGATATAATAGTAGGAAATTGACATTTCACACATAGAGTGGTCGATATAAGTTATGTAAATATCATATAACAACATAGAATTTTTTCATTTGATTATAATAACAAACATATAATTATTAGGAAATGAATTATATAATTTAATGTGGTTCAGCAAAACGTTTTTTATGTGGAACAATAATGAGGCTATGAAAACCTCAAAACAATGAGGCATGAAAACTAGGTGACCTACATTATTGCCATAGAATAATCCTCATCTAATACTGGCTTCAGAATCTATGTATGAATATAAATGATGAAAGGATCAATGCCCTAGAAATAGAGGAAAATATATTTTCCTATATTGTTCAAGGTATATGAAGAGAAATTGGAAATGGAAGAAAGGGAAATCAAGTGATTACAGAATAATCTAGTGTTTATGAAGTTGTTTGAATTGATGTCTGGATGGAGGAATATTCCAAAAACTTGTTTTTATGTGGAAGAGATATCAGGAGAATTTATTGAACTTCTGAACACTAGAAATGAGAAATAAGAAAGTTGTAAGGCGAACTAAAATTCATTAATTGAATAGTGGACTTTAATCCTAGAAAAACGATGGTCTTATAGTTTTTCTACATGTTTGGCCATACAATGTGCCAAACCTGCACCAAAAACATTACATAATTAGGTACCCCACGTGGTATTGGATCTTGGGCTCGGACGGATGTAGGAAACCATGTGGCCCACTACCCCCATTTTAACTACTAGGCATTGTTAGGGTAAACCATGTGAGGTGGGTGGCATTGTTTTTTCTAATCCTAAGGACTAGTATATTTCTATAAAATCCTAATTTGTAGACTCTAAAAATTATTTGGATACCCTCTATAATTATATAAATACATTTGGTAACATTATAAGAAAACATTTACATAATTTATAAGATAAATAAAATATCCATACCTTTAAAAATTTTAAGGTCATTATATCCAAGCATACAAAAATAATCATGTTTTCAAGTTTTTATTCTTATGTTAAAGAGTAAACATGTGAGTAATGCTTTGTCCACTTGGAAAATATTACATCATCTCATTCCTAGGTCTCCTATTATATTCATTATTTCTACAAAAAAATTATTCTAAATAAATTTAAATACCTTGGAGTGTCTTCATACTTCGGTCCAAAATACACATTGGATACTCCAAGAAATAAATAGCAACATTAAACATCAAATGCCTTGATTTATTCTTTGTATTATTTTTAGATATTATATGAATTACTTTTGAGAGTTGGTTGTACGACGAAAAAGGTTTTTGTGGCCCACTGTTTGAGGAATAAGTTTTGAAATATTTTAAATATCATATACACATATTTCTCACAAAAAAAGTGAAATATCTTGTAAATGGGTAATTGGATAAGTAATATATAGGGAATTTTAAATATTAGTATGTATGGTTTACCATATAAACATCATAAAATTATTCATCATGGGTATTTTATAGAAAATTTTTCACAAAAAAATAAAATTAATAAATTAATATAAAAAATTATTTTATATTATTTACGTTCACACAATGATAGAAATTATATATATATATATTATTATGAGGAATTTACAAGGTTATCCATATAACTATGGAACATTTAAAGAACATTTTCTAAGATAATCAAGGATTCCCTCTCAGAATAATGACGGTGTATCATTGAACGATGATCAGTGCACCTCAGATTTGACAAATCTTTCTAGTGATAACGATATTTCATAATTCTTCATCAGTAATCAAACCGAATAAATGTAGGTCATGCGTTTTATTTCGATTTATTCCATATTTATTATTTCTAATATGAAAAAAACAATCAATGTATAGATTTACTCATTGCTTGATCATCATGGGTGGTGGGTTCTTTATGAGGGATATTTATGGGATAAATAATTATGATTTGATTTATTAAAATATAATTTCTAATATAAAATAAATCATATTTACATGATCATATCATGGTATATTTCTCTAATTTTATTTGACTCATTTTTCCTTCAAATTCTATATTCATCGTGACATTCTTCATTTGGCTGTGGTTCAACATTTTATTGAAAAATCGATCATTTCAAACTTGATTCATGGCGCAATAATCTGATATTACAGATCAATGATTTAAATGGTATGAAAGTGTTGTGGTAGTGGTTAAAAAAGTGGATTAGATAATGGTTGAATCCATATCTTATGTTCTGTCAACTTCCTTGGCGCATTATTAATAATATAGATGGTCTTGTTTTTCAAGCTGATCGAAGTCCCAATCATATTGATTCAGTGATTGCATGACTAGATGAAATTGTATCATGATTTTCATGAAAGGGAGGTTGATTCAACAGAGGATGGATGATTGAAAATGGCAAGTGGAATAAAACCATTGATTTTGGAAAATCCAACGACACACATTTTGTAATACAGATCTATATAATGTGTGTAGACCTTTAATTGAGGATCAAGTTTCATTTTAAGTTAACTATCACACGACATCTGACACTTATCACATGGTTCATGGTCCATCATCAAATAATCGATGTATACCTCGTAGTGTACATAGACCTAGGTTTTAGTACATGGGTTTCCAAGATGGCATGCACTCCCCCACATGACATGGGTTAGGTCATGTACTCGGGCTAAGCCAATTAATTATA
Source organism: Viscum album (assembly GCA_963277665.1). NCBI lineage: Eukaryota > Viridiplantae > Streptophyta > Magnoliopsida > Santalales > Viscaceae > Viscum > Viscum album. The sequence goes on along the minus strand of OY728166.1, from coordinate 347,060,316 downwards.
CACAGTCCTAGGTACACGGTATTAATTTGTGTACTAGAACATGAATGGACTACACTATTAGAATACACAGGTAGCCTACACACCATGTAGTACTACACATACACGACTTTACGACACATGATCTTTACATGGATAGGACCTAGGTCAGGGGACATGACATGTAACAACTATTAAATTCCATGTACTATTTTATACATAGATTAGAGTTAATTACCTAAGAAACATGGACAAGTATCATTAGGTTTTTTCCATTAACATTTACCTAAATGTTTCTGTAGAATCGATTCTTACTCCGAATTTTATGATCCCTTCAACATGACTTCCTTGATAGAGTCATTGGAATCCCTCCAAGTGGCCTGGAGTGATATCCTTTATTTAGCATTGTGCCCTCAGTGGATTTATTGGAATATGTGTGACAAAAACATGAAAACATCAATCTTTTAGTTACGAGGTTAATCCATATTGAGTTTTTGGTATTACCCCATGACCCATGTGATGATCATCTGATGTGTATCATATTATATTTGGACTATCAATGGGTTATACTCATGACGTAACCCAAAAATAAGTACCTCACAAATGAACATTATCATTTCTATCAGACATTGGAGTGTGTTATCCTAGATGAGTTCTTTGTGAAATCATAGATCTTTAATCAGAGAGAAGGTATACTAAATTATTGACAAACTCTAGACTATGTGTCTTTGTTGAGTATACATGGATATTCATTTTATATGAGGTGTAGACATATACGTGTGTATAGCTGATTATATTTCATTTGATTTATGATTTGTGGTTTCAGGGTGTCTTATGATCTTTTTTTACACTCACCCATTCAGGGAATTTTCTCACACATGTCCTGTCTTGTACAAATGATCTTCCTTTTTATTGAGTCCTAGGTAGTCTAGGAAAAGACAATTCTTAGAGAGCCTGTGAAGACTTAGGTGTGTTCATGTGGATATCATATAGTAGTCCCTTTACATTCAGGATTGAAATATGATTTGACTCGGTGGGATTATATTTGGACCTATTTACCTTCATTACATTATATCATATAATGGAGTTGTGATATTGATATATTCATTCATTTTTTGTTGGTTTTTTAACATGTTTGTATTTAGGGAGATCAGATATATGTGTGTGTAAAATTAGTTGGGAAATTCTCCCCATGATAGTGTTATGACTACTCTATACAATTCAAAATACCTTAGCCTATTAGAAGTGGGATTGGGGAGTAACAAAATTGGACCCACAAGGGAGGGTCATGAAAAAGTGGTATCAGAGGTGGTTGGTTTCACCGTAGGACTGAGAGTTTATAAGACAAGTTTGGTGAAACAGTGTTAAGTGTTTCAAGTTAATATTTTAGGCTAGATAATCCAATATTGGTGTGGTGCCTGACATATCCATAAACATAGAATATGATCACCATCAATTCAACTTTGTACATGAGAACACCAGTTTATGGGAAAACAACGGTACACAAATCAAATTAGATTGGGTTATGGTTTCCATATCCTTATTAAGTTATTTTCTTTGATATAATAATTAAATGTTCTACATAATGTTTATTATAAGATTCCTCCATTATTTTTACATGATAAGATTAAGCATAATGATCATTAGGATGATCCCCTTAGCAATGAGGTGTTGAATCAAGACCTGTTGATGAGATGTTACCTCAAGGTGGTGTATTAGGTATACATACATTAGAGAGTAATGTGGAAACCGTAGACCTAAAAGATGAGGTAAACATATTGAGTGCACGTTACAACTTTTATCGGCATAGATCCCTCGTTTTTTGGGGAGAGCCAGATCCATAGGTGGATGAGAACTAGATTGAGGCTGTGAGCTGAGTTTTTTATATAGTGAGGACAGGAATAGATCATAAGGTTGTCCTATAAGTGATCCTTATCTATGGTTCAGTAGGGAGATAGGGTGGGGGTTATTACCCATTCTTATCAAGAGGTGACTATTTCATCGACAGAGTTAGATTGCCTCTTCGGAGAGGATATATCACTAGTAAAATGGAGGTATGTACATACTAGGATCTTCAACATCTCTAGTAGGGAAACACAATAGTAGCTAATTATTAATCGAGGATTTCAAACCTCTCTAGTAACTCGATGGATATGGTTTGAGATCAAATGATTAGGGCATAGACCACTGAGAGATGTATCTATAGAGACATTTGAGCAAGTATTATCCCACTATGAATTCCTACATATGATGGGGTGATAGAGAGAGATTTGGTGGTTGAGAGTTTCTTGGATGAGTAGATACATCCAGTGCTTATTAGTACTAGGAAAACAGTTGTAGAGACCTATAGATCATGGATCTGACATTATTTTCATGGACCTGGATGTGTGACATGATATAAGATGAGGTAATAGGATATAATATCTGATGTTCATTGTTCATATAGTGGGTATAGTCATTGTAGAAGTTTTTTTTCTAATCATATGATGTTTGGGTACATTTTGGTGTAGATTTTCTAGCCTATTGTAAAACAGGTAGAGATCCTATAGAAGGGAGACAGAGGTAGAGTAAATAGTAGTAGGAGGCTGGTTCGCAAGTTGGATAATGTGTAAGAGGAGTTGACAAAGTTGTGATAGGTGGTTTATGCTTTGAAATATAAAAACCACCACCACCTCAGGTTGTCCACACTGGGCTTAGGGTACTAGAGGATAGGGGTAGCGACAACTGCAAGCAGTCAAATCATACGAACCAAAGGCTCTATCAATAAATCAAGGTATTATCTTCTTCTTATCTATCTTAGATATGGTACTAATAGATAAAATGTCTAGTAATTCCTCTCAATCAACATAACTTGTTTGAGACATAGAGATTCCAGTTGAACCATTGGGTCAACACTTATAAATGCAATCTCTGACTGGAGAAAACACAGTGACCATGCACTAGAGATGATAGTGTGAACCGACTCTTGGAGGTAATAGTTTCTATTATAGTATATTAGAGGTAGCATCAAGGCCTTACCAAATCATTGTTGGTATTGATTTTTACCGATTGGTAATGCCTATATTTGATTGTTTTAGGTGAAGGGTTTTATATTTCCATGGCGACAGAACCAAGATTTCATTTTTTGGTGTAAATAAAACCCAAATAGTGAAATGTGGAGTCCTAAATTGGAGGTTTCAGATGATTACCCGTAAATTTGAAAAATTAATCATTGGTGTTGTGGATTTTAGCAGTTTATAATTCCTTACAGTGGTTATTGTGTACGAGGATCTATTCCTTGAAAATTTTCCACATTTACATCCCCTCAGAAAGATAAAAATATACATTGACCTACACGTTGATATGACAATGATATATAATCTTTTATATCAGATGGCTCCCATAGATATTTGGGAGATGAGGTTCAAAATAAGGCAGTTGTATAGTAAGAGAACTGTGTAACCCTGTGTTTCTCACTTGAGGAAAAAGTTTTTTTTTCAATAAGGTAGAATGGAGCTTGAGGTTATGTGTGGACTACCAGTGCTTGAATCATGTGACCATGAAGAAGAAGTATACTCTAATAAGTATTGATGACCAATCTAATTTATTTATAGAGGTGTGATGGTTCTTGAAGGTTGACCTAAGGTCAGTTTATCACCAGTTTCAAGTAAAAGATAAGGATATACCAAAATGACATTCAAATGTCTATATTGTCACTATGATCAGTTGGTGATGTCCATTGATGTGAAAATCTCCCTATAAGTGTTCACGAGACTCATGAAACATATCTTCTAGACTTTCCTAAATTGGTTCATGGTAGTCTTCTTTGATGATATCCTCATGTACTCGTCATACAAGTATGAACACAGAAGAAACAAAAGAATGGTTCTAGATGTACTACAGGTGAACCATCATTAAATAATTCTCTCAAAGTGATAGATATAGATATAGATTGTCAGATTTTTGGTACATGATATCTCATTGGATGGAAATCCATTGGACCCTGAAATTGATGTTGTAGTGTTATATTTGGATCCACCCAAGATAATGATGGAGGTGAAACGATTCCTTAGGATGGTAGGCTATTTCCAGATATTAATACTTGAGTTATATTGCATATCGTCTCCCATTAAGGATTTAAATATAAAGGGAATGTCCATAGTTTGTATTATGTTGTAACAGAATGCATTTTAGTAATTTAGGAAATGTTTTATGATCTCTACCATCTTTATATTTTCATAGGAGGTTTTCGATTATATAGTTTTATTCGATGCATTAAGAACTGGGATTGTTTGTTTTATGATGTATATTCAAGTAGTTATAACTTTTGGTTCAAAATAGTTGAGACCACATGATCATAACTACTATTCCATAGATCTTGAGTTAGTAATGGTAGTCATCACCCTGAATATTCGGAGACATTTCCATAAGAGAGAGAAATTTATCTTCCAATTTGATCACAAGAGTATCATGTCAATATATTCACAGAATGATCTAAACAAGAGACATTAATGATATATATAATTCTTCATGGATTATAACTTTGAGATTATCAATACTCCTACAAAGGGGAACATTGTTGTAGATTCTCTCAGTATGGTATCTTGTTCACATATACTGAGCAAAGAATCTGAGAAGTTTGTCTCATTGTAGTTCTCCGTTATTGATGGAGATGGGTAAGCTTACTTTCATTCAATTGTTGTTACCACTACTCTTTGTCAAAGCGTTAGGGAGGAACATCTTGGGGACACCTTATTTGAGAAAATACTTGCTATGATATCCATAGGGCATGGTATTGATATAAATTATAATAGTGAAGACAATATTTTTATTTTTAGAGGATGCACAATTGTACCATTGATGTTGTGGGAACATGTAATGAGAGAGAATCATATGAATACGTTGGAGCTAGATCAATGTGTGGTAAAGATGTAACATGATCCTGAATGTGGGGGTTGGTGTCCATGAACGAATAAAGGAGTGGGAATGTTTGTCTATTGATGCCTTTTAAATAAGTGAAGGCTAATCACCATGATCCTACAGGTTTGGATCAACCATGTGAGGTTCCATAATGGATGTGTGATAAGATTTATATGGGATCCATGATGGGATTACCATGTACATAGAGGGGACACAATTCTATTTCGGGGATTATAAACTAACAAACCAAGATGACCAATTTCATAGATATAAAAGTGAATAGTTTTGTAGAGAGCCTTATATGACTCTACATTTATGATATAGTATGAATCCATTGTGTAGCATCAATTGTTTTCTCTGAACATGATGCTCAATTCATAAATGGGTTGTGGAAGTGATTTTATGAGGTATTTGGGACCGAGTTATTCATGGGAACATCATTTCACATCGAAACAAATGGATAAAGTGAGTGGACCATTGATGTTTTATAGGACATGTTGCAATCTTTCATGTTGGACATTGGATGTTGTTGGAAGGACTATCTACCACTAGTGGAGTTTTTATAAAACTGTAGATACCATTAAACCAAATATATGGAACCATTTGAGATTTTTTGTTACCCTACATGTCACCACTATTCTGGACTGAACTAGGAGCCTTAACACTCATTGGCCCAGTGTTTGTGCAAGAAACTACATAGAAATTGAAGATCATATAAGAGTATATGGAGACAACACTATGCCATGATAAGCCTTATGATTATATGCGACAAATTCCTTTTGAGTTTGCAGTAGGGGACTATGTGTTTCTACTAATATCACCTCAAATGGGATTATATAGATTTGGATGTGGAGGGAAGCTATCTCCTAGGTTAATTTTATCTTTCTAGATAATTCTAAGAGCTGGTGAGTTAGAATAATTCAAAATCTCTACCTTCACACTTATATTTGGTGCATAGTGTTTTCTAGATGTTGTAGCAAAGGATATGTGTGCATGAGCCATCAAACGTTATCAACTAGGGAATGATGTAAATCATGTATGGAATGACATATGATGAGTAACCGGTGGAGATCAAGGATCAAAATAAGATGATTATAAATGGGTGATAAATTAATTTTTTGTGTTTCCAGTGGTAGCACAAGAATCATCATGATGGAACAAGGTATTTGCCGCTCAGATTCATTCATAGTACCCAAAACATTTTTAGTTGCCCTTATTTTGGATTTTTGGGATTTTAAGACACATTTTGGGTTGAATATAATGTCTCATACATTTCTATTTAATTTTTTTTGTGTTAATAAACTATTTGAGAGACCATTCACTGAGACAGTGTTTATTTCATGGCATGGTGTTTTTTAAAATAATTTTTAAATATATTAAATAACATGCATGTATAGTTTTTCTAAAAAGTGGCATATATTCTAAATAGTTCTCAAATCCGAAATCTTAGAGAACAACTGAGTTCATAATGTGAGGTTTACCCTTGGACCAACTAAACATTATTTCACATGGGTCATTTGTTGAAAAGTCATAATGGGTGCTAAAATCGGAAAAAATTAATAAGAATTATTTTAATTCATTTGAGTTTACTCAATGACGGAAAATATTTAAATATGTTATTCTAGATAATTTCCTAGGTTGGCCACATAACCCAGTAACCTTTAGGGAACCATTATAGGGATAATTGAGGAATATATCTCACGATAATAATGACGTGTCATTTATCGACAATGAACACACCTCATATATGACGAATCATGCTAGAAAAAACAATGGTCACTTGATTTTTATCATTGATCAATCAAAATCCATGTAGATAATGTTCTTTATTTGGAATTCATACAGTTTCATTATTTCTATGACCAACAAGAACCAATATGTGAATTGATTGATTCATGGTTAATCATATTGTTGGATGAGATTTTTATGTGGGTTTTTGATGAGAGAATTCCTTTTGATTTGATTCCTTTGGTTTTTAATTCTAATATAAATGAAGTGAGATCTACATGAACAACAATCAAAGTACATTCCTATTATTTTATTTTATACTTTTCTCCACAAAACTGTCTATTAATCTATTCATTAATTTTTTCCATTATTTGACATTTAATCAATTGATTTATCATTTCACACCTACTTTATGGATAAAGGATACAATATCATAGATCCAGGATCACCATTTAACGATAGATATACAATGGTTATTGCGATCGTGGATTAAATAGAGGATGACTGTAGAAATTACATTTGTTCACATTCTTCTGTGTGTAATGATGAATGTATACAATATCATTTTTTATTGGGTATAATTAATGAATCTGTCTGATTGAGTTATGAAATGACAAGATGGGTCCGGATCTTGTGTGTCACTACACGAAGGTCAATGATTCATTGGATAGAGGATCAGTCATGGCATGCAGAGGAAGAACTGAGTATTCTAAAAAATATTGTGACACATGGCATGTAATCCCGATCTACCCACCATGTGGGGCCCCTATGGAATCAACTAGGGTTCTAGAGGATGTTCAGTGTCACATGACATGCGAACCCTATCACATGGTTTGTGGTCCCTCCTTGTATACTCATTCTATACCTAAAAGAGTACATGTAAATGGGGTGTATTGAATGGGAGTACAAAACTTCATGAACTCCCCCACATGACACGAGTTGGAAAATGTACAAAGGATACCCCTTGTACTATTACATGGAGACATGTACATGGGATGAAGTCATGTACTATAAAATAGGTAGTTTACACATATATATCTGAATATCATGTATTACTACACTAAAATTGTTTACTGTCATGTGAAATTTACATGGACATGAACCAGGGTCATGGGACACCATGCATAACACCTAGAACACACCGTGTTCACTTGTAAACATGTCTAAGAGGTCTTATCCTTAGTGACTTGGACATTTTTCTTAGAGTTCATTCCCATTATAATTTCCCTAAAGGTTGGTATGTAATAACTTCATAATATTCGGATAATTATAACCAATGTAGGAATTCATAGATAGATAAATTGGAACATATATGAGAGGATCATAGTGATACCCTCTTTTCATCTTCATTCTCTAGGTGGAGTTCATAGTATCATTGTGACCAACAATACAAGGTTGTTGATCCTCTACGTAGAAGGTAAATCCATATTGAGATGCTTGTATGACCCCATGGCCCTAATAGTGACCCCTTATTTTTATATTATTCTATTCATACTATCCTTATGTTCTTCTAATGAAGTGTCCTAATGGCTAGTACTTCGTGGACGTACATCATCAGTGATATCCGACTTAGGAGTGTGTTATGTTTGAGGAGTGATTTTATAATCATAGAGCTATAATCCTAGGGCTGTTATACTACATTTTTTAATTTCTCTATACTATACATATTTGTTTGTTATATCAAGATATTATTGTTATATGTTCTGTAGAAATATTTCTTTGTATAACTAATTTTATTTCCTTTGTTGTATAGTTTTTGGTTTTGGGATGTCCCAATGAGTATTGTTATACTGAACCCTACATGGGAATTAGCAACATGTGGTGTGTCTTGTGTAGATGATTATCATTTTGATAGTGTCCAATGTGGAAAAATACCATAAGGATCATATTGAGACCATATAGATTGTGGTTTGTTCTTGCAGATTTTAGACAACAGTCCCATTACATTGAATCTGGACTTGATTTTAAAAATCTTTTTTGTGGGAATGTATTTGGATGTGTTTACTTTCTTCAATTCCAGTAATACTTTCGTTTGGGGTGTAGATGTCTCCATGGATTATATTTTTATTTGTTATTACATTTCAAAATTTAGTGATCTTTGATGTATGTTTGTTTGTATAGGTACTTAAAAAATCCTCCCAGGTAAGTGATATTCTCACTCAGTGCTAGTCTGCAGCCCTATTTAGTTTAGAGGTGAGCTTGGGGAATCATGGCATGGGAAACACTGGGATGGGAGGTGACACAATTAAACCTCATCAAGCCAGAAAAATGTGATGGTTATAGATAATATTGACAAATTTGAGATACGTGATAGGAATCATGCATATTCCAGTATCTATACAGAAGTACTATTTGATAATCCATTTGGTTGATCCACTTCAAAACCAAAAAAAGAGCCAAAAAATGAAACCAAAAGCATACCCTATCTATGAATTTGTTTCTGTCAAAACTTGATCAACACTCAAAAAAAACCTGATATCCATCCTCAAATTTAAGAGGTCATCAACATCAGTTAATATTTGATTGTTGTCTTGATTGTATAGTCATCATTAGATTTATGATCAATTGGACCTTCTATGAAGTCTCTGGGATGAGACACATTTGATGGAAAGCTTCCTCTCTGAACTCTCTCTTGTATAAATTTGATTAGAAATTGTTTCCATGTAATTGTTTATAAGGATCCTTCAGGATGGTATCATACATGTTTTTATTATAAGAGAACTCAATAAGAGTTACCAGTTTCTCCCAATAACCCATGAAATCAATGAGACATGAAAAGAGCATATCCTCTAACACCTTAATCATACACTTTTTATTTTCATTAGTCCGAGGGAGAGATTTGGTGATCATAAGCACCTGTTTAACAATGGAATTCTCCAAATACTTCTATAACCAATATGTGAATTAATAATCCCAGTCCGAAAGGATAGTTTGTGGAGATATGTAAAGAAACACGATGACCCTAAGGTATATCCTCCCTAAATCATCTACCAAGAAGGTACCTTGAATGAGTAAAAAGTGTTTGAACAATAAAAAACGATCAATGACTAAAGAAACATTATTATTTTTACATGCTTATCAGGGTAAAATAGTTATAAAATATATAGAATCATTATCCTATTTTTAATAAGTAATGTACAATTGAGGTAAAATTCTTACTGACCATTGATATTTTGTCTTCATTTGCTGGCCAGGGCAACACCAAGTTATAAATTACAAAAATTCATGTTATGTACTAGACACCAATACTTGTAATGTATTTAGGGATACATATTGGTGACACTGGGATCTACTTCTCTAATATTGTGTAGAATTACTACATCGTCTTCTATCTGATGTTATATGGAATACAAACATTCCCATGAAAGTGTAAATTATCATCCTCATCCATAGTCCCACTAGAAGAAGAATATTTATCTAAGATATATTCTATTAGAGTAATATCTGAGAGTTTAATGATTATCACCCATTTAAGAATAGTATAATTCAAAGATAATGTTGATAGGATTGTCTTCCCATGATATTTTAGAACCTGAATGTGTTTCTTTGAATAAAATCCCATGAGATTCCATTCACCACTAGCCTACTAAACATCATATTTTCAGTCTTCTAGATCACATCATCAGAAACAAAATTTCCTTTTACAAGCATATAAGAAAGAATAAAATTGTAATATTTAATGTACTCAACCCACCAATCCCACCAAAGATACAGAACACACTACATAAATATTTACTTGAATATTAGGTGATATTTGAACACCACAAAACACTCTCCTTTTAAATAGTGTCCCCTGTAGTGTAGATCATGAACTAAAATAGTTGGATTGATATCATGCATCAGGTAATTCTACTTATGAGGCCTCAACTAATAAAATCCATATTCAATGACTCACACTTAACGCATCAGAATAGATACATGTCTGATACATGATGCGTCATAATTAGTATTTTAGATTCTTCATTTCTCTGATAGAATCAGGGTTCGTGTGGATGTTAATATTCCATTAAGCACAAACATAATAATATTTAGAATCTTATGACCACACAAATTTCACATACATTTATGGTTTATTTGTAAGTGGCCCTGCGAGGTGTGATACATTACAGATGAAGTGTTTGTATACCTGGGTAGCCCAAGAAACTCATAATTTCAATGACATTATACAGCTTGCCTATGGAATCAAGAACTATCAATTTATATCTATCCACTGATACTAATGAATATAATATTATATAACACATATTATGGGATATATTGATCAAGATGTGGAATTTACAGAGCTTACCAGAATGATATTGCTCTCTCAGTGTATTCATTATGATCTCAAGATGTTTGGCATTATCATGGTGAGTGTGTGAATATAATAAAAGTCTTCCAAATAATAAATGCATGAATTATTCCAGATACAGGTAGAAAACATGATTAATTAGACACATGAAAATAGTTTGTGCATCCATGAGACCAACAGACATGAAAAGTTACTCATAAAGACCATACTTTCTCTAGAAAACTGTAAAAACGTATGACTGATGGCCTAACATGCACCCAATGATAGTCAAACCTCAAATAAATCATTAAAAACACTCTCTGTCATTAGATATGATTAGTATGGTTTTATATTCGAGGTAATTGATACCGATTATTTTCCATGAGTTGGTTAAACCATCAGAATTCCACACGAAACATGAGTGTACCATCTTCATTATTGGAAAAAAGTACCAGTCGACGGTAAGGATGAGAGATGTGTCATATAAAGACATTATCATCAAGTTCATATAGTTGATTCTAGTGATCAATAACCACCATGGGTTTTTTCATATAAGTAGGAATGATCATTGATAATTCTCCTTGAACTAGCTCAATAGTGAATTATACCTATCGCACTGGTGGTATCCCAAAAAATTATTTAGGGGAAATGCCCATGAAATTATCCACTATAAGAGTGATAATAGTGTTTCATGACCATTGATAACTAGTTGAAGAACATGAAATATGATAAATATCTCTACCCATCATTTTCTTCTTGTGTCCCACTCGATTTGAAATCCCATCCCATTATTCTTTATAAACATACCTACCACACTTTAGTGATGTAAATGTAAATCATAGAAAATAATAATCAATTATTTTCATGAGAGGGAATAATATATACTATCCTGATGATTACATCAAACCATATCATTTTGCAGAATAAACGAACCCACTAACTGAGGTATCAATATATCCCAAGGAAAAATTACATACAATATAGAATTCACTATGATCAGATACAAAAATTGGAATCAAGTGTCACATGTCTATAGTAAAACAACATTTTTTGGCCAAGACAATCAATAATAATATATGATATAAAGAAATGTGAAATGAAAATTTCATATAAAGAAACACTAATATAGTGGCCAACAAAATAGTACCTCAAACAGTAGAAGGTTCAACACTATTCTCCTCAAATATATGTTTCACTACATTTAACAAGTTTATAATATAGACTCTATCCACGTTATAACTTAAATTAAATATCTTGCTTGTCATGAATTGAAAATCCTAATTCTGATTACATATGCCTCAACCACCACCTTGTCCAGAGTTTCTAGTGGTATTATGTATTCCTTCATAGAGAGATATTACTTCTACCACTTCAGAATTTGGTTCGGTGTATATTTGTGCTCACTGGGATGTAATGGAAATGTCTAGAAAAAGCATTGGATATTCCTCATCTCCCTATATCCACTAAATTCAAATAGATATTTTGTACATTTTGGTATCATATTTCATATTTTCTGTTGTTGGTGACATATAAGGAAATTGATAGTATGTGGATTTTAACTTCTCCTACCCCAATGAAAAACCTCAAAGTGAATCTTTTTATCTCTATATGAACTATTGGCCGGTCTAGTTGTTGCACCACCCTTATTCCACCACCACCATTACTTATGTCTCTCTTTCTAATGAAGTATTAGTTTACTATGTCAAAAATAAAAATAAAATATATTAAACTTACCTACAATATTATAATATATACTATCCCACCCTCAAATCCAATAGTGGTCACTTGATCATCACTTTCTAGAGTTAGTGAGAAATGATGCACTTAGGTAATACAAGAAGAATAATCCATGACAATCATGGTTCCTTACTACAGGTTTATAAAATCCCTTTGTAGATTAGTCCATATATTATTCGGAATTAATTAGTCATAAATGATCTTCTAAATATCTATCTAGATCATGTATGTATGCCATTATGCTTTTTAAATAACATCCCCCATCATATAGAAAAATTACATAGCATATAAGTATGAATTTTGACCCTCCTCTCTAGAGGAATCCACACATGGTTGATAATAGAATTCCTAGTCTCCATCTATGACTCAGCATCATGTGTTCCAATATCCCTTGAATGGTTGGGAGGATGCTGTTGTAGGATGTCCTATGTGAACTCTTCCATTGTTTGGGAAGATCCAGCGACACTATTCATATTTTACAGCATATAAAAATTGCCTTCTAAGAAACCGGTTTTGATTGTCTTATGAGTGATGACTGGGTTTTCCATAGGTGGAAATGCTTAAGGGATCAATAATTTTTGAGGGCCCACCACCATCAGTTCAGGGTCATCACCACCTTCCTGTAATATTACATGAGGCTGTCATAGTGTCATGATTATACAATTCCAAAAAATGCCTAAAAAATAATTCAACAACTGAAATATTATAGTTAGTTAGCTAGGACGTATACATAATCATCCTATGAATATTTCACTCCTCTCTTCCTACTCAAAAAATACATTTCTTAGTGAAAAGTAAAAGTTTATAACTACCATAGGAATATAAGATTCAACCGATTACCAACTAATAAGGTTCAGTCTGGGTCTAGGTCTTCTATCAGACATATTAGATGACCATTTAATACTAAAAACAATTTACTTTTAAATTTGTACTCATTTATGTGTTTAAATATATTTAAATTGTTAAATTATATGGAAAAAAATTTGTTTATAAGGGCCCATATATCTTATAAATTGCAATTGGAAATCCACTTGATCCCAACCATAATATGTTCCAGTGCATGCAAGTAATGGTGCATGGCTAAATATTGCATAACTGACTTCTTAAGGTGTCATCATGGACTTATACATAAATGAACTGTTAGTAAATGGAAGAAACGTTAAATTTAATTTATTTTTTCTTCGACCATCAATGGAAGTCATCCAAATTTCAAATATTATAATCAAGGCACTAATAAAATTTAACAAGAAAATTCACATAGAATGTAAGTGCGGAATTGAAAAATTCATAGAATATTAGTCCTAAGGTGAATTTAATGATCCTTGAGATGTCATTCATTCCATTAACTTGGAAAATGTAAATTAAATCACATTGCAATAACACCAATAATAATTACATCAGGAGATATGTTCATTACCGACTAGTGAAGTCTTATTATCATTAACAAACATAATCAATAATTTCAATTACCCATCCAATGTAATATAGGTTTCCCACAAACTTGGGTTTTTTGTGACCATGAATAATTTCATTAAAAAATTCTATTATCTTATAATAACCTATCTAATAGGAAAATTGTAATAAAAGGAAAAAAATTATTTGATACAACATTGTAATGTACCGACCCCGGATCCATTTAAATTGTTCCCAAGCTAGTGGGTCACTAGGCCTCATGCACACTCCCCTACAATCCATAGGGTGCTGAGTAGTAGTGAGGGTCTGAGGTGGTATTATTGGGAAGCTATTCTCTCATATCATAGTGACACATGGGATTTGATAAACAATTTGAATCTTGTGGAAGTATATATCATCATTCACTCTGTCCACTAGACCAATAACCCACTATTACATAGAGCAAGGTACAAAAAAATTGTAGAAGAAATAGTAAAAATAAACAATGTGATAAGAGTAAATTAATAGGTATATGTAATAATATAAAAATAAAATATATTCGTCCTATATAATGATGTCATGGTATGTTGATATTCAAAAAGGGAAATATGGGACATAAATATACAACATTCTATTAAAAAATTTAAATGGAAAAAATTCCCATCCCCTAGAATCAAAATAATTATCATTGTCCTCTACTCCCATGATAAATTCAATAATTACAACTAATCAAGGATCTAATGTTTGGTTTATTTTTTTATCCATACATACATACAAGAAATATAGTTAGGTACCAAATGTGGACCAGGTAGAATGTGAGATTAAAACATAGTTTCAACCACCAACTATGCATATAAATATTCCAAAATGTGTTCATATATATAGTAATATATAGGTATAATAACTATATGAAAATATGAATGAATAAATAAAATACATCTCAGGTTCCAATACGACACCTGGATAGCTCTACCTACATCAACGTTGGCTATTAGAAGTCAGATCAGTAACCGTACATATATATAATATAAAGAAATATTGTGCAGTTATATAATATATTCACAAATATTCCCAATGTACATGATGATTCATGTAGGCATATATCTAGATACTAGGTGATGGATGGACCTATGGCTTAGCTCAATAATCCATAACTAGTCTAACATGCTATAGGCTCATGTCGGGTGTACATGCCCAAAATATGATAATGAATATTATACATCATGCTCATCCCTTATGATATGTGGGGTGAGATATCATTCACAACACACTATATGGGTAAATTTGGAATGTCATTCCCATCATCCAAATAAAAATTCCATGGTGTGAGACATCATTCATAACACTGGATGTAAGGGTGAGTGAAACTCCATACCCAACATTTCACTTTACAATATTTCAATGTCCATAATTAATGTAATAATCATAATAATTATATTAACTTTATGAAAAACATATAATTCATCATAATATTCACGACCAATATAACCAATGGTGTCATAATAAATAAAACATTATAATTATATCACAAAAAGAATGTACTTTCAACCCATTTTTATCCAATATAAACAATCTATTTATTTAATTAAGGTATGTATATTTTCAATCATGTAAAATGTAATAACATATATGGTTCTACAATCCTCTAGGAAATTACAAAAAATGGAAATTTAATTTTCAATCCAATCCGACCACATAGAAGACATTCAGTCCATTAAAAAATTATATAATTTTGGAAAATTGATTTACCACACCAATTGTGGCATAAATGAAAGGGGTATAGATCATATAACTTGGTATCTACGGTACTTGGGTGTATCAAAAAATGAATATAATTATTTATAAATTAAGTATAAAATTTAATGTGATAAAAGATAATGGATGGAATATGACACAATGCTGAATTAATGTAATCATTACAACCATTAGGGGAAAAAAGACCACCTGCCTTAGGTTCATATTGGAATCCTTATCTAATATCATCTTTACATTTGAAGTATATCAAAATAAAAATGAAGAATGTATGAACAAAATTGAAATTGGGAAAAATATTATTCCCCAAAATAGAATAATATAAATGAAGAGAAACTATGAAATGATGAAAGAGTATATAATTACATACAATGATTTGGCTCACGCATCTGACTATGAATGATTTGGAGTCCAATAGAGGAGTAATCAAAAAACCTAGTTGGTGGTGGAATAAAGCTCATAGGATAGGATATAACTTCAATGCATTGGAAACTAAAAGGAATAAATTTGGATGTGGTTTTAAAAAAATATAGGTGAAAATGGTATTTTAGAAATAAAAATATGGGTCTCATGGTTTGGAAAAATATTATTCTAGAACATGCACTAACACTATTCCACTTCACTAGTTATAGTGGGAACCCTCATAGGGTATGAATTTCTTCTCACATGGTTTCATACAGTCAGGAGGCTCCCTCCTCCCTTGTGAAATTTTCTTCATGGTTAAAAGAAACTATGTGGTGTGGATTGCATGGTTTTTCTATAATACTCATCCAATTATATTTCTCTAAAATATATGGTTTTAGACATCAAAAATCCCGAGGAACCCTTATGTATTCGATGAATCCATTAGTTAACATTATAAGTGCTACACTATGTAATTTTTAAATAACTAATGGTCCTTACCTTTTAGAAACATTGGGTTATTACATCACTAATGGTGAATATGATTATAGATCTTGGAGAATGGGGGAATTTTGTTCCTTATGAAATAACGGTCACATGTTATTTATTAGAGATTTTTATCTATTTCATTGATTAGTTTTTATAATTCCCACATCTGATAGTGGTGTATTAATACCCTGATATAGTTTGTGATGATTTCTTGGGTTACCTACCTAGAGTTAGGATGACTTAACATTTGAATTGATTCTTATTAGGTTGCCTGGATTTATGGTTTCATGCCAAATTTAGCCTAAGAAGACCAAATATATTAAATTTTAGATTATGGGAATTAACTATAAGGGGTTTATGCATCCTATCTTGTCACCTTATAGATCACAACATCTCATTGAAAAAATAATAATATATACCTAGACATTGTGTTGATTATCAGTTTCATAGTCTAGTGACTTTTGATAAAATATACCAATTGAATAGGATTAGTGATCTATTTTATCGGCTCTCTGGATTCCATGGGTTTTCAAATATAAAAAACCAATAATGGTTCCATTTTTTGGTGTCTAAGAAAAAAATAAAGATAACACAGTGTTTGTAATAGTGTATGGGCATTTACAGTTCATAGTGATGATATACCACCTCAATAATAATCATGTTATATTTATGGAATTGATCAATAAATTCATTCATTAGTTAATAGAATGTTATATTCTTATTATTTGATGATATTATGGTATAATCTATATTAGGTGGGGGAAATAAGGATAACTCATATATCATTATCAAAATACTTAAATAACATCATATATATGGAATGATTTATAAATGTGAAATTTGGACACAATATGTGATGTTCCTAGACCATGTTATATCTTAAAAGGGTTTATTGGTGGATCAAAAAAAGATTTTTCTGTGTTATCAATGGGGAAACACAAAAAACATGTTTCATATTTAGATCTTCATGGGCCTTACTGGTTATTACATGTGAAATGTTCATGATTACTCTATGATTACATTACTAATGTTACAATTAACACCAATGTTTGTTATGTAGGAGAGTAAAGAAAATTTTCAGATATCCTTTGATATAATGATTGTGAGTTTTCTTAATCTATATATTTGATCCATCCAGAACTTGTTTTGGTTTACGAAATAATTTTATAATTCATTAGGTATGGGTTTATGTTCTATCTTGATGCATGTAAAACAATTTATTATTTATTTCTCTTGAATATTTATCCCTAATGGAATGAATTTTCAAACCCATTAAATAATATTGAAAACCACGATTAATTATTTTGAAACGTGGATCTACATTGTGTTTTGTGTGAATTTGAAGGTATATTTTGATCATAATATCCTATTGTATATTTAAAATAAGAAAAATATCCTCTTACGAAAGAGATGTTGGGTGGTGTGTCTTCATACATTAGATTTTTAATTTTAATATACACCCGAGATTTGTATAATTTTGTTTCCAGCATGTTGATAAGGAATTTATTGAATGAATCAATGAATCAATCAATAGAGGATTGGTCTTTTATTGGGGTGATTTTTTAGATAATAATGGGAGTAGATGATGCTTGTGGATATATGTACAAAACTTATTCTAGGTATTATTCATGATTAAATGACCAAATTTATCTCTTATATGTTACTAGCCTTGATTTGTATTATTCTAGTAGAACATTTAAATATAGGGAGAGCATGGGTGATTTCAATCATACCCCCATTGGTTCATTGTGCTTATGAGGTAGTTTATTCATTCTAGTACATCAAGGAATGAATTGATGGATATTAGGAATTGGTATTCCTAGATCATGAAATCTATGTCTATCAAGATGCAACAAGATCTAAGATGTTGGTATTTGTGGATGAGGATGAGGTGTTATTTTAACATTTTTATTCCATGATGTATTAATTTTGAAAATACAAAGGCAAAGCACCCAAGGATTACATGTATGTTTCATCAAATTCCAATTTCCCTCAAAAAGTGGGAACACATTACGATTAAACTAGTAGTCATATTTATATGAACACTTATATGGATGGATTTAATTTGGGTGATCATTAATAAACACAAAATATTGAATAATTTTATTTATATCATGTATACAATGAATTTGTAAGAACTTAGGTACTTTTATTTCAATGATATCATGATTTTGTATGGTGTAAAGGATATTATTATTTTTTATTGGGGAATATCATATAAATACAATTTATGGGGAGTTTTAAATAGTTTATGGTTATATAATTGATGTTAAGATGAACATATCAACTATTGACAGATAGGAAGATAGAGAAAGCCATTCAGAATCTTGATGATATGATTCAGGAATGTATTATTAATTTTGTTAATACATTGCAAAAGTGTCTCTATTTTTTCAAATTTAAATATAAATACATTTATCATGTTCGAATTGGGCTGGTTCTTTTCTATGGAATGTTTTAGAGGCCATTTTAGTCAACCCTATTTTGGTGGGAGCATAGAGAACAGTCATCAATTTAACTGATCCTTGTGAAAGAGTTGTAAAAATGATTTAATTGATAAAAATAATGTTAGTGACTCATCGCAGTCATAAAAATTGTAAATTGGACAATCATCTCCGTCTAATGGAATCTAGGGATGGTGAAATTGTATTTATTGAATTTTTACCTCGCTTGGGACACCAATGACTAGGTATGTGAGAAAATATGGTATATATGTTTTACATCACATTCAATATAACTGAATGTCTTACAAAGGGATAATATCATTTAGGAATTCTATCTCATTTTATGTCAATTTGATATTTAATTCCTAATTCATAGTTGTAGATAAATAAAACAGAACCATTCAATGTGATTGAATGAGATAATGATGATTCTGAGACTGAAGCATCTGTGGTTTAGAATCCAGTTCTGAATATAGATCATGGAAATATCATTCTATATAGTAATACAATTCCTTTTAACTATGTACAATGGTTGTGTAAATAATATAGGCACAATATACATGAGTGGAAATTAATTATTAGGTTGTAATGGAATTCAATATTTATGAGTCTAAAATCATCACCACTTACATTGGGAATAATGATTTTATAATGTAAAGAATTGTAATGAAATTGAGGTCATTGTTCTTATTTATTTTCAGCTTGGTCATTCTCATTTGTTGATTGAGAGGAATCTCGGTGTGATGGGTTTAAAAATATTATTTTCAAGAAAAAAATTCTGGGAACATGATTTAGGATCATATCAAGTATACATCATGTATATTAGAATTACCATTATTTCAAAATGATCCGCCAATGATATTTTTATAAGGCGTCATTAAAAGGGATTTGGTTTCATGAATATTCTTTTACTTGGTGACACATTACATCACAACAGTTTCATTACCATTCAAATATGACAAACATATACTAATAGAAATCATGTTGATATTTCTAGTAAGGTCAAGAAAATGTATAAAAATTATAATATCGAATATTGTGGTTTTTTTCTTGCATCCAAAAATTTACATGCTTTTTATAATGGGATCTGATATATATTACATGTAGTGTGGCATCACAGATGATAATAATTTTTTAATACATAACCTGATGCATTATTTGAAACATAATAAGGTTATTTTTTTGTAATTTGGTGGATATATAATTCGTCGATCATTATGTCGGTAAAAATGGGAAATACCTCATTTAAATGTAAATACATAGAATATATTATTCATGAAAATAATATTTTTTATGTTAAAGAAGATACGAATGAGAAGACCCAGCTTTTTCAATTATATATTATATAGAAAATAATAGTGGATAAAGATACTACTTTAGATAATTAATAGGGATGTATACAGATTCCATTATATGGAATGAATGGATGAGGATAACGATGAATAATGGAATGAATTTCCAAGAATCCAGTTCTATATAATCTCATGTGTAGTTCCTCAAACGTATAAATGTTCCAAATAGTGATACACCACTATATGTGTAACATCCAAGTAATGTTCAATGGAGAAAAGACTATTTTAGATATTTATGTGTGTTCCACTTTATGAAGAAAGTTGTGATATTCACAATGCTTATGGTAATTAATTAGGAGGGTCGGATTGGCTACAATAAATCTGATAATGAAAAATAATTGATCATTATTGTATCAAGTATATAGGTTAATTAAAATGAATTCTCATTGGTGTATCCCATCTAGGTGAACCATCTAAAACATATAATGTATCTTGTTACCTAATTTATATTTTTTTATAAAAATTATTATGGTGATGAATGTTTTCATGATTAATATTGAGAAAATCTTGATAAGTGGTAAAATTTTGAAATTTTTATATTCCATGAGTCAAACCTTATCAAGAAACTATCTTTTCCTATGGATTTTAATGTAGGATTGGAGCTACGTTTTTTATATAATTATATCTCTAAATTTAAGACAATAGTTATAAAAAATTATGGTACTCCACTCTTTCTTGTTAATAACAACACCTATAGAAAAACCTGATGAAACATTAATTTCTATTACTAGGGATGGATGTAATTATGGTTAATATTCATGGGATCATATTTAGCATAGCTATTGGGGCCTTATCTGGAAAAGAAAATGAAAACCTATATGTAGATGTATTGATAATTATTGATTTATTGGGAGATTTTAAAAACCCTAGTTACATAAAACTGATATCATGCATGACATACCATGTTATGTTGGAATATTTTTTGAATATCTATGAAGGATACTCAAAAGATCAGTATACTAAAAAGATGGTATGGTGGAAAAAGTATAAATATTTATGAATGAGCTGGTGTGAATTAATATATGAATTTTTGATTAGGTAAATATTCATATTTGGAGATATGAGTCACTTTAAACGATCCATTAATTATGTAAATTTTTTAAAATATATTATGACAATATCATCTCCTTTCATTAATGAATATTTTTCAGAGCCTGATGATAATGATAACGAAGAGGTGACATTGGATAACTTTCATAGAAAAATTATGGCACCTAAAAACAGAAATAATAATAATAAGGTTGTGCCAAAATAAGAGTATTCAAATTAAAGATTCAAGTATATGAATAAAACATCAATAAATGGAAAAATTGAGCATGGATTTGTTGATTATATAATTTTTTTCTCCTATAATATCAAAAAAGGAAAATATAGCTTCTAGTGGAAGAATCCCTTAAAACGATTAAAAATTGAATTCATTGGAATATATCAATGTAATATCCATGAATTCATGGAGGTATTATAATATATTAATTTTGGTTTTATTATCCCCCTTTTTATTATGGAATTGATTCTTGAGAATATTAAGGGAATCATGGAAGTTTTGGGGGTTTGGGACATGCATGGAAGGAAAATCGGGCCAAGCAATGTGAGGTAGTCAATTTTGTATATTGTGCATCCTTCCCTGAAAACAATGAAACATTAAATAGAGAACTCCTTTATATTTTCAAAACAATTTTCCAAAAAATTTGGGGCTTCTTATGTAACCATGAAGCTGATTTTAGTATGATAATTTGTTGGAGAATGGTTGGGAAAACCATACCTCCAATCCATGCACCTCATTAAAATTGTGTTTTTTCAATTTTCCCCCATGTATTTTTAGGTTTTCAACCAGTGTTTCTTTCAATATCTCTTCCTACAGGCCTTTTGATGAACCAATGATCTGATGACCTAAAATGAGTCTATGTTCTACTTTTATATTCTTTTTAGAGTGCAGTTAGTTTTAGATCGAAGCGCTTGGTATGTGTGAACCTCTAATTTTTTCCATTTTGCAGATTACAGTTTTTGTTTCCTCAAATAATATTATGAACCCATGAAACAGTTTTTTTTCTATATCAATATATTTTAATTCATTAAGGGGTGTTTGAATCTATACTTATGTTTTTTATTAACAGTGAATTCATAAACAGATTTGAGGTAGGTGGTCCTTCATGTTATATCTCATAGTAATTGTGTGGGAATGAGCATGTTTGGTTACATTCATGGTCATATATTATTGTGAGTTTTATTTAATTGGTCAAATTTGGTTTAAATATCATTTAAATAATGATTTTAACACCTCATGGTACCCATGGGATTCATTTAGGATGATTTGACAAATTTATGGCCACCCATGGGGTGAACCCACTTCCTAAACCTAGGAATTGGTTAAATAAGTGAATGGTCGTTGTGTAATAATTTGGAACCTTCTTTGAACATTATAATTTTTTTATTTTAGTTAAAAATTTATTATATTTATTTTTTAATTTTTATGGATAATGTCTTCATTTTTTTGGTTTTAGATGAAACGGGGTAAATAAGGGATTAATGTAAATATGCCTAATGTAATTTTATTTTTAATTGAATTCAATAAGGGTGATAATACATGGGTAATGAAGAATATGGTACGTGATTTAATATTTGAAAATCATTGATTATGTTAAATGTGTTTATGTATAAGAATTATTGAACATGATTATTGTTTTTATGAATACAAAAATAGAAATTGGATAAATGGAAATGTTATGTAAATGGATCTGTGTTAATGGGTTATGACATAATATTTATTCCCATGATGTTTTTTGTGGATTATGATTTCTATATTTTTTTTGGTTTTTATATGTATTATGCGTGGAAAATGGATAAACAAGAATGTGAACAATGTTTTGTAGTGTGGGGTATTGACTGTAGTTCTATGTCCACATATTTAGTTATAATGAAAATGTAAACACTACCCCACAATGCATGAGCTCAAATAGGGGATAAAGATACATTGTCTAAATGGTTTAATTCCACCTGGACTGAGGATTCATGGTGAGGATAATGTGTCTATTGTGATATGTTTATACATAGTGAGATAGGTACATTACTTTTTCACTTATTCATAGTGAATAGTTTTTTAAACTATTGTGTAAATGATGTCAATACCTAACCCATGTAACACATGTTGATATTGAATTAAGTAATGAAGAAGATGAAAATTATTAATGTTCTAATAAGGATAGAAATGCATCATATATATTTTCTAGCTAATGTAACCTAAGTTGTATTTTTTTAATTTTTCAATTGTTTAGTGTGTGCATGAACTATATGTTTGACTAGATCTATTGTAGACATTGTTGGTGGTGGACTACTGAGTTGTACTCACACCCTTCTTGGGTGTTGTTGTCTATCAGAGAATATTTTATTCTTGTATGTCGGGATAAAGGAAAAATACATGATCTTAGGAGTTGTGATGAGCATGGATTTATAATGTATGAGGTTCCTGTATTGGAGTGAATTTTGTTTGGGGGTTTTTTCTTTTTGTCGTTATTTTGGGTTTTGTTTACTTGGAACTATTTATAATTACATGGAATATTTTACAATTGGTTATTGTTGGTACCATTTTTGGAAAGTGGTTAGTTACACATGATTATGGTTATTTCATATTATTTCTACTATTTGATTTTTTATCTATATTGTCTTACTGTATTAGTGATGGTATAGTATCCATTGATGAGCCATTAGACCCTAGCCACTTTTCATAAACCCATGGTTTATAGGGAGTTGTACTTGAGGTCATGTAGTGACCTAGATGAGGTCCCCAAATAGCGGATTATGGTTCGTAGACAATACAATGTTGTATCAAAGTTTTTCTATTCTATGTACATACTATTCGGGGGGAATAAAGGAGATTAGGATGTGTCAATCCTTTGAATTGAGCCCATTCATAGGAGTATCTAACCCATGTATGAGGTAAAATCAATTTCACCCTTGGAGGGAATTGTTTTTTTGATGCTTTTTGTTACATATGATGATATTTCACCATGGGATGAAGAAATTTATGTGTGATGTGACAACTTTTTTTATCTTTTTTACCTAGTTAATGTAGAATGTGATTTCATATTCACACATCAGAGCAGACACATTTGTATATAAGTGAAATGAATCATTATTGAAACACTTGAGATATGTGCCTGGAGCATGAAAGGAATACTAGAGATTTCTTGCTACAACAACAAATGACCAGGACCTATGTAACGATGAATGTTTAAGATGACTAGATAGTTTTAGATACAACACCCAATGACCATTATTGGACATGATTATCTAGAGGCAACTGAGTTATCGATAGATTCCATCCAGACAATTATTGACCATTTGGAGACTCATTTTGAGATGTGATTTATGTTTACAGCCTATATGTTCTGAGGTAAGGCAATGTGTTGGTGGTAAATTATGGTTAAGATGAATCATGGTGAAGACATCATATGAAACTATTTTCTAGATAAATTTTTAGAACACTTAAATCCCAAAATCATAAGATAGGAGAAGGACAATGAGTTAATGAGTTTGGCCAAGGGTTTGTGTTGGTGATGGATTATGCTAGCCATTTTAATTAATTTCCTATCTTCGGTGATGTATTGGAAGGAAATGAGGAATATAAGAAAAAAACGTTCTATTATAGTCTTTGACCTGATATCAAGCCCCATGTGAACATATTTAGGTTGAAGAGGTTTGTAGAGGTATTAGACCAATAACTTATTTCAGAAGGGAACTAGAAGGGGGATTCAGGTATTAAACATATGCTTCTAGCTGGGAAGATGAGTGGAAGAGCTTCCAATGGTAGCATGAATTGTTTTTCAATTTTCCATCAGGGTGGAATTTCAAAAATTATTCAAAGAGAGGGCTAGACATTATGTGAGATGATCAGGTGTTCTATTACCAGTATGGTAGGATGGGGCACATGCATAGTCAGTGTCCCCAAACAGTAGTTGAGTGTCATTAATGTGGAGTTTCGGGACATAGATAAGGGTTTCTTATTAACCCTACATTGTAGTGTATATATAGAGGCATAAGTGAGATGTCTAGTGCATCATGAGAGTCAATTACACCTCATCCGTCAGGTAGTTGGAGGTCCTTAGGCCATACAGATAGGGGTGGAAGATGTAGCACTCTAGGGAAATATCAAGAACACCAGAAGGGAATTAAATTTAATGGTACTCATGTTAGAGACCAAGGAAGAGGGGTTGTCCATATACATGAAGATCAGTCTACACCGAATATTGGAGATGTTAGATTGTCTATAGTTAGAGGTATGATTCTTGTAGCTTCCACAAATTCTCATGCTTTATTTGAAACAAGTTCCACATATTATTCGATATATTCTTTTTTTAGTTATGTTGGGCCTAACTGTGGAACATGAGTTCAAGGTTACATCTATTGATAATTTATTGCGTGTGTGAGAAGAGGATATCGAAAAATAAAATGGTTGTGCTCTAGAGGTTGGTGGGTACCAGTTTCTGCAGGACTTGTTCACCCTCAAGATTTAAGGTGTTGACCTTATTTTTAAAGTATATTGGATCATATTTTACCAGACCCATATCGAATGTTACTATCATTGGGTTACATTCACGTATCTTGATTTATACAGTTATGTAAAACGTGGTGAGTGGGATGTTCGAGTAGGCCACACAAGGAAGGTTTACTAAAAGTTGTAAGATCTCATAGATCATGTGTCTTGTCTTGTTCATGAAGAGGGAGGAATTAGAACTACTAGTGTTCCCTCACTCAATCGATAAATTTGATGATGTGTTTCCTAATTACTTACTAGTTCGACCACTTGAGAGTGATGTTGATATTACGATCTAGATTCTCAAGGGGGAAGATCTATTTTTCATTCCATCATAAAGGACCACACCCAAAAAAATTCCAAATCATAAGGCCTAGATTAAGGATTTGGAGAGTAAAGGATTCATCCGTTCATGTATGTTTCCTTGATGAATTCTACTGTTTTTTATGTGTGATAATGGATCTTTGTAATTATTTTTCGACTATAAGAATCGAACCATATGATGGTAAAGAACTAATTCCATATTTAATGAATCAATGAAATTTTGACTAGTTGATAGGTGATTTAGTGTTCTCAATGATCAATTAGAGATTGGGATATCATCAATTGTGGGTGATTCCTTATAATGTACCACATACTACTTTCAGAAGAATTTACAGACAATATGAGTTTTTGGTGATTCCATTAATTTAGACCAATGCACCGGAAATGTTTATAATTTTAACAGACCTAATATATCACTCATATTTTTATTATTTTAGTGTTTTCTTCTTTAATGACCTCTTGGTGTTCTCTAGAAGTCATGAAGATCATGACAAACATTTTGACATCGTCTTGAGTACAGTAATAGTGAATTGGTTATACACAAATATATCCATGATTCATTTATATATTAATTATGTGACTTTATTGGGTAAAATTATTTCCAAATAATAAGGTGTCAGGGGATCCAGTGGAATTGTAGGGTATTTTGTCTTGGGAGCATCCCAAATTGTATCTAATGTTTAGAGTTTTCTTGGATTGGATTTTTATTTCAAAATTTTTATTAAATGTTTTACCACTTGATAATTCCACATTTGATCATAAACAAGAATGTAGTTATGTTTGAGTGTTCAAGGGAATTTTACATTTCTTTTCAAAAAATAAATAAGTTGTTGATGATCGTACGGATCATGATCTTGCCTGATCTAGGTAGGAGGCACACCATGTTTTGTGATGATTTTGGTCTTATACATGGGGAAGTAATGATGTAGGAGGATCATTTTGTTATGTATGGGTCACGATAGATGAGTCCTACTGAATTAAAATACCCTATTCATGAGGATGGATTGGATGTTGTGATTTATGACATGAAATTTTGGCATCATTACATGTTGGAAATATGTCTCCTGTATTATAACAATAATAAGAGTATTTAATACACATTTTATGATCATGATTTTAATCTCCATAATTATATATGTGATGAGTACAAGAATTCCATTGATTTTGAGCTAGTTTACATGTTGCGAAATGGAAATAGTGTCGAAGATGACCTGATTTTGAAAACTCAATGACATATAGTTTATGAATTGAGTTCTGACTAGATGATGTTGGTCTTTTTTACTAATATGTACCTAGAGTTATAGTATGTTAATTATTATATGACCCCTATGTTTATAAAATTTCATTCCATGATTCTCATATAGGTTAAAAAGATTCAAATTTTGGATCTAGAATGTTTGTCTATGAAGAAACGTCTTAAAGGTGGGTAGTCACCTTCTAGGTAGGATAATAGTTTTAAAGGGATTATTTTTATTTTCTGCCCTTTTGTGGTTCTCCTTGGTATGAAAGAAGAGTTTTTTGTGAGTCTCATGCATAAAATTGGGATGTTAATCATTGATTTACTAAGATATATCATGATCTTCATATTATGTTTTGGTTTCCAGGAATTAAGAAATTAGATTCATGTTTCATGGCATGTTCCTCACGTATCTTTAGGTAAAGGTTGTGCATCAATAACCAGGTGGTTTCTTAGAACCAATTTACATTCCATAATGGAAGTGAGATGATGGAATGATGGATTTATTAATTTTTCATCTTAGGAAACCTCAAAATAATGATTGTATCTGGGTATTTGTGGAACAATTGATAATGGTGGATCATTTATTATAGATCCATGAGTCATTCACAATTGACTAGTTGGGTGAGTTTTAAATTTGGGAGTTATTGCAGATGCATTGATTAAAACAAAATATCGTTATAGATCATTATATATGTTTCACATCATGCTTCTGGGAGAGAATACATATGGTTCATGGAACCCAAGTGTTTTTAAGTATGTATTTTCACCTATAGATGAATATGAAGTTAGATCATACGATTTCTGTTCTATAATACATTTTGAGGGACTGTGTCCATGATTTCATTGGATTTTGATGAAGGGACTTGTATATTATTGAGTGTACCTACAACTGTATTTTTAAACAACAATTCAGAGGGGACTACTTTAGTCGCTCTATGACAGATCGTGTAGTTTTTTGTTTTGCGGGATAGAAGCTAGAGATTCTAAACTATTGGGACATAGTCTCATTTTGCAGACATCTATAAATGGTTTAGTTAATTCAGAAACATATGTAAATCACTCAAAGATGTGAAATTCATATACATATATACATCATAGACCTTAGAAGTTTTTGGTTGGTTATAGTGTGTTTCTTTAGGTGTCACAAAGGCTAGGTAACAGATTGAATTTAGAATAAGAAAAATATTATGTCTCAGTACATTGGGCCATTTGAGATCATGGAGAGGATCAGATGGGTGGAATGAAGATTCTATCTTCCATAAAAATATAGTTTTATGCATGATATTTTTCATTTTTAAAATTTTTGGCAGTATAATAATGACTCATATCTTGTGGTTGAAGTTGGTGATGTTGAGTTAGACAACGATTCATCCATATCAAATCATCTGGTTCTTATTGTGGATTATAGCAAGAAATTATTAGGGGCCAAGGTTGTGACTTTAGATCATGTTTTCTGGTAGTATGGGACTGTCTAGGAAGAAATTTTTTATTGAAAATCATATATAAGAGACTAGTGGCCCGATCACTTTGCCTTGTAGGATTAATGAATATTTGAAATGAAGCTCGTGGATGATTTGTTATATGATTGGGGGGATGTACGATCCTAGACATTATGGAGGTATTTTATTATTTGAATTTTTGATTCCCCCTCACAATTTTTGTTAAATAAATGTTTCTTGGGACTATGAAGGTCCTTTGAAGTGTTCCTGGGTTTTGGGGTACATAAGGAATGATAATTGGGACAACCTCTATAGGGAGCACTATTAAGTAAACCCTGTGAACATCCAAAGTAAATCATGAAATCATAAACAGATGAATTCGACATAGTTGGTGCATGGTTTTCCAAATCATAAAGAGCTCACTATCTAACTATGTTACTAATTTCATTTCTGGAAGTGACTGGAACACGTTTGAAACATTGTTTGTAGAACTGTGCGGCCAAACCATTCACCTATTTAAATGTGTGAATTTCCAGTTCCCCCACATAGGTTTTTTTGTTCTCACCTGATGTTTCTTTCAATTTCTTCTCCTCCATCCCTTTTGATGGACCAAATCTCAAAAAATCTACACATTATCAAACTACATTGTTTTTATGATATTTTTAGGACTGTTGTTTTTTAATCAAAGCTATGGGTATGTCTAATCATCTTACTATTTTTTTATTAGGGTTTTTAGTTCCTCTTATCTTCTTTAGAACACCAAATTCCCTTTTTTATGATAGAATCTAGGTTAAGGATTCAAGGGTTGTATGAATCTATATCTAATTCAATTATTAAGGGTGTTTTCATCAACATAATCAATATAGGAAGTCAATAAGTTATATCCCATAATTGTTGTGTTGACTAGTGCACATTTCATGGCATTATGTGGTATATCATGTTGTGCTATTGAACCATCATGTGAGATCTAGTATAATGATTATCTAAATAATGAATTAAACCTCGCATGATCAACTTGGGATGCATTGGAGATGATTCTACTGATATAGATCCATACATGGGGTGCATCGACTTCCCAAACCTGGGAATCTCTATGTAAGTGCATGGTTGATGTGTGATAAAGTATAACCCTTTTTGAAAATGAAAATATATTTTTTTGAGTTGAAAATGAAATATTCGTGGTTGTGTCTAGTTATGTATAATGGATTCAGTGGTTACTTGGTTTGAGATGAAAATTGTTTTTATAAGGTATTAATGTGAATATAAAAAATAGACTATGATTAAATCATAAATGAATCAGGGGTAATTACATGGGAAATAATGAATGGTTTAAGTGACTTACCATAAAAAATGGATGAATGTGTAAAATTGGTAAATTTATGAGAATTAGGGAATATTATTAATGTGTTTATGCATATGAAATGGAAATTTGGATCAATTACAATATAATATAAATTAATAGGTGTTAATTGGTTATGGAATACTATTTTGTTTCCATGTTGTTTTCATGGATTATGATTTCTATATGCTTTGATTGTGATATGGTATCTATGCGGTGCATTGAAAAATATTCATGTTCACATGGCTTGTTAGTGGTGGGTATTGACTAAAGTTATATTCATATAGGTCATGTTAGACTAAGATAGTAAACTCCACCCCATAATTCATAGGTTAGAGAAGGGGATGAACCTCAATTACCCTAATTGGTTCAATCCACTTGGACTGAGGCTTTGGGGTGAGGATAATGTATTTATTATGACGTTTTTATCCCCAGTAAGATAGGGAATTTTCATATTCCCCTATACATAGTGAGGAAAGATACAAAACCTTGTGAAAATGTCATAAATGACTAACTCATTAAACACATTCTGATAATGAATGAGTAATAAACATTAAGAAAATGATGAATATGGCAGTAATGGTAGAATTAATTTATGTAAATTTTATTATATAAAGGTACGCCGATTGTATTTTGTTTTTTATTTTTTTAGTATTTTCAGTGACTATCTATTCAACTTGATATTTTAAAGAAACAGTTTTTGGTGGCATACTAAGTTGGGCTCAGACCCTTCTCAGACGCCAATGTGTACCTGAGAATATTTCTTTTTTATAAGTCTTGATAAGGGTAAAGGACCTATTATCGAGAGTTTATTCTAGCTTGGGATGTGTATGGATAGGGTTCTGGACCTAGGCTCATTTATGTTTGGTGATTTTTCTATCTGTCATTGTTCAGGGCTTGGTTCATAAGGAAAATTTTTCAAGGACTAACAGATTTTACTTTTGGTCATCATTGGTACCCTTTTTGGGAAGTGTCCAAATATGCATGATTATTTATTTGTCTTATTGTTTCGACAATTTAATTCATTGTCTGAATTTTCTTACCCTTGAAATGATTTTTTAGTCTTTCCACATGATCTCTTAGACCATCATCGCAACTCAAAATCCTCTAGCGTATGGGTAGGCATGCTTGAGGTCATGTGCTGACCCATTATAGGGCATCGATTTGTGGCTACCATATCATAGATATTACATTCATCATGGTTTCCAATTAACATCCAAAAATTCTTTGAAGAAGAATAGAATATAAATACACTATTCAAGGGTGATAAATCCTAGAGAAGAGTACACTAAACATTTTTCAATAAAAAGAACATTCGATATAAGAATCCGGAGGGAATATAGAAATATGAACTGGAAGAGTTTGAAAGATATATGTTCTACACAAATGAAGTCATTTATGATGTTTCAAAAAAATATTAGGTGGAAAAATGATGATATGAATTCCGTAATTGAGGTATGAATTTATCTTGATGCATACGTCAACATATTTCTTGAATAAATTGATTTATTGGGAGAAAAAATAATGAATTAGTATTGAATAGTACATTAGAACATGATCCATACTAATAATAAACAAGTGGTGATGTAATAATTTAAGGAATATGTGGAAAAACATATATATGGAAATTAAATAATGTTAAAAATATAATTTCATTTTTTGATCAATATTGTAGAATACACCCAGATGATATATGGTGCATCTAATATTATAAAACAATGGATCAAAAGAATTGAATTTATTCAATCTGAATTCATGATGTGGTGATTGTTTTATGCATATCCAAAAATTATCTTCACTCACATTATGATTTTTTGGAGCACATGTGAACAAGTCAATAAGGAATTGGATGGGGTTCTCATTGATGAATTTGTTGTCATTCATTGTGTGTAGTGTTTTTGTGAAAAATAAAATTCAATTGTGGGACTCAAAGATAAGAATAATTTATTTATGGTCATGGGAAAACCACAAGCACCCACCCCATGAATGGAAGGGAATTCAGATCACCAAAAAGACACCCAAAAGGACATAGTTGTTGCAATATAAGAAATAAATTTTTTACTAATGATATGATTTTCATATTTAAGGAATACGGTGATTACTTATTATGCATTACTTATAACTAAGAGTCATATAATATATCATGACTGGGGAGAAAAATGAGTTTAGTTTCCCTTCCTAAATTTTCCTTTAAAGGATATTTCATTTATTTTTATGTTTTTGGGTATATGGGAGGTAATTTTGAATAATTAGAAAATATTAATGTGCCTATTGAGTCTAGAAGAATACATGTTACACATTATGAGACATTCTAAAGTTGGATGAAAATTGGAAATAAATATGCATCCCAATAGTATGATGATGATGAGTCTATGGAAATGTAACAAAAATAATATTGTTCATCATAAATTAAAACTTATTAGTGACCTTGTGTCATGTAATGTAAAGAAAATATGACAAATGTTATTGAGATATATATGACGTAAATATATAGATATTTGAAAATGATAATGGCTATATTTTTTAAATGTAAAGAATAAATTATCCAGTAACATGGATAAAATATGATATGGTTGGTATTGTATGGTTTAGAAATTATGATAGTATAAAGTTAATTATCCCTAGAATTGACATATATGGAAAAAACTACTATGGATGCATAAAAATATTGTTAGTAGAAGGCTTGTGTCATAATATTATCATGGTGAGTCTGTTTTGTGACAACAATCATTCAATGAAATTGGGTACGAAGAGTTTCCAAACAAAATTATAGGATGAGACTAAAATTTTGAAAGGAGGAAATGAAAAAGGAAAATATTTATCTCATCAATAGAGGGGAGGATAAATGAATTTATTCCACAAAATAATTAAATTAGTTTTTTTTTTAAATGTAATTCTTGTGGAATAATTATAGAGCTAGATATCACTATAAGATATCCTGAGATAGTATTCAAATATTTTATACATTTCAAAAGAAATGATAGTCATGAAAACATACCAGAAAAAGTAGAGGAAATAAAAAAATTATAATATTTTGTATATGGATTTATACAATCTAACAACAAAAATAAATGGAACAAAGTACCTATTATTTATATTTTTGTAATTCGATAAAATAATTTCATGGTGAATGGTTACTTTTTATACAATGGAAGAATTCTAGTGTATAAACAGCTATTGAATATTAAAAAAAATATTCTATAGAATATTCAAAAGTAATATAACATAAATTGTAAAATGTTTATTAATAGATTAGTGGTAGAGTATATTGAAAATTATGGAATACAACATAATGTCTTATACATAATAAAACCTAAAAAATGGATTCGTTGAAAAAAGAAACAAAATAATCAACAACCTGGACTAGTAATTGATCATTGGAAATATTTTACATGTATCATATATTAATGAGGTAGTAGCTATATCAGTTTACATATTAAAAAAGATATATTGTGTCCAAATAAGGACAGGAGTCCTTATGATATATGGTATGGTATGAAACCGTCACATATGAACTTTTGACTATTTGGAAGGAAATAATTTATTCCTAATAAATAGAAGTATATGTTTATTTATAGTCATTGAAATGAGATAATTTTCAATGGATACTCATAAAAAAATTATATA
The DNA here is from genome assembly GCA_963277665.1 of Viscum album. NCBI lineage: Eukaryota > Viridiplantae > Streptophyta > Magnoliopsida > Santalales > Viscaceae > Viscum > Viscum album. Next base: position 347,026,376 of record OY728166.1, on the reverse strand, counting down.
TAAGGTCTTTATAAAAAATTTGGTATAAAATAAAAATGGATTAATTTATGTTTTTTTTGAATTTGAGTATAACTCAAAAAATATTGAGTAGATGATTAAAAATTACAATAAGAAAATATATTATTATTTTGATGTTGTGGTACATAGGGATGATAGAGATAAAGGATATTTAAAATATTTTGATGAAGAGTTAAAAAATAACGAAAATATAGTATCCAAATCAACTCCTTAAAATAACTCCAATATAGTATAAATTAGTGACACAAGTATAGTCAAATTATATAAAACAATAGTCCAAACATAAGGAATGAAGGATTATGATAAAAACTCGTTAATCACATATGTGGTGCTTCAAAAAATTAAATATGCAAGTAAATATAAATATAAGGTTCATTCTATGCTTGAGCAGATTCTCCATATCAAATATAACTGGACATTAGATTTTTCTCCAATGAAAACGTGAAATATGATACAAGAACTATATGATTTTTCTAAAATAATATCAATTAAGAAGGCCATTTTTCAAGGAAATTTTCATGGATAGTGTAAAAGGGTTATTCCAAAAAATGGATTTATATTTATGATACATTTTTACTAGTTTTATCACATGATTCCGTAAGGATATTCATATCTATAGTCATGTATTAGTTATTCAATGTGTATAAAATGGATAAAAAATAAAAATTATTGAATACAATCATTAAAATGAAATTATTAATTGAAAAAAACATGGATATATGATTCATGATGATATGATAAATGTGTTTTAGTAGAGTCATTATTTGTATAGGATAAAACAATCACCAAGGGTCTGGTACTCAAATATAGATTAGTACCTAAAGACTCTTAGCTATCATGATGATAGGTTGATCTTATCCCTTACCTTATTAAGAAGAAAGGGAAGTTAATAATGATGATTATATATATCCATGGATACATCATAGAACGTTAAAATGACAATCAATTCTTATAGGTTTAAAAAACACATGAGGTTTAAATTTGACATATATCTAATTAGTGAATAAGAATCCACCTTGGTTTATAGGTAATTTAATGAAAGTGTGGGAATTAATTCTGAAAATAAATATGCAAACTATGTTTAAAATTATTATCAAATAAATGATTCTATGCCTATAACTATACCAGTAGAGACCAAAATGAAATTTTCACAATATAGATTTGGTGAGCCAGGTTTTCTAACCAAAATAATGTTGTCAGAATAAATTGTACATAATAGCCACTAATCTAGAAATTATGTTCCCCTAATTTCATGATTTTCGATATTGTATTTGTCCAATGAAATGTGACATAAAATCTATGTGGTGTGTAATTCAATATATGAACAACATCATAGATTTTGGGTTGTATTACTATTAAATTCATAGAGTAAAATGATAGTTTGTACATAATAGGGCTGGGAAGGTTTGGATGAGGAATGAAATAAAATTCTATGGGTTGTTTAAAAATTATTTTCGATTTAATTTAATGGAAGATAAAAATGTATGGTTCTATTTATTTAAGCACTATAAACTCCAAATATTTAGTGTAATATCTAGATTTTACACATTTGATGTGGATTAATCAACAACATTATGATATTAACATTGATGCGGTATGTCCCATTATTACTATGTATGAAAAAACATATTGGGGGATAATTAGTTTTAATCCCATTAAACACCTAGGGATGATGAATACCAAAATAAAATAACAATTTTATAAAGAGATGTATGTCAAACATAAGTTCAAGTTAGAATATGTTCTCACCCATGGTAAATTAATTAATATAGGGAAATATGATTTTCACTAGGAGAATTTAAAATGTTATTAGTTATATGATTAGGTCAAACTGAATCAATATCTTCATATAGACTAGGAATGGACCATATCCCCCATTGGATATTTCTTATTAAAACTTGGTATAATCTTTTTATTGGGTTCTAAGTGTATTATACTAAATATATAATGTGAGCATTAATAGAATTGATCTTTTTAGATGATAATTAATGAGTATAAGAAGATCTCCATGTTAGTTAAAGAGACTTTATATTGGAATATTAATGTTGGATCATGTTTTAATGATGAATCAAGGAGAGTTATTATTATAGTATAGACTGAAAGTGGATGTACAGAAAATCATTGGTTCATACCGCTTCATTATTTTGAATCATCTTTCTCACACATATCTTTTCTAATTTATTCATAGGGTTTTTAATATGTGACTCATTCTTAATCATTGAATTTATGATACTTAAAGTTCACTTATAGATAGATTTAATTGACTCTAAATTATTTAGCACTTCAAGTGAATAATCATCAATTGGAATCAAAAAAACTAAATGTAGAAGATTATGTATAAATACACCTAGAGTGTTTATTGGGATACATTTTTAAAAAAATTTGCTGAAAAATCTTCAATGGAGTATATATAAGTTCTGTATATATATTAAATGCTTGAAGATATCTAGAAGAAGTCATCATGATCATAGTGAAACATTAAATTATAGAGATTTTAGGTAAATTTGAAAATTTATAATATTATAAATATGGGTATGTAATAAAGCTCAGATATGAGAAAATGGCATGTAAGGGATTTTTGATATGTGAAGGAGTTATATATTCAAATTTTATATATAATCAATTCATCAATATGATGGCAGGTTCTATGTGAATTAGTTGAGTATGTGATACTGTCACATAGTGAATTCGTATATGTGATGGATTAGAGTACATGAATGAGTCACATATATGAAACATCCACAAAAATGTAATTTGGTTACACAAAGAGATCGAATATGTAAATGGGAACATACAAAATATAAAAATGGATCAATATATTCAACTTGTACATGGAATGTTGGCAAGGGATTTGATTTCATGGATTTTTTAGAAATAGGTGACCCACACCAAATTTTTATTAATGAATTATATAAAACACGGTTTCCATATCCTAATGAACATGAAGTCGTTATTTGTGTAATGATCATGAAAATATTATCCTACAAATTTAATTATGAATGAGGGGACTTCATAGAATTAAATATGGACATGATTCTATATAATTGGATGTGATAGAGATAAAGTATTGTGATCTTCAAAACATGATATAGAGGTTTTAATTACATGATATTATGGGGGATTGGGATTAAAAATAGGGGTGATTTCTTTTATTTTAATGGGAAATAATTCCACTTAATTTATGTTGTTATAAAATGGAAATACAAATTGTATAAAGAAAATATAGGAATATATGTTTCATAAAAATAGGATGTTTGATGTAGAGAAAAATGTATACAGGAAGAACACCATATTTTTCAACATCAACATTCTAGAGAAATTAATGGTTGTGATACATATCATACTCAAAAATGAATATTGATGTAAAAATATTGTATGCTATGGGATGGGTTGTTGAAAATAGGGGAGAACAATAATGATGTGTTCCCAAATTCCAACTCACTAGAAGTTTATATGAATATCCTTAGTGTAACACCCAAGATTTTATGAGAAATATTTTGTTTTTTTGTATTATTTTATATGCATCACCAAAAAAATCATTCACTATACACAACACTGTCTTGTGTTGCGTTACACTCAAGAGCAACCTTTCTTGATAGCTTGTGTGGTACACAATACAGAGTTTCACTAAACAATGATATGTTACTAAAATATTATTAAAACTAGCCATTATGAATCGTAATACCGACTTTTTGAAATTTTTAATATTTTATCATTCAAAATGCACTTCAGTTTAGGATTTAGAATATTGAAATTAGCCTGGGGTGAATTTTTGGTATTTATTTGACAACATTTATTTTTTGATGAATAGTGAAAAACATTGAGTTATTGTTTAGAACTAAATTTTTATTTAAATAATTATTTATTTGATTTAAATTTATTTTAGGTCAAAATAGATACATAATACCTATATAATCTCAATGTAATTCGTTCGAATCATTTTATAATAATATAGATATATAAAAAAATTATTTAACTTTTTGACCGTCTTTTACCCACCTCATAGAAGCATTTTTAATTTTATATTAAAGTTAATTTTACTGCTTTTGTGAGTTGAATTTCAATAATCTGAGATACACAGTTAATATCAAGGTGTAAAACATGGTTAAATTAGATAAAAATAATTTTTGGTCAATAGTTACTTTCTACTTTTATTTACTATGGTTAAAAGTAAACATGGTAATTAAGGGTAAAAATGGTATTATTATTTCCCTAAAATGTGTCCTAATTCTATTTGATAAGTTTAATTCGACCAAAAACATCCTTAGGGATAAAATATTACCCTATAGGTCCACATCGATTGGATTAGGATGTTTAATATTATTTTAATTAATGAAGAGATAAAAGAGTTAAAATCAATGTCCAATAAATAAAACATTTGTAAATCAGGCTATAAAGAAGTTAAATTCCACTATAAATACTAATTATAATGCTAAAAATATTTCCTACAAAATCTTTGTTTAATTTTATATTTTAGACATTAAATAAGTTAATTTATTTATGACACAATGATGAATCATAAATTAACTTATTAATGAATCATTAACATAATTGATATTATAAATAGCCAAATAAATATAGTTTTAGACTTTTTATTAATTAAACTAATTTTATAGGTTAATATGAAATGTTATTAATGATTTATTTATATTTTTTAGAACTAATAATGCTGTTATGTTTTTCACAAAAATCTATTACCAAATAGTATAAAAATTGAAATAAATTTTTTTTTTAAAAATATTATATTATTAATTGTTATTTTATTCCTAAAAAACAATGGTTTTGTCAAATGAATTAGATAATGTTATATATATTTTAATAATGAACCACTTGTGGTTCTTTTGTCTTGTTATAGTAAGTTTATTAACCACATAGTGTATGAAAAGAAGAAGACACAGAAAAAGATAAATTATTTAACTTAGAGAAAAATCATAATGATAAAGTTAAAATAGTATCCTAATCGTGTCTAAAACCAATTGTTTCATAGGATTTAGACCCATCCCCACTTTATCTTCAAAATAAAACAATTTGAGGCTATTATAAACTGAACATGACTTTATTATAAAATAATATTTTTGTTTTTCATACAGTGCCCCTCTCCTCCCTTATAAAATGGCACGTCCTCCCTCTCCTCATCACTCAATTTTGAGCCTTAATGCTCATCCAAACCCTGCCCATTTACCTTATCAACATCCCTAGAAACATAATAGATGTTCTGTTTTTCTTAAATGGCCATCATTAGTGCCCTAAAATTAGGATTTGAAGAGGCACGTCAAAGAATAGGTAATATCCTTCACCAATTCTTTCAAATTCATTTCCTTTTCTACTTATTATTTATTTTTTGTTCCATAATAAATTAATAAAATCAGTATAACTCATATTCTGATATGTTATTATAAATATGAAGCAACCCTATTTCACCTTCTATCTATCCTATGAAAAACAAAATCACTGCGCATGCGTACGTATGGAATACCATCTGCACGTTGTGGTGTAATATGTTTTTCCAACACCACCTTACATGGATGGGTATAATGGTGTAAATAATAAATATATAATGTTATAATAACATGATAATAATTATTATACATTCCATAATCCACTCCAATACCAATCAATAATTATGGGAACGATATTGTCGCTCGTGCGTACGTACGACTTACCGTCTCTATGATGTGATGTGATTTGTTCAACATGATCTTCACTAAACCATGATTATATAAATGAATTGAATGAATAAATATGATATATATTACACCACTTCCATTCTATAAAATTTTTATCTATAACCTAAAAAGAGGAATAAGAATTTATTCGACAAGACATGCATAAGAACATACAACAATGAACACCCGAATAACAAATAGCAATCAAATATTATTAATAAGAAGATAAGAATATGACAATGACAGATATAATAACAATGAATATTATTATTTAATAAGTCAATGAAATTAGATAAATCATTATATAGGATGTTTGGATAGGTATGAATCATATTAGACCTAAGGTAAGATAAAATTTCACAATCTCATTTTTATCCGATATTGTTTATAATTTAGAATTTAATGGGGAATAATTACCATCCACATCCATGTTTTCATTAATATTTATTATTATTTCTATCCTCCGAAAATGGTTTAAATCCAATTTTAACCATTGGTGAGTTTTTAATAAAAGATATGAAAGTATTTTTTGTCGTTTTTAGTATGAGGTACTTTTTGACTTTATCGGCTAAGGTAAGAGAATAATGTTTTTTAACATATATGACATGAATGGATTTTTAGAAAATTACTTCCATGAATCATCCATTACATGTTTTGATGTTTATTTTTAATCAACTTCTTTTAGTTTCAAGCTATATGACATGTTAAGAAAGGTAAAATGTTTTTGATGTAGACATGATATTTTCCTCCAGAATGAAGCTCAAGTGTTTTATCAAAATTATTTTCCATCTATGATAATATAGTGTTATATTTCTATCCCTATTTTTACATTGATTTGAATATGTTTTGATGGAATTATTTTAATGAAGTCCTTTTATATTATATGTATTATGGTATGATGACATGATGTTTAAGAATCCCATTTTTATTACATGGGTTATTCTATGATGTGTGATTTATGATTTTGTGGCATGAATAAGAATGGTTTCATTATGAGATGGGTGGGACCTATATCTCCATCCAATATATTGGGTAATGATTTATATCTCATGAGATATATATGTCTGTAATGACAAGTTAATCCAGTTCAATGATACAGGACTAGAACGAGGATTGAACTCGGTTCAGTAATTGACTTTTTCCACTATGATCATCTTTGTAAAGAGCCTTTACTAATATGAAATGACTTTCTATGATATGTGTGTATTCCAAAAAGATTCATGTTTTATTTTATGATTAATGTGATTAAATTTTAATACTATGAATTATCCCATGTTATGATATTATGATATCTTTTTCAGATTAATATTTTCAAAATATTATGTTCTTATGAATATAATATGATTGATATTTCTTTTGATTACCCTTAATGAGAATTTGAGGTCACTCTTTTGTATGTTTTCTTTTCCCCAGGTCTGGAATAAGGGTATTATGTTAGATATTCCAAAAAGGGACTCTAGATAATATGAAAAAAAACGGGAGACAATGTAGATGATTTATGAACCAGTTGTTTATGTTTCCCAGTTTCTAAAGACACTATACCTATATAGTCTTATTATGGTTTTGTTGTATGTTGTAATAAATATTCTTCAATACTGAGGTAATAACCATGTATGTAAAGTATGGGTCATTATAGTTGGTATCATAGGAAAGGTATAGTCATCCTTTGGAAACTACGATGTGAAAGCCTTAGTAAGAGCTCTAAGGATATAACTAAACATAGAACACAATAATAGTATTTTAGAAATTTCGATTAATAAAATATGATATGTCCTAAAGTGTGAAATTTAGTCTTTATTATGTGGTTTTCCTGTTATGATTATTTTTTCTCACACTATGCTTCTTGGTTTTAATCAATTGCTGGAACCTAAAAGAACCGTGTTAATGCTGAATGTGACGAGAAATGCAATGATTGTCCCCCGGATCAACCATACGTTATGGGAGCTCGAATGAAAAATCTTGTAGCCATGCTCACACAAATTTCTCAAGCTATGAATCATGCAGGACTTCCAAACAAGCAAAGTAAGGAGCAACATTCTATTGAATCTTTCTTGAGGATGTGTCCACCTTCATTTAGCAGGTCAGCTGATCCATTAGTGGCTGAACAATGGATCAATACCACAGAAAAGATATTTCCAGTTCTACAATGTTCTGAACATTATAAAGTTATCTTATCAGTGCATCATTTGGAAGGTGATGCTGATCAATGGTGGAATCTTATCAAGAATACAAGGCAAAAAGACAAAATTGAGTACATGGAATGGGATGAGTTCAAGAAATTATTTTTCAATAAGAACATCCCTCAAATTCTTCGAAAAAATATGGAGAAAGAGTTTCTTTAACTGAAGAAAAAGGATGATGAATCTGTTGGTACCTATAAAGAAAATTTTACAAGACTTGCAACTTATGCTTCTGGGATTATTATCCAACCTAAGACTACGATTGCTCGATTCATTAGTGGCCTAAAACCATGTCTGTGAACGGAGTTATCCATAAGGTAGTTCAATATCTTTGAGGAAATTTTTTGATGTGCTCTTAATGTTGAGATGGAGATTGGATTCACCCATCAATCATATGGGTTTGATATGATGATAAAAATGGAATTCAAAGGAAAATCTAAAGACCACACTGAAAAGAAGATGAGTTTTCCCTTATGCTCAAAGTGTGGAAAGAAACATGGAGGGAATTTTATTAATGTGACTTGTAAATGATTTAAGTGTGGAAAAGAAGGTCATGTGGTAGTTGAATGTCGAAATAATTGGAAGAAGATGTCTAATGGTGCAAACAAAGAAAGGGATACACAGAATGAACCTCCTACACTTTAACGTTTCAAGTACAAGGAATGGGGCATTATTATAATCATTTCCCTTATCAAAGGGTTGTTGATGATGATCGATTCCAAAAATCTCTTAATGCCAATGACAAATGAATGTCACATGCAATTTCTATCGGTGATGTGGATTATGATAATGAAGTGGTGAAAGGTACACTTACCATCCACTCTAAGGTAGAAAATGTTTTATTTGATTTTTTATCCACCCACTATTTTATTTCTGAATTATTTTATATGGTTATCACCGTATTACCTCAACAACTAGATGTTGAGTTAGGTGTGACAACTCCTAATGGCACACCGGTCGCCACAAAAGTTTAAAATTCCTCTCCAATTAATGTTTGTGGGAAAGTGATTCCTGAAAATCTTTTGATCCTTCCTATAGTGGAATTTGATGTAATACATGGCATGGATTGGATTTCTTAATATAAAGGTCATATCATTTTCCATAGAAGGGAAGTCACATTTTATATTCTTGACCAATCTATGATCATCTATCAATGAAAGGATAAATAGAACCTTACAGTGAAAATTTCTTCCATCTGATGGGTCTTGATTCCAATAAATGAAGGTTATTTGACTCAATTGGTTGGAGGGAAACTCATGATTATGAATATGCCCATTTTATGAGAGTTTTATGATGTCTTTTCAGATAAATTTCTAGGTCTTCCACTTTTTCCTGAATTTGATTTTTCAATAGAACTCATAACGTGTGCTATGATCATTTCAATGAAACCTATTAGAATGGCCCCAATTGAGTTGCAGGAATTGAAGATGAAACATTAAGAGAATCTTGATAAGGAATTCATATGACCTAGTGCGTCACCATGGGGAGAACCAGTTCTGTTTGTTATGAATAATGATAGATCCATGAGACTCTACATTCACTATTGAGAACTTAACTAGATCACTATCCTGAAAAAATACCCTATCCCATGGGTTGATAACATTTTTGAACAACTATGTGGAGCACAATACTTTTCCAAGATTGTTCTTCGTTCAGAAATCATCAATTAAGGGTCAAAAGGGGGGATATATAGAAGACGGCTTATCGTACAAGGTATGGACACTATGAATTTATAGTGATTCTATTTGGTGTTACTATTTCCCCTGATATCTTCATGGATCTAATGAATAGAGTCTTCAGAGACTATCTTGATTATTTTGTGGAATTATTTATAGGTGATATTCTTTTCTATTCAAAGAGAAAGGATGAACATGAAGATCACATAAGAATTGTATTAAAGAGGATAAGAAAGGATAACCTTTATGCCAAATTTACTAACTGTGAATTTTGGCTTCAAAATGTTTCATTTTTGGGTCACATAATCTCAAAATAAGGGATATCTGTAGATCCACCAAAAACTGAGGCTATTGGAAGATGGTCAAGACCAAAAATAGTAACTGAGATCCGATGTTTTCTTGGTATGGCTGTATATTATCCACGTTTTGTGAAATATTATTCATGGTTATTTAATCCACTCACTAGTTTGACTTGAAAAGGTGATAATTTCGTTTGGACGGAGGAGTGTGAAGTGAATTTCAAAGAGTTAAAATGAATGTTATCCAGTGCACCTGTGCTCTCACTGCCGTGTAGTGGAGAAATGTTTGTGATATACAGTGATGCATCCATGAAGGGACTATGGTGTTTTATCATGAAATATTATATGGTGATAGCTTATGCCTCACGACAGTTGAAAATCCATGAGCAAAATTACCCAACTCATGATTTGGAGTTAGCTGTGGTAATCTTTTCCTTAGCAATATAGAGGTATTATCTTTATGGTGAAAGGTGTGATATTTATACTGATCATAAAATTTTAAAGTATATTTTCACACAAAAGAAGCTGAATATTTTCCAAATAAGATGGTTGGAGTTGATTAAGTACTACGACTTCTCAAATCATTATCACAAGGGGAAAGAAAACATGGTGGTAGATGCATTAAGTTGACCAGACCATGCTACCATATACATGATGAGGATCATAGAAGATCAAATATTTATGTATTTACAAAGATGGATCTTGGAATTATAATAGAAGGGGAATATTATTGTCTTTCTCAATTTAATTTTCAACAATCTATACATGTGATAATTAAAGAGGCACAAAAAGAATATGTAGATTTACAAAAGAAGGTGAGAAATGATCCTGAATTCAACCTCGATTGTGATGGGATAATAAGGTTCATGAATCAGGGTTGTGTTCCTCCCATCCCAGAAATAAAGAAGGATATACTGGATGAGGCTCATAGTTCTTCATTCTCTATTCATCCTAGAAGCATGATGATGTATAGGGACCAGAAAGAGTACTTTTGGTTGGATGGCATGAAAGAATATGTTGCTGAATATTTCACTCGATGCTTGGTTTGTATGCAAGTTAAAGCTAAGAGACCGAATTCTAAGGGAATGTTAAAACCATTACCCATACCCGAATGGAAATTGGAAAACATCTCTATGGACTTTTTCACCGGACTTCCTAAAACATCCAAGGAAATAATGCTATCTGGGTCATAGTTGATCTTCTTACGAAGTCGGCACACTACATTGCTATTAGAGTAGATTTCTCTTTGGATCAGATTGCCAGGATATATGTAAAGGAAATGGTAGGATTTCATGGATTACCACATTAAATTATATCTGATTGGGATCCAAGGATTGCCTTGAAGTGTTGGTGAACTATTCAGCATACATTGGATATAGAGTTGTGTTTCAATACTACTTACCATCCTCAGAGAGGCAGTCAGTCTGAGAGTACAATTAATACTCTAGAAGATATGTTGAGAGCTTCCTCTATCGATTCCAAAGGTGGTTGGGATGAACACCTACCTTTGGTGAAAATTTCTTATAATAATACCTTTCACTCCAGTATTTAGATGGCTCCTTATGTAGACCTCTATGGAATGATATGCCGAACTCCAACTTGCTGGGATAAAGTTGGGGAAAGAAAGCTAATAGAACCTGATCTCGTTGATGAGATGGAAGAAAAGGTCTGATCTATTCAACAACACATTAGAGCAGCTCAGAGTGGGAAAAAGATATTCTATTAACCGAAGAAAAGACCTAGAGTTTTAAGTGTGTGATAATGTGTTCTTACGAATATCTCCTTGGAACGGAGTAATGAGATTGGGAATAAAGGGAAAGCTGAGCCCTAGGAATATTGGTCCTTTTGAAATAAAGGATCGTGTTGGGAAGGTAGCTTACCGATTTTCACGTCCTCTGAATCCCTCTCAATTTCATGATCTATTCTATGTATCTCTACTGAGAAAGTATATACCCGATCATTCACATGTACACAGCTCAGATGTTGTACCACTGAAGCATAATTTTTCTTATAAAGAACAACCTATAGGGATTCTGGATCATAGTGAAAATGTATTATGGAACAAGACCACTCACTTGTTGAATGTTTTAAAGAGGAAAGAACAATTAGAAGAGGCTACATGGGAACATGAGTATATTATGAGGGAGAGGTATCCTCATCTGTATGATAAAAAGTGACGAATTTTGAGGGCGAATTTCATTTTAAGGGGGGTAGAATTTAAGACCTGATATTTTATGAGAAATATTTTGTTTTTATTTATTATGTTATATGAATCACCAAAGGAATCATTCACTACACACAACATTGTATTGGAATTTGTTACACGCAAGAACAACCTTTATCGATAGGTTGCGTTTTACACAATACTGAGATTCACTAAAAAATGATATGTTATTAAAATATTATAAAACTAGCCGTTTTTAATAGTAATACCCACTTTTGAAATTTTATAAATTTTATCATTCCAATGGAAATTATTTTTGGTTTCGTAATATCGAAATTAGCCTAGGGTAAATTTTTGGTATTTTTTTAAAAATCTCCAATTTTCGATGAATAGTAAAAAACACTGAGTTATAGTTCAAAACTGAATTTATATTTAAATTTATTTTATGTCAAAATAGATACATAATACCTATATATGTTCAATGTAATTAATTGGAGTAATTTTATAATAATATAGGTATATAAAAATTTTATTGAACTTCTTGACCGTCTTTTACCCATCTCCTAGGAGCATTTGTAATTGAAAATAAAACTTAATTTTACTACTCCTGTAAGTTGAGTTTATAAAATCCAAGAGACACGATTAATATCAAGGAGTAAAATGTGGTTCAATAAGATAAAAATAATTTTTGTGAATAGTATCTTTTTACTTTTATTTATCACGGTTAAATGTAAATAGGGTAATTAAGGGTAAAAATGATATTATTATTACCCTAATACATGTCCTAATTCTATTGGATAAATGTATTTTCGACCAAAAACCACCTTAGGGATAAATTTTTTCCCTTTAGTTCCACTTGGATTATATTAGGGCATTTATTATTATTTTATTTAAAGATGTGTTAAAAGAGTTAAAATCAATGTTTTATAACTAAAACATTTTTAATATATGGATATAAAGATGATAAATTCGACTATAAATATTAATTAGAAAGATAAAAAGTTTTACTACATAATGGTATTTTATTTTTAATTTTTAGACATTAAATAAGTTAAATTTTTTATGACAAAATGATGATGCAATAATTACCTTATTAAAGAAATATTAACATAATTGATATTATAAATACACAAATAAATTTAATTAGAGACTTTTTATGCAATAAACTAATTTTATAAGTTAATATTACATGTTATTATTGATTTAATTAAATGTTTTTGAACTAATCATGCTGTAATGATTTTCACAAAAAGAAATTACCAAATAGTATCAAAATTGACATAAAATAGTTTTTTAAAACAAATATTATATCATTAATTGTCATTTTATTTCTAAAAATCAATGTTTCGGCCAAATGACTTAGATAAGGTTATATATATTAATAATGAACCACTTGGGGTTCATTAGTTTTGTTACATAAAGTTTATTAACCATATTGTGTAAAAAATACACGGTAAAAGTTATATTATTTTACATAGAGTTAAATTTAATGATAAGATTAAAATAATGTACTAAAATTGTCTAAAACCTTTTGGTTGAGATAATTTCGACCCATTACGACTTTATATTCTAAATAAATCAATTTGGAACTATTATAAACCTAATATGTCTTTATTATAAAATAATATTTTAAGTTTTTCTTAAGGTGACCCTCTCCTCCCTTATAAAAGGGCACCTCCTCCCTCTCCTAGTCACACATGTTTGAGCCTTCATGCTCGGCCCAACCCAGACCGTAAATCATATAAACATGTAACTCCCCAAGATTTTATAGTGTGTTATTTCTTCAAAATAATTCAATAACATTCACTACACGCAACACCAAGTTCAATCGCACCATGAATTACCAAACAAGCCATTCAAAAGAGGTTATGAATAGTGTTAACTAAATTTTAAACTTTATATAATCCTTGTAATTTTAGAATCCATATTATGAGTTTCTTAGACATAATGTAAGAACAAATTCATTTTCAGTATTGCACTTTCACCAAATTTTAATATTGAAACCTTTTTAAATACAATATTTTAAACTTTTTTACTAAATGGGGACATCAAAAAAATTTAAAATGAAACATCCCAAGCTTCCACCGTAGACTTTCCTTAGAATAATACAGTAGCGTGTGTTGTACGCAACTTCGAGTTCTAACACACACCACAACCAATCAAACTAGCCGTTATGAATAGTAATACCTACTTTTTGAAATTATATAAATTTTATATTTCAAAATGGACTTCATTTTTTTATTCGGAATATCGAATTTATCCTAAGGTGAAATTTTGGTACTTTTTGGATAAATTTAATATTTTGATGAATAGTGGAAATTACTAAATTTTAATTAACAACAACTTTTTTAATCAAAATAATTAATAGTGATAAATTATGAATTTGAGTGGTTTTAAAGTATATTTAGAATATATTTTTACCATTTAATATAATGTTGGTCATTGGACATAATTTTACAATTAAACTGAATACAAACAAATGTCAATCTTCTGATAGTTATTATCTCTTAAAAACACGCTTTTTGTTTTGACAGCGGGAATTAATTATAAATTAATTTCTGCCACTTCTGTGTTTTGAATTTAGGAAAATGGATTCCATATTTGGAATCAGGATGTTCAAATTGTGTAAATAGGTAACTTTTATTTTTAGTCATTTTGAATAATTACTGCGGTAAATATTTTATTTACCATGGTTAAGGGTAAATCCGGTAAATAAGGGTTAAAAATAATATTATAATAATACTAAATTACCCTAAAACGTGTCTTAACCCTATTGGTTGATATATGGTCGACCATGGGCATCTTTGGGTCGATTTTGGGACCCCATGGATCCACTTGTAAGTGATAATGACAATTTATTTTAATTAAGTTAAAATGAATACAAAAATGACAAAAGAATATATATTTTAGAAAAACAATTATTAAATAAGGTTATATATGTTGGATTTTAGATTATAAATATTCATTAGAAAGATAAAAAGATTTAATACATAATGATATTTTATTTATAATTTTTAGACATTATATAATTTATTTTATTTATGACACAATAATGATGCAGTAATTACTATAATAGTGAAAAATTAAAATAATTGATATTATAAATACCCAAATAAATATAATATGAAATTTTTAATGAATTAAACTAATTTTCTAGGATAATATGATATATTAGGATTTATTTAATTTACTTTTATAGAAGTAATCATTCTGTTATGAGTTTCACAAAAATCAACTATTGAATAGTGTCAAAATTGACATAAAAGAGTTCTTAAATCAAATATTATATTATAAATTGATATTAAATTCCTAAAAATCTAAGGGTCGGCCAAGAGACTTATATCATGATAGTTTCATCATTAATGGACCACTTTGGGGTCTCTTGGATGTATATAGTATGTTTATTAACCATATTATATAAAAATACAAAGAGACATTGTAAAAGTGAAACCAATTAACTTAGAGTTAATACTTAAAGATAAGGTTAATATAAGTACCCAAACCTGCATAAATTATATTGTATGAGTTGTTTTAGACCCATAAACACCTTAACCTTTGAATAGTCAACTTTGGAGCCATTAGAAACCGAATATGAATTTATTATAAATTAATATTTATAGCTTTTCCAAAGGTGCCCCTCACCCCTCTTATAAAAGGGCACTCCTCCTTATCATTTATTCACAACCTCAAAGCCATTTGGTTCGGCAAAACTCTTCCCAAATACTCTCCCATCTTCCCTCACTACAAACTTGAGGCCTTAGTTTGATTAGAAATCCAACCTAAGTAGCCCTTTTGATCAAATCAAAAGGTAGAAACCGAAGAAGAGGTAATGTTTTCACCACACCTTTTCAAGATCATTTCTTCTTCCACTTCTTCTTCCTTTGTTGTTACCATTGTAAAATAATAACTCCAGTATCATATATATACTGTGATGTTATTATAAATATGGTACAACCATATTCAGTATTCTATCCACCCTTTGAATAACATGTCACCATACGTGCGTACGTACGGCTTACCGTCTCCACGTCGTGGTGTAATTGTTATTCAATTTAATATTATTTGGATGGGTATAATAATGATGTGTAAATCATGTAAATAATAAATATAACATGTTAATTATTATGTATATATTATATTCCATCCATTTATATATTATTTTAATATCAAAAGAATGATATTGTCGCTCGTGCGTACGTACGGACTACCGTCTCCACGAACGCGATAGATTCATTCTCCATCGTATCCATTCAAGTATAATTATCATTTGATGATTTAAAAAATGATGTTTAAGGATTTGATATCATTCTGGATATGAATAATATACAACCTATCCTTTACATACATGTCTTACGTAACAAAACATACAAAAGAAAACACGTAAGTTAACACCCGAAACAACGATAATACTAAGATATTATTATCAAATCAATATTAAAAGATCATATATGATATCATATTAATGTATATGATTCTTGTATAATTTAATAACAATTATTTCACCATTATACAGGAGGTTAACCTACCCCAACCAAGGAAAAGTACAAGGTGAGGGTTATTTCACAATCTCTTCATTATCCGAGGTTGTTTATACGTAATAATCTACTGGGATCTTGTTATCATCCACATCCATGTTTCTTCAAAATGTATTTCAAAATATTTTTACAAGAATATGGGTTAAAGTCATTTATACCCTTTTTTTACTTTTTATAAGATGAATCTTTCCGTCGTTTTCAAAACAAAGTACTTTTTAACCTTTTCGACAAAATTAAGGTAAGAATGTTTTTTTTAACTTATACGGCGGGGGCGGTTATTTTCCGCCGTTATAAAATATTCAAAGCTTTCCATATAAGATTATAATAATATTTTCAAGAAAAGGTTTTATTTTATATGGCTCTAAAATTATTTCAAAAATTGAAAGAGATATTTCTCTAAAAAGTGTTTTGATTTCATCTATATCAACATCCATTGATGGATTTTACGCTTATTTGAAGTTGATTTATTATGATACAAAACTTATATATTGTATAGAAGGTTTTTTCATATGTTTGACTGTGGATGTGCTATTTTTATACCATTCATAGTTTATGGTGAAATTATTGACATTTCGTATTCTAGATTTAATACGAATGTTTATGTTATGTTTAAACCTTTTCATATGGGAATGCATTGGACTTAATATGTGACGGGTGGAGCCCACTGTAGCTCCTCGATGCATCGGTAGGTCTCATGAGACAAACTAGTGTCTTGACACAAGGCCTTGAAAAAATCTTATTTGTAGTCTTGGCACGAGGCCTTGGCTATGTGTTTATGATAGTCTGGCATTATGCATTCCAACATTATGAAAGTGGTTATTGATTTTGCATGTGATTATTCGATTAGTAGAATATCCATGTGAATGAGTAAATGGAATTATTTAATTTTATTTATGCCATACAATGTTGAAAGTTCAAGTTTGAAAGGCTTTTGTTTTAGTTATACATTGCCTTAAATGTTTATTCTTATTTATGAAAGTTTCCGCTATATTGTTATCCTTACTGGGCATTTGAGCTCACCCCTTTTCTATGTTCTATTTTTCCCAGGAATTGAAGAAGTAAATTATGAATGACCTGCAGGGATATTATGTGGGGATATGAGTGTGTATTATGGAGACATTATGTTGTTGTAGTAGTTTTTCATTTTATGATGTAATGTAAAACTTATGAATATATATAGTGTTTCCAAGGCTACTAAACCAATCAGTCTTTCGAGATTTGATCTTTCTTGTGATCGTGCCAATGTTATTTAATAATGCACCGACCCTGGGTAACCAGGGTCGGGGCGTTACAGTTAGTATCAGAGGAAGTTTAGTACAAACCTTGGAAGCTAGATTTAGATAAACTCTGATTAGAGCACGTAGACCTAAGATGAACTTTGAGGATTAGTATAGAATAACTTCCTAGAATTTTGGTATTGTAGAGATTTTGTGAGTTTTCCGAGAAATACATCCACGTCTGGATACAAGCAGGTAGAGGCGGCTCTGGTACAGATGTACCTAGGGGTAAAACACGAAAACACCGCTTTGAGCTAGACTCGAACGGGAAATGGTGCACGACAACGGGCCTTGCTGCACTCTTGGTTACGACACTCCCGGGGGATATGCTTAGGATAACTCTCATTTTCTTTACAAATAATTATGAAGGGTTTATGAGTATATAATTCCTCAAAGGAGACATTTTTATGATTATGGATTATATCCATAAACTATTTAATTTATGTTATGTGTTTTACAAGTTTGGAATTATGTATTGTTATTCATAAACTAATCTAATGTATGCCATTGTTTAGAAATGGCACCCAGTAGAAGGAATGAGAACTATATCAATTCACATGATACAAAGAGAAAGAAGGATCATATATTTTATGGTCTTAAGTCAAAATTTACAAGAGAAATAGTCTCGCATGTATTATCATCATATAAAGAAATAATATCATGTGTTGATAAGATAAGTAAAGAGTTTACTGAGTCTTATGGCATTGAAGGGAAGCAAGAGAAGAAAAGGATGGAAGAGAGAAATATGGATAAAGGGAAGATGGAAAAGAAGAATTTTTCATTATTTGGTAACTATGGAGAGAAACACCCTGGAACTTTCCTGAAAGGAATGGGAGTTTTTTATAAGTGTGGAGGAAAAGGGCACAAAGTACGTGACTGCAAGGGTAAGAAAATGGTTTCAAATATACAATGCTTCATTTGCAAGGAGTTTGGACAATACGCGAACCTATGTCCCAGTCATCAAACTATGCCGCAAATGATGCTATTGGATAATAATCAAGTTATGATACTACCACAGATGAAGAGGAATGATTAGAGTTCTTATGTTGATTATGTCAATTGAGTGTTGTATCAACAATGTACTTGTTATAATTATTATGGAGTATATAAGGATTGTACTGCAGTACTATTTCATTAAGGACTTGAGATTGTGTGGAACAAAGAAAAGTGACTCAATAGAAGGTTAAATTTTTGGAAAATATATGGTTGAGAGAAAGATAAACCATAATATGGTTCTGATACCGAGGTAGTGATTTTAGAATAATACATGATTGATTTGGATAAATTATATTGGATATTCTTGACTACCTTGAAGCTGATTAATTATTTGTATATTCCATCATTTTTGGGGTTTAAAACATTTTAGGATTGATGAAGTATATCCAGCATTTTATATGGAATAAGGGAGCATGAATGCAATCAATAAGGATTATGGTAAATCAGGATGTTTCAGTGTTTTAAAAGAATACATGATGAAGGTATTAATATTCTATTATAGGGTAAAAAGGATCTACATTATGTTTACCTTCCTTATAAATGTTGGACTGTGAGGTTGGACAGAAGTATTTTGGATAAATTCTAAGTTTGAGATTAATTTTGGATTGCCATAAAAGGACAACCCGGAGGTCGGGCGGCAACCCGTCGTGACCGGAAAGGCCGCGAGACTTAAACCCGCAACCGAAGGGCGACAAGGGTGTATCACCTACCAATGGCCCACGAGATGTCCTGGATTAAATAATGTAGTTTTTATTGAAATATCTTTTAGATGAATTATAAATTTGTTTATTTTGGAACCCTATACGAATAGTGTAAATAGAAATTTTTTTACATTCTATTATCTTTCAGAGTGAAAGATGAGTTTGTGGTAGAAATTTATTAATGGATAAAACTCTAATTATAAAGTAAGCATATCTCCTTATGATCTTATCCAATCTCATAAATAAATTCCTCAACATTAATAAAAGGAACATAGAACAAAAATGTTGTCCTAGATGGTACCATAAATCATCACTAATTCATGGCTTTGGGATTGTTGGCCTTTTCATAGCCATGTTCTCTACCACTCTCCATCAGTTAATTGATGGTTAGATTTCTCTTCCATATCCATATTTTCCTACATGGAACCCTAGTATGTGTTATTTTTTGTAATCTTCATACTTTACACTCTTTATTTTAAATAGAGGCCACGTTAATTCGTTTTTCGATGTGGGATTTCAACTAATATATTTTGAAACGTCAAAAATGTGTTATCCTAATACCCTATGTTTTGTTGAACCGATGGTATTTCAAATCATAATAGATTGATGAATTTAAGGACCTCAATTATACACTTGTTTGTGATTGATGATCTCAATCACTACCTATAAATATTTACGTTTTTCCTCCAATTATATGTCTCTAATTTCCACCAATGTTCTTCTAATCGAGATCATAATTTGGTGGTGACCCTTTCATTTATATTTTCTTCATATTAAGACTCAATTTTAGTAACCTAAATTCCGATGTGGGTTTTCCCACAAAGATATTTTCTATTTTCAACCTTTTATTTTCGAAAAACAATTTCAAATTGCGAGGACGCAATTTATTGAAGGAGGGGAGAATGTAACACCCCAAGATTTTATAGTGTGTTATTTCTTCAAAATAATTCAATAACTTTCACTACACGCAACACCAAATTCAATCGCACCATGACTTACCAAACAAGCCATTCAAAAGAGGTTATGAATAGTGTTAACTAAATTTTTAACTTTATATAATCATTTTAGAATCCATATTATGAGTTTCTTAGACATAATGTAAGAACAAATTCATTTTCAGTATTGCACTTTCACCAACTTTTAATATTGAAACCTTTTTAAATACAATATTTTAAACTTTTTGACTAAATGGGGACATCAAAAAAATTTAAAATGAAACATCCCAATCTTCCACGGTACACTTTCCTTTGAATAATACAGTAGCGTGTGTTGTACGCAACTTCGAGTTCTAACACACACCACAACCAATCAAACTAGCCCTTATGAATAGTAATACCTACTTTTTGAAATTATATATATTTTATATTTCAAAATGGACTTCATTTTTGTATTCGGAATATCGAATTTATCCTAAGGTGAAATTTTGGTACTTTTCGGATAACTTTAATATTTTGATGAATAGTGAAAATTACTAAATTTTAATTAAAAACAACTTTTTTAATGAAAATAATTAATAGTGATAAATAATGAATTTGAGAGGTTTTAAAGTATATTTAGAATATATTTTTACCATTTAATATAATGTTGGTCATTGGACATAATTTTACAATTAAACTGAACATAAACAAGTGTCAATCTTCTGATAGTTATTATCTCTTAAAAACACGCTTTTTGTTTTGACAGTGGGAATTAATTTTAAATTAATTTCTGCCACTTATGTGGTTTTAACATAGGAAAATGGATTCCATATTTGGAATCAGGATTTTCAAATTTTTTAAATATGTAACTTTTATTTTTAGACATTTTGAATAATTACTGCGGTAAATATTTTATTTACCATGGTTAAGGGTAAATCCGGTAAATAAGGGTTAAAAAATAATATTATAATAATACTAAATTACCCTAAAACGTGTCTTAACCCTATTGGTTGATACATGGTCGACCATGGGAATCTTTGGGTCTATTTTGGGACCCCATGGATCCACCTGTAAGTGATAATGACACTTTATTTTAATTAAGTTAAAATGAATACAAAAATGACTCAAGCATATATCTTTTAGAAGAACAATTATTAAATAAGGTTATATATGTTGGATTTTAGATTATAAATATTCATTATAAAGATAAAAATATTTAATACATAATGATATTTTATTTATAATTTTTAGACATTAAATAATTTATTTTATTTATGACACAATGATGATCCAGTAATTACTATAATAGTGAAAAATTAAAATAATTGATATTATAAATACCCAAATAAATATTATATGAAATTATAAATGAATTAAACTAATTTTCTAGGATAATATGATATATTAGGATTGATTTAATTGACTTTGTTCCAAGTAATCAATTTGTTATGAGTTTCACAAAAATCAACTGTTGAATAGTGTCAAAATTGACATAAAAGAGTTCTTAAAAAATATTATATTATTAATTGATATTAAATTCCTAAAAATCTAAGGATCGGCCAAGAGACTTATATCATTATTGGTTAATCATTATTGGACCACTTGGGGGTCGCTTGGATGTATATAGTATGTTTATTAACCATATTATATAAAAATACAAAGAGACATTGTAAAAGTGAAACTAATTAACTTAGAGTTAATACTTAATGATATGGTTAATATAAGTACCCAAACCTGTCTAAATTATATTTCATGATTTGTTTTAGACCCATACCCACCTTAACCTCTGAATAGTAAACTTTGGAGCCATTTTAAACCGAATATGAATTTATTATAAATTAATATTTCTAGCTTTTCCAAAGGTGCCCCTCACCCCTCTTATAAAAGGGAACTCCTCCTTCTCATTTCTTCACACCCTCAATCCTTTTTGTTCGGCCACACTCTACCCAAATACTCTCCCAACATCCCTCAATACAACATAGAGTCCTTAGTTTGATCAGAAAGCCAACCTAAGGATCCCTTTTGATCGAATCAAAAGGAAGAAACCGAAGAAGAGGTAATGTTTTCACCACCCCTTTTCAAGTTCATTTCTTCGTCCACTTCTTCTTCCTTTGTTGTTACCATTGTAAAATAATAACTCCAGTATCATATATATACTGTTATGTTATTATAAATATGGTACAACCATATTCAGTATTCTATCCACCCTTTGAATAACATGTCACCATACGTGCGTACGTACGGCTTACCGTCTCCACGTCGTGGTGTAATTGTTATTCAATTTAATATTATTTGGATGGGTATAATAATGATGTGTAAATCATGTAAATAATAAATATAACATATTAATTATTCTGTATATATTATATACCATCCATTTATATATTATTTTAATATCAAAAGAATGATATTGTCGCTCGTGCGTACGTACGGACTACCGTCTCCACGAACGCGATGAGATTCATTCTCCATCATATCCATTCAAGTATAATTATCATTTGATGATTTAAAAAATGATGCTTAAGGACTTGATATCATTCTGGATATTAATAATATACAACCTATCCTTTACATACATGTCTTACGTAACAAAACATACAAAAGAAAACAAGTAAGTTAACACCCGAAACTACTATAATACTAAGATATTATTATCAAATCAATATTAAAAGATCATATATGATATCATATTAATGTATATGATTATTGTATAATTTAATAAAAATTATTTCACCGTTATACAGGAGTTTAACCTACCCGAACCAAGGAAAAGTACAAGGTAAGGGTTATTTCACAATCTCTTCATTATCCGAGGTTGTTTATACGTAATAATCTACTGGGATCTCGTTATCATCCACATCCATGTTTCTTCAAAATGTATTTCAAAACATTTTTACACGAATATGGGTTAAAGTCATTTATACCCTTTTTGTACTTTTTATAATAGGAATCTTTCCGTCGTTTTCAAAACAATGTTCTTTTTAACCTTTTCGACAAAATTAAGGTAAGAATGTTTTTTTAACTTATACGGCGGGTGCAGTTATTTTCCGCCGTTATAAAATATTCAAAGATATCCTTACAATCTTATAAGAATATTTTCAAGAAAAGGTTTTATTTTATATGGCTCTTAAATAATTTCAAAAATTGAAAGAGATATTTCTCTAAAAAGTGTTTGGATTTCATCTATGTCAACATCCTTTGATGGATTTTATGCTTATTTGAAGTTGATTTATTATGATACAAAACTTCTATATTGTATTGAAAGTTTTGTCATATGTTTGACTGTGGATGTGCTATTTTTATACCATTCATAGTTTATGGTGAAATTATTGACATTTCGTATGCTAGTTTTAATACGAATGTTTATGTTATTTTTAAACCTTTTCATATGGGAATGCATTGGACTTAATATGTGACGGGTGGAGCCCGCTATAGCTCCTCGATGCATCGGTAGGTATCATGAGACAAACTAGTGTCTTGGCACAAGGCCTTGACAAAATCTTATTTGTAGTCTTGGCACGAGGCCTTGGCTATGTGGTTATGATATTCTGGCATTATGCATTCCAATATTATGAAAGTGGTTATTGATTTTGCATGTGATTATTCGATTAGTAGAATATCCATGTGAATGAGTAAATGGCATTATTTAATTTTATTTATGACATACAATGTTGAAAGATCAAGTTTGAAAGGCTTTTGTTTTAGTTATACATTGCCTTAAATGTTTATTCTTATTTATGAATGTTTCTGCTATATTGTTATCCTTACTGGGCATTTGAGATCACCCCTTTTCTATGTTCTATTTTTCCCAGGAAGTGAAGAAGTAAATTATGAATGACCTGCAGGGATATTATGTGGGGATATGAGTGTGGATTATGGAGACATTATGTTTTTGTAGTATTTTTTCATTTTATGATGTAATGTAAAACTTATGAATATATCTAGTGTTTCCAAGGCTACTAAACCAATCGGTCTTTCGAGATTTGATCTTTCTTGTGATCATGCCAATGTTATGTAATAATGCACCGACTCTGGGTAACTAGGGTCGGGGAGTTACAAACATCTCTGAAAACATAATAGAGCTTCCGGTCTTCTTCAATGACCACCATTAGTGCCCTAAGAGAAGGTTTAGAAGAGGCCCGTCAAAGAAGGGGTAATATCCTTTACCAATTATTCAAATTCATTCCTTCTTATTCGTATTCTTCTTTTTTGTTTCATAATATAGAAATAAAATCATTATCACTCATATACTGATTTATTATTATAAATATGAAACAACCATATTTCACCTTCTATCCATACTATGAAAAACAAAATCATTGCGCATGCGTACGTACGAAATACCATCTTCACGCTGTGCTGTAATCTGTTTTTCCAACACATCCTTAAATGGATAGGTATAGTGATGTAACGAATATCTATATATGGTTATTATAACATGATACTAATTCTAAGTCATTTCATCATCCTCTCCAATACCATTCAATAATTATGGGAATGATATCGTCGCTCGTGCGTACGTACGGCTTACTATCTCCATGATGCGATGTGCTTCATTGTACATGATATTCACTAAACAATGATTATATAATTGAATTTAATGAATAAATATGATATATATTATACCACTACCAATTTTTAAATGATTTAGCTATAACCTATAAAATATGAATAATAGTTTATTCGACAAGACATGCATAAGAACATAAACAATGATCACCCGGATAACATGTAGCAATCCAATATTACAAATAAGAATATAAGAATATGACCATGTATGATATCTTAACAATGAATATGATTCTGTAATTAGTCAATGAAATTATTTATATCATTATACATGAGGTTTGGATACGTACAAATCATATCAGACCTAATGTAAGTGAAAATATCGCAATCTCATTTTTTTCTGAGATTGTTTATACTTTAGAATTTTCTGGGGAATATTTATTATCCACATCCATGTTTCGTCAAAATGTAATAGTTTTTCGATCCTCCTAAAATTATTTAAATCCTATTTTACCCATTGTTGAGTTTTTAGTAAAAGATATGAAAGGAATGTTTTTTCATTTTTAGTACGAGTTACTTTTTGACTTTTCCGGCCAAGGTACGAGAAGAATTATTTTTTAACTTATACTGCATGAATGGATTTTTAGAACATTATTTCCATGAATCATACTTTACATGTTTTCATGATTATTTTTAATCATCTTCTTTTAGTTTAAAATTGTATGACATGTTATGAAAGTTAAAAAACGTGAAGTAAAAGGGATATTATTTTCAAGAATAATGCTCAAGTGTTTTATCAAAATTATTTTACATATAAGATTATATAGGTTTCTGTTTCTATTTCTATTTTTACATTTATTTGATAATGTTATGATGGAATTATTTCTATGAAGTCCTTTTATCTTATATGGATTATGTTATGATGGCATGATGTTTAATAATCCCATTTTTATTACATGGGTTATGCTATGATGTATGATTTATGATTTTGTGGCACACATAAGAATGGTTTCATTATGAGATTGGTGGGACCTATATCACCATCTAATGCACTGCATAATGAATCATATCTCATGAGATAGATATGGATGTAACATCAAGTCAATCCGGATCAGTGATACAGGACTGGAATGAGGAGTGAACTCAGTTAAGTAATGGACTTTTTCCACTATGATGATCTTGAAAATGAATATTGAATAATATGAATGAATTTCTATGATTATGTGTGTATTACACAATGTTTCATGTTTTATGTTATGATTATTGGGATTATATTTCACTAATATGATTTATCCCATGTTAGGTTATCATGATATCTTTTTCATGTTATGATTTTCAAAACGTTATGGTCTAATGAATATGATATGATTGATATTTCTTTTGATTACCCTTACTTAGAATTTGATCTCACCCTTTTGTATGTATTGTTATCCCCGGGTCAGGAAGAAGGGTATTAAGTTTGATTTTCCAAAAAGGGACTGTAACAGCCCAAGATTTTATAAAAAATATTCTTTTTAATTTTATTAATGTCTTGTGTTTTATGCTACACCAAAAGGAGCTTGCACAACATGCATCCTTGACTTGCCTTGCATTACACGCAATCGCGACCTTCCTCGATAGCGTGTGTAATACGCAATACCGAGTTTCACTAAACAACGATATGCTATTAAAATATTATTAAAACTAGCCGGTATGAATAGTAATAACAACTTTTTAATATTCTGTAAATCCTATTTTTCAAAATGAACTTCATTTTTGGATTCGGAGTATCGAATTTAGCCTAAGGTGAAATTTTGGTACATTTCGGATAACTTTCATATTCTGATGAATAGTGAAAATTACTAAAAAACAACTTTTTTTAATCGAAATAATTAATAGTGATAAATTATTAATTGGAGTAGTTTTAAAGTATATTTAGAATATATTTTTACAATTTAATACAATGTTGGTCATTGGATGTAATTGCACATTTAAACCAGACATAAACAAGTGTCAATCTTTTGATAGATATTGTTTCTTAAAAACACGCTATTTGTTTTAACAGCGGGATTTAATTATAAAATTAATTAATGCAACTTCTATGTTATGAATTTGGTAAAATAGACTTCATTTTTGAATTCTGAATATGAAATATAGCTTAGGATGAAATTTTGGCATTTTTCTGAAAACCTTCATTTTTTGATGAATAGTGAAACTACTAAGTGGTAGTTAAAAAACTGAATTTTTCATAAAACTTAATTTTACCGCTTCTGTGAATGGAATTTCAAAAATCCGAGAGACATGGTTGATGTCAGTAAGTAAAATGTGGTTCAATGAGATGAAAATAATTTTTGGTGAATAGTAACTTTTTACTTTTATTTACCACGGTTAAAAGTAAATAGGGTAATTAAGGGTAAGAATGATATTAATATTACCCTAACACATGTACTAATTCTATTGAAAAAGTGTATCTCGACCAAAAACAACCTTAAGTGTAAAATATTATCATTTAGGCCCACTTGGATTAGATTAGGACATTTATTATTATTTAATTCAAAGAAGAGTTAAAAGAGTTAAAATCAAAGTTTATTCACTAAAACATTTTTAATATGGGGTTATACATAAGATAAATTCGACTATAAATATTCATTAGAAAAATAAAAAGATTTCCTACATAATGATATTTTATTTATAATTATTAGACTTTAAATAAATTAATTTATTTATGACACAACGATGATGCAGTAATTACCCTTTTAAGGAAATAATTTACATAATTGATGTTATAAATACTCAAATAAATGTAATTTGAGACTTTTTATAAATTACACTAATTTTCTAGGTTACTATGATATATTAGAGTTGATTTAATCAACTTGTTTCGAACATATAATTCTGTTATGACTTTCACAAAAATCATATATCAAATAGTGTGAAAATTGAAACAAAATAGTTTTTAAATAAAATATTATATTATTAATTGTTATTTTATTCCTAAAAATATAAGGTTCGGCCAAATGACTTAGATAAGGATATATATATTAATAATAAACAATTTGGGGTTCGTTTGGCATGTTATAGTAAGTGTATTAACCATATAGTGAAAGAAAACAAAAAGACACGGTAAAAGTTAAATTATTTAAATTAGAGTTAAATCTAATTGATAAGGTTAAAATAATAACCTAAACTTGTCTAAATCCTATTTGTTGATAGGATTTCGACCCCTCCCCACTTTATCTTCGAAATAAGACCCTTTGGAACCATTATAAACCGATTTTTACTTTAATATAAAATAATATTTTGAGATATTCCTAAGGTGCCCCTCTCCTCCCTTATAAAAGGACACCTCCTCCCCCTCCTCCTCACACCAATTTGAGCACCCAAGCTCTGCCAACCCCTGCCAAAATCTCTTATCCACTTCCCTAGAAACATCCTAGAGGTTCTGGTCTTCCTCAAAGACCAATTTTAGTGCCCTAAGAGGAGGTCTCAAAGAGGCGCTTCAAAGAAGAGGTAATTACCGTTACCAATTCTTTCATCTTTATTTCTTCTTCCACTTCTTCTTCTTAGGTTGTTTCATTATGAAGTAATAACATCAGTATCACTCATATACTGATATGTTATTATAAGTATGAAACAACCCTATTTCACTATCTATCCATCCTACAGAAAAAGAAATCACTGCGCGTGCGTACGTACGGAATACCGTCTCCACGTCTTGGTGTAATCTATTTTCCACCATCACCTTACAAGGATGGGTATAATGGTGTAATGAGTAACTATATATGATTATTATGAAGTAATATTGATACTGAAATAATATATATATACTCCAATACAATTCCACAATCATAGGAACGATATCATCACTCGTGCGTACGTACGGAATATCGTCTCCACGATGTGATGCGACTCGTTCTACATGATCTTCATTTCATAATGATTATATAAATGAATTGAATGAATGAATATGGTATATACTACACTAATACCATTCTGGAAATTAATTATCTATAACCTAAAGATAATAATAAGAATTTATTCGACAAAACAAGCATATGAACAAAAAGTTATAAAGACCCGAGTAACAAGTAACAATGAAATATTACTAACAAGAAGCTAATAATATGACCATATATGATATCATATCAATATGTATGATTCTGGAATAAGTCAATAACATTATTTAAACCATTATACAGGGGCTTAGGACACATACAAAGCAAATCAGACCTAAGGTAAGGGAAATATCACAATCTCATTTTTATCCGAGATTGTTTATTCGTAAGTATTTACTGGGGTGTATTTTATCATCCATGTCCATGTTTCATCAATATGTAATATTACTTCCATCCACCTACAATTTTTTAAATCAATTTTTACCTTCGGTGAGTTTTTAGTAAAAGATATGAAAGGAATCTTTTGTCGTTTTTCGTACGAGGTACTTTTTTGACTTTTCCGACAAAAGTACGAGAATAATGTTTTTTTTAACTTATACGGCATGAATGGATTTTTAAAACATTATTTCCAAGAAGATTCCTTTACAAGTTTTCAAGTTTATTTTTAATCATCTTCTTTTATTTTAAAGTCGCATGACATGTTATGAAAGGAAAAATGTTTTTGAAGTAAAGAGGATATTTTCCTCAAGAATGGAGTTCAAGTATTTTATCAAAATTACTTTCCATCTAAGATAATAAAAGGGTTCTGTTTTTATCCCTATTATTACATGGATTTGATTATGTTGTGATGGAAATATTTTTATGAATTCCTTTATCTTATATTAATTGTTTTATGATGTCATGTTGTTTAAGAATTCCATTTTTATTACATGGGTTACGCTATGATGTATGGTTTATGATTATGTGGCACACATAAGAAAAGATTCATTATAAGATGGGTGGGACCTATATCTCCCTCCAATGCATTGGGTAAAGATTTTATATCTCATGAGATAGACAGGGCTGGAATGGTAGGTTATACCGGTTCAGTGAAACAGGACTGAAACGAGGGTTACTCGATTCAGAAAGGGACTTTGTCCACTAAGATAGTCTTGGCAATGAGTCATGACTAACAAGAAATTATTTTCAATGATTATGTGTGCATTCCACAAAGTTTCAAGTTTCATGTTATGATTATGGTGATCTCATTTTCACTTCTATGATTTGTTCCATGTTATGATATTATGATCTCTTTTGCAGGTTATGATTTTCAAAAATATATGATATGATTTTTATTTCTTTTGTATACCCTTACTGAGCATTTGAGCTCACCCTTTTATGTTTTCTTTTCCCCAGGATATAAAGAAAGGGTTTAGGTAAAAAAAAGGAAGATCTTTATGGGAGATTTTGAAGATCTTTCACCACGATTAGAAGATTATATTCCGAGTTTCCAAAGACACTAAACTATTACGATCCTTGTGTGTGTGTTTTTGTTATGTACTAAGTATTCCGCAAAAGTAATGTAATGTCAATGTACGTCAAGATACGGGTCTCTACAGTTGGTATCAGAGGAAAGGTTTAGTCAACCTTTGGAAACTAGGATGCGAAAACGTTAGTGAGATCCCTAGAGATATTTCTAAGGTATGTCTAGGGATGTCTCTAAGGATAAGTATACGTATAGGTTATAGTCCTAGAATTTCTCTAACGATCTTAGAATTTAACCTAAGATGTTAGATATTGAGGGTACTACCCCTTTATTATGTTGTTTTCCCTAGCATGATTTTTGCCTCTCACACTATTCTTTTGGGGTTTTAGACGATGGCTGGAACCCGAAGGAACCGTGTTGATCAATGCAATGGAGAATGCAATGATTGTCCCCCGGAGCAACCAAACGATATGGGAGCTGGAATGAAAAATCTTGTAGCCATGCTCACACAACTTTCTCAAGCTATGAATCATGCAGGACTTCCAAACGAGCAAAGGAAGGAGCAACATTCTGTTGAATCCTTCATGAGGCAGCGTCCGCCTTCTTTCAGTGGGTCTACTGATCCATTAGTTGCTGAACAATGGATTAGTACTACTGAAAAGATATTTTCAGTTCTTCAATGTTCTGAACATGATAAAGTCATCTTAGCAGTATATCGGTTGGAAGGTGAAGCTGATCAATGGTGGAATCTTATCAAGAATACGAGACAAAGAGATGAAATTGATTCCATGGAATGGGACGAGTTCAAGAACTTGTTTTTCAGTAAGTACTTCCCTCGTATTCTTCGAACAAAGATGGAAAAGGAGTTTCTTGAGCTGAAGCAGAAGGATGAGGAATCTGTTGGTATATACGAAGAAAATTTTACAAGACTTGCAAGGTATGCATCTGGCATTATCATCCAACCTGAAAGTAAAGTTGATCGATTTTTCAGGGGCTTAAAACCAAGCCTTCGAAGGGAATTAGCTATAAGAGACTTCAGTAGCTATGAAGAAATTGTGTGTTGTGCTATAAAGGTAGAAATTGAAGTTGGTGTTACATATCCATATCATGGTTTTGAAAAGAAACGAAAGATGGAGTTCAAGGAGAAATCTCAAAATAATGGTGAAAAGAAGATGAATGTTTCCTTATGCACAAAGTGTGGAAAGAAGCATGGTGGAGATTGTCTTAAAGGGACTAGAAAATTTTTTAAGTGTGGAAAAGAAGGTCATCGAGTAGCTGAGTGTCGAAGTAATGGAAAAAGGGTTTCTAATGATGTGAACAAAGCAAACACTGCAGAGAACGCACCACCAACACTTCAATGTTTCAAGTGTAAGGAGATGGGACATTATGCCAATACATTCCATAATCCAAGGGTTAGTGACGATCAACATGAGCAACCACTTAAGGCAAAGGACAAAGGGAAGTCACATGCGATCTCTATTGGCAATGTTGAATATGACAATGATGTGGTGGAATGATTATGTGTTTATGTAATGGGATTCCAAAATAATGCTGTATCATGTAGTATTGGAATATTTATGTATTTGTCTAATGTGGTATTCAAAGTAATTGAGATATTATGTGCATAATGAAGGGAAAACGAGAAAATGAAATGTTTAGCAGTATTCATGAGCTCATGATTGATATAAGGACTAAGTGATATCATGGTTTGAGTATATAGAATTTTGAGGATTTTGGTATGTGGAAAGTGTTAACTTTTAACTGCATTCAAGTTTTCACTAAGGTTCAATGGGTATTCAAGAGAGTACAATATTAAGGCCTTTGAATGTTTGGAATGTGTCCAACAAGATATATCTTATGATATATGGGGATCAACGATGGTATTAAATCTCTGGTAATCGTTTTCACTATGTTATGAGAATGGACTGCAGTATTATGGATAAGACTAAAGATTGGAATGGATTATGTTGGACATAAGTTAGTATTGTTTAAGGATAGAAGTTTTTTCGATATTATGGGATGTTATAGTAATATAGTTTTAGAAAAAGGACAACCTGCAAGACGGGCGACAGCCCATCGCTTCAGACAAGGCTGTGGGAATCGAACCCACAACCGAAGTGCGACTGGCCTTTATCGCCTACCACTGGCCTACAGGAAGTCCCTGTTTAGTATAAACTAGTTTTATTATATTAAGCAGTATGATATATGAAGTATAAGTCCATTTTAGGAACTATATATGATTAATCTCACTATAGATCGACTTATGTATATAATTTTTGCTAACCTTTTGTTTGAGACAGATGGAATGACCCGTCATTCTATCACATGATCTGCTAACACTTCACGAATAACAAATTCAACTTCATTTATTTAAGAGATGAAGTGGAAATTGTTCTAGGCACGAACAATAGTGAGATTGTACCAAAATAAAGAAAGTATTTATTCCAATTCAAATTTTCAACTTTAGGGAAATGATCTTGAAAACCAAAAATGTTGTCCTAGTGATCTTATAACTGATGAATCAGATGGTACCTTAGATCGTCACAAATTTATGGATTTGTGATTATTGGATTTTCCATAGCCATGTTCTCTACCACTCTCCATCAGAACATGATGGTTAGATTTCTCTTCCATATCCATATTTTCACCTATGTGGAAACCCAATGATTAGTTTACTTGGGTAACCGTTACATTTCATACTTTTTTTTTAAAGATTGGTTTTGATATTCCTTTTTACGATGTGGGTTTCTATTAAATAAACTTTCAAATAGTAAACCATTTATAACCCCGACGAATTTCGAGGGCGAAATTCATTTTAAGGGGGGTAGAATGTAACAGGCCAAGATTTTATAAAAAATATTCTTTTTAATTTTATTAATGTCTTGTGTTGTATGCTACACCAAAAGGAGCTTGCACAACATGCATCCTTGACTTGCCTTGCATTACACGCAATCGCGACCTTCCTCGATAGCGTGTGTAATACGCAATACTGAGTTTCACTAAACAACGATATGCTATTAAAATATTATTAAAACTAGCCGGTATGAATAGTAATAACCACTTTTTAAAATTATGTAAATCTTATTTTTCAAAATGAACTTCATTTTTGGATTCGGAGTATCGAATTTAGCCTAAGGTGAAATTTTGGTACATTTCGGATAACTTTCATATTCTGATGAATAGTGAAAATTACTAAAAAACAACTTTTTTTAATCGAAATAATTAATAGTGATAAATTATTAATTGGAGTAGTTTTAAAGTATATTTAGAATATATTTTTACAATTTAATACAATGTTGGTCATTGGATGTAATTGCACATTTAAACCAGACATAAACAAGTGTCAATCTTTTGATAGATATTGTTTCTTAAAAACATGCTATTTGTTTTAACAGCGGGATTTAATTATAAAATTAATTAATGCAACTTCTATGTTATGAATTTGGTAAAATAGACTTCATTTTTGAATTCGGAATATGAAATATAGCTTAGGATGAAATTTTGGCATTTTTCTGAAAACCTTCATTTTTTGATGAATAGTGAAACTACTAAGTGGTAGTTAAAAAACTGAATTTTTCATAAAACTTAATTTTACCGCTTCTGTGAATGGAATTTCAAAAATCCGAGAGACACGGTTGATGTCAGTAAGTAAAATGTGGTTCAATGAGATGAAAATAATTTTTGGTGAATAGTAACTTTTTACTTTTATTTACCACGGTTAAAAGTAAATAGGGTAATTGAGGGTAAGAATGATATTAATATTAACCTAACACATGTACTAATTCTATTGGAAAAGTCTATCTCGACCAAAAACAACCTTAAGTGTAAAATATTATCATTTAGGCCCACTTGGATTAGATTAGGACATTTATTATTATTTAATTCAAAGAAGAGTTAAAAGAGTTAAAATCAAAGATTATTCACTAAAACATTTTTAATATGGGGTTATACATAAGCTAAATTCGACTATAAATATTCATTAGAAAGCTAAAACGATTTCCTACATAATGATAGTTTATTTATAATTATTAGACTTTAAATAAATTAATTTATTTATGACACAACAATGATGCAGTAATTACCCTTTTAAGGAAATAATTAACATAATTGATGTTATAAATACTCAAATAAAAGTAATTTGAGACTTTTTATTAATTTCACTACTTTTCTAGGTTACTATGATATATTATTGTTGATTTAATAAACTTTTTTCGAAAATATAATTCTTTTATGACTTTCACAAAAATCATATATCAAATAGTGTGAAAATTGACACAAAATAGTTTTTAAATCAAATATTATATTATTAATTGTTATTTTATTCCTAAAAATCTAAGGATCAGCCAAATGACATAGATAAGGATATATATATTAATAATAAACAATTTGGGGTTCGTTTGTCATGTTATAGTAAGTGTATTAACCATATAGTGAAAGAAAACAAAAAGACACGGTAAAAGTTAAATTATTTAACTTAGAGTTAAATCTAATTGATAAGGTTAAAATAAAAACCTAAACTTGACTAAATCCTATTTTTTGATAGTCTTTCGACCCCTCCCCACTTTATCTTCTAAATAAGACCCTTTGGAACCATTATAAACCGATTTTTACTTTAATATAAAATAATATTTTGAGATATTCCTAAGGTGCCCCTCTCCTCCCTTATAAAAGGACACCTCCTCCCCCTCCTCCTCACACCAATTTGAGCACCCAAGCTCGGCCAAACCCTGCCAAAATCTCTTCTCCACTTCCCTAGAAACATCCTAGAGGTTCTTGTCTTCCTCAAAGACCAATTTTAGTGCCCTAAGAGGAGGTCTCAAAGAGGCGCTTCAAAGAAGAGGTAATTACCGTTACCAATTCTTTCATCTTTATTTCTTCTTCCACTTCTTCTTCTTAGGTTGTTTCATTATGAAGTAATAACATCAGTATCACTAATATACTGATATGTTATTATAAGTATGAAACAACCCTATTTCACCATCTATCCATCCTACGGAAAAATAAATCACCGTGCGTGCGTACGTACGGAATACCGTCTCCACGCCGTGGTGTAATCTATATTCCACCATCACCTTACAAGGATGGGTATAATGGTGTAATGAGTAACTATATATGATTATTATGAAGTAATATTGATACTGAAATAATATATATATACTCCAATACAATTCCACGATCATAGGAAAGATATCATCACTCGTGCGTACGTACGGAATACAGTCTCCACGATGTGATGCGACTCGTTCTACATGATCTTCATTTCATAATGATTATATAAATGAATTGAATGAATGAATATGGTATATAATACACTAATACCATTCTGGAAATGAATTAT
This sequence comes from Viscum album, assembly GCA_963277665.1. NCBI lineage: Eukaryota > Viridiplantae > Streptophyta > Magnoliopsida > Santalales > Viscaceae > Viscum > Viscum album. The sequence goes on along the minus strand of OY728166.1, from coordinate 346,990,760 downwards.
CTATAACCTAAAGATAATAATAAGAATTTATTCGACAAAACACGCATAAGAACAAAAAGTTATAAAGACCCGAGTAACAAGTAACAATGAAATATTACTAACAAGAAGCTAATAATATGACCATATATGATATCATATCAATATGTATGATTCTGGAATAAGTCAATAACATTATTTAAACCATTATACAGGAGCTTCGGACACATACAAAGCAAATCAGACCTAAGGTAAGGGAAATATCACAATCTCATTTTTTTCCGAGATTGTTTATTCGTAAGTATTTACTGGGGTGTATTTTATCATCCACGTCCATGTTTCATCAATATGTAATATTACTTCCATCCACATACAATTGTTTAAATCAATTTTTACCTTCGGTGAGTTTTTAGTAAAAGATATGAAAGGAATCTTTTGTCGTTTTTCGTACGAGGTACTTTTTTGACTTTTCCGACAAAAGTACGAGAATAATGTTTTTTTAACTTGTACGGCATGAATGGATTTTTAAAACACTATTTCCAAGAAGCTTCCTTTACAAGTTTTCAAGTTTATTTTTAATCATCTTCTTTTATTTTAATGTCGTATGACATGTTATGAAAGGAAAAATGTTTTTGAAGTAAAGAGGATATTTTCCTCAAGAATGGAGTTCAAGTATTCTATCAAAATTATTTTCCATCTAAGATAATAAAAGGGTTATGTTTTTATCCCTATTATTACATGGATTTGATTATGTTGTGATGGAAATATTTTTATGAATTCCTTTATCTTATATGAATTGTTTTATGATGTCATGTTGTTTAAGAATTCCATTTTTATTACATGGGTTACGCTATGATGTATGGTTTATGATTATGTGGCACACATAAGAAAGGATTAATTATAAGATGGGTGGGACCTATATCTCCCTCCAATTCATTGGGTAAAGATTTTATATCTCATGAGATAGACAGGGCTGGAACGGTAGGTTATACCGGTTCAGTGAAACAGGACTGAAACGAGGATTACTCGATTCAGAAAGGGACTTTGTCCACTAAGATAGTCTTGGCAATGAGTCATGACTAACAAGAAATTATTTTCCATGATTATGTGTGCATTCCACAAAGTTTCAAGTTTCATGTTATGATTATGGTGATCTCATTTTCACTTCTATGATTTGTTCCATGTTAAGATATTATGATCTCTTTTGCAGGTTATGATTTTCAAAAAGATATGATATGATTTTTATTTCTTTTGTATACCCTTACTGAGCATTTGAGCTCACCCTTTTATGTTTTCTTTTCCCCAGGATATAAAGAAAGGTTTTAGGTAAAAAAAAGGAAGATCTTTATGGGAGATTTTGAAGATCTTTCACCACGATTAGAAGATTATATTCTGAGTTTCCAAAGACACTAAACTATTATGATCCTTGTGTGTGTGTTTTTGTTATGTACTAAGTATTCCGCAAAAGTAATGTAATGTCAATGTACGTCAAGATACGGGTCTCTACAGGGACTCTAGATATGATGAAATAAACATGTGAAAATGTTGATAATTTATGAACCAGTTGTTTATGTTTCCCAGTTTCTAAAGACACTATACCTATATTGTCCTATCATGGTTTGGTTATATGTTGTAAAAAGTATGCTTCAATTATTACGTAATAATAATGTATGTAAATTATGTGTCCTTATACTTAATATAAGAAAGTAGTATCAAATTGATAAAAAATAATTAGAATGAAATATAATTATAGTTAATTAATTAACTATAAAATTGAAGGGGGAGATATGTATTCTACATTAGGAGGAGAAAAGTTCCCTTTCCTGTGTTTGTGGTTATATACTAGGTGGGAATATTTGGCCACTCCAAATCTTTTAAACAATATTTATTGAGATTTAGTATCTTATGTGAAGAGAAAAATATCCATGAATTATCTTTATTGTATCACATTTGATTAATCCATGTAAAATATTTTATTTATACCATTAATTAACTCAACATATCAATCATATTGTGAGGGATAGAGAAATGTTCTTGATAAATTTAGAATGAGATGATGAAAATGGGTAACCATTATGATATTATATATAATTTAAATCACCCCTATAATGAAATAAATCATTTATAAGGGTCAATATATTATATTCAAATAATATCGTTACCACATACCATTTACGATTAGAGGTTTTCCCTTTGAATCACATATATTTACGTGACCAAAGGATTAAAAATAAAAAATATAGATGGAAATATCTAAAATGTATATATTAGTCTAAAATTTCCACAAAAACTTCAAATGTAGGAAAGAACAGTAAAGGACACTAAGTCATAAATTAAATAAACTTGTATGATAATCTAAATAATGATACAATATATAACAAGAAAGAATACATATTACGATGAATATGAGGATAAAAATGGAGTGGTATGATATCCCCTTGGGAATTAATATTAAATAAGAGGAAGAATTATATAAAATAATAAAAACTATGAATTAAATTTGTTATTTTTTTAAAAAATGACAATGATCTGAAGTAGGTACTCATTACCATTCTTATTTTTATATGCTAGCCTTTAAGGTCATAGGCTTCCTGGTGGACCTCAATGGAAGAGGAAATTGTATTCATATCTCACTTGGCACCTAGTAATATCATAATAGTTACCTTATGACCAATATCTTGAAAAAAAGATCCCAAAACAAAAGAAAACCTCATGAATCTATCTTAATATCCTACTATAACCCCTATCTAACCTCAAACTTGTCCAACTAAACATAGTTATGACACAGTATAACCAAAATTACTTCACTTGAATACCAAGCCACCACATGAACCCATGCATATAATAACTCATCCATGAGCTATATATTTAACCACACATATTGAAGTCAACCCAAACCTATACATCTCATTCCTTAATGACCTGAAAATTCCATGAATTTTTTTCAGTTATATGGTAATTTAACGAATCTGCGAAAATTGACAGCGCATGATTTTGAGGAGCGGAGTGCCCGAAATGAATTTCTGAAATTTTTTAAGTACGCTCATTAAACGTGCGAGTGTGTTTTTATAAATTTTGAACTGATGCTCGGAATTGAAATTTGAGGACACTATTGAACTCACTTTGCCGATATTCACCTAAGGAGACATTCACCTTGACCGTAGTAGGTTGAGGGTGGAAGATATTTTTTCACCATTTCAATGAAGATGAAAAATAAAATAATTAACATTTTATTTTTCATTTGAAACATCTATTTTGAAATTATGAAGGTAGGGACCACCCGAGCTGAAAAAATATACCAATTTGAATTCATTGTGGTGGGGACCGCCCGGACCCCTCTAAATGGGGGAATACCTACCAACTCACCGATTAATTAACTGTGCCATTTATTTGTGACAACATAAATTAATATAATAAACATATTTTAATTTGATGGTTCCTCATTTCCTTAGGGAATGAATTGTAAAAGGGGATAACTATAGAGAAACTCTTCCTCCAAGGATGAATTCCCTCTCTAATATAGAACATGTAATAGACCACGATCCCAGAATTTAAGGGATTTGCATAAACAACAAACACTGATGTTATTCAATGACTTCATCATCAACCTCTTGACTCCTCAAATGAATGACGAATTATGAGTGTCATTTGATTGATTTTACTAAATTTCTTTTACATCGAATCTCTCTCCATGAACCACCAGCTACCCCTCAAACACTGAGGGTAAGATCCACACAAACATGGCCCATCCAATCCACAGCCTTTGTGGTTTTTGATGTGTGCTTCACGATGGAGGAGGACGGTGACTGGTACTGGCGGCTGGTGCCAGCAGGACTCGAGAGTGGTGGTGGTGAATCCACGCCACCGGTGGATGGTCACGGTGGAGCAGAGGCGGCAATGGCATGCATCCACACCACCACCGTGCAAGAGGTGCAACACGAGTTCATGACAGTGAAGGAGGTTTGCTGGATCACTCCCAGCTTCCGGTGGTGGCATGGCGCACGATTTCACCATAGAGGAGGGCGGGCTGTCAAGCCAGCCCTAGGCCATGGTGAACCCAGGTGGGGCTAGGTCGGTCTGACCAGGTTCGAGCGTACCCAAACCAACATCGACCATTTGTTCCTCCTCCATCCATAACATGATCTATGAGCATCCTTTTAATGAACTATCTACTATGCTAGAAAAACAATGGAACAAGACGGTACTTTTGGTATACCCCACTTGATTTTGGATAAAGATGGGGTATGACCGGGTTGGATCAAACAAGAATCTAACCAGGCCCTCGAGACTAAAAGGCCAATAACATTATGACCGATTATCCGATTGACACACCGTCTATTGAGATAAGACCCCTACCATGTGGTTGTCCTTTGGGATACTTTTTCATGGGAAATCATGGCAGATGGAGTATTAGATTGTTGCATGAGGATAATACCCTCTCGGAATCAAGCGAGATTAGTGCAAGAACCATATGGTTGGTTGTATCATGATAAAGGGATCCTATGTGGGTCTATGATTTGGGTTCCTATATGGATCTTTGTTCGAGAGTCCCACATGGATTGTTTAAGTAAATCCATGTGGGAATACTCAAGGATCGTACATGGGTATGCTGTACTAGGATCATACATAGATCTACTGATTTACGATCAAACACGGGTATACCTCTTGAATGAGTAAGATGATTCAGTAGTTATATCTAATCATATTTACATACATACCTAAGTTATACCTTATGTGACATGATTCTTAACATATGTGGTAATAATCCGTGTGAAGTAACTTTGTAATGCATACCTTCGTGTTGATACCTTTTTGTTATTCTTCGGTGTGGCATTACCTTTTTGGTAATTACCATCATGGTGATACATTTTTGGTATTCTAATGTGTGTTGTTACCTTTTTGATACTTACCTATATAGTTTTACAATCATTGAATTATTTATTTCATGGCCAGATCATCTTTAGGCTTTTGAATTGGGTCTTCTGTTTCCTCCTGATTGAGATGGGTTTACTCGATAACTTAGGTATATGTATGGGCATATACCTACGTAGGTTTGTCAGTTGTTTTCACGATTTTTGGTTTATCATTTTTGGATTTTTTGAGACCATTGAGGGTCTCAGGGTCCCTACTTAGTATCGTTATACTCACCCTTGAATAGGCTATAACCTTACCTTGTTGTGTTTGGTGCTGATGAAATTTATCATTGATTGAGGAAGTGATTACAAGGGATGGAGGTAGCATAGAGGAGTACATTAGATGAAGTGTACTGCAGTGATGACTGTTTGAGAGCTATAAATACCATTCAGGTAGGATCCCTGGAGGGTGTTCACAAAAGTTATTCCATTATACTTGTACATCCCATTTTTCATGTACTTTCAATTTGGGCTTGTATTCTTGCCCCTTTTTTCATGTACACACCTTGTTTACTATATAGTTTTACATTGTGCATGTATATTTGTTTGGGATTAGTTGTTTGAGTTTATATTTTATAAAAGAAATGCCTTTCCAGTATTAGAGAATTTACCCTTTTTAGCTAGTCGCCATCCCCTGACCTATGGAAGGTAGGCTTGGGGTAGTAACAGCATGGGTACAATGGGATGGGTCATGAAAAATTAGTGTTAGAAAAGTCTTTTCTAACATATATAATTGGAATATGATCATTTAACAAAAATAGTGTTATGTTTTATGATTGTCGTTATCAGTTTAGGGAATCCAGTGTTGGTGCGGCAATCGTCGTATATATACACGAGGACCCTGACAACTGATTTCCAACTCAGTGCATGAAAACACAGATTTTCTGTGTGTTATGAAATAGTTTTATTTGTGATCACTTTGAGTCATTGCACCAGGTAAAACGTATTGACCGTGGTGCATCTTTTTCTTTTCATGATGACTCCACGAAGACAACTAGCTAGGGTTCCATGTACATTACGCGATGATAGCCCACATAGCGACGAGGCCTCGATGAAAGGCCCTTTATCAGTAGGGGAACCAACTAAGGCACCAGCGGTACCATTGCCCATTGGGACACCAATAACACCAGCCCCATCCGCAGAGGGTTCACACCACTTGAGAAAATTTCATGAGTTCCAGCGCTAGAGGCCACCTTGGTTCAGGGGTGAGACAGACCCACATGTGGCTAAGGATGTGTGGAGGCCGTGGTGAGAGTCCTCCAACTAGTGGGGACACCAGCTGAAATCCTATTGATCCTTTCCACCTGTCCTCTATAGGTAATAGTAGGAAGATGGGGGAGCTTGATGCTCATGTTCCACGATGAGGTCATACTTCTCTAGACAGACAATGAGAGTCTATTTCAGCCAGTGTTTTCCCTAGTGACCCTTCACGTCATACCAATATAGGAGCTTCTTCATCTGCATCACGATAGCATGACTATGGAAATGTACGCTGCGAGGTTCACCTGCTTCTTACAGTACCCCACGGATATGGTTCAGGTCCAATCATATAGGTCCCAGAACATCGAGAAGGGACTCAGGAGGGATATCATGGATTCGATGATTTCTCTTACCATCCCGACATAGGTGGGGGTGTTAGAGTGATAACTCTTAGTGGGGAGTTTTCTTGCTGACCAGTCACCCGCAGCAAGACCCACCATCGAGCATCATGTGGTGGAGTCTTCTATAGATGTCAATAGACTGATGTCATAGGGTTCCAAGAGGACCAGACCTACAGGTGGGTGACCATAGGATTAAGGGTTTGTTGTGTGTGGAACTCGACATAGAGCCAGTCATGAAAGGTGCATGATGTGTTATGCCTGCGGAGGGCAGGGTCTCAAGGCTCGAGACTGCCTGACCCGCCATAGGGATGATTATCAGATGGTTGAGGACCACCCAGGAAGAGACATAGGTTCGACCGAGGAGGTCTAAAGGGAGCAGGTGAACGTGGAAGAAATGATCGGCGTGCAATTGGAGGTGGGTGATGGTTTGATATGTTACTTCAACCACCACCAGGTGGTCCACCCCGACCATAGGGAACAGGTGGACATGGGTGATCTCATCTCAATGAAGCTGAGGCCTACGATCAAGATACTCCAGAGATGAAATGAAGTACAATCTTTGTCTACTCCAAATTAGTTGCAGTACTTACATACACAAGTTCCAGTCATTATTTTATATCCACAGATCTCATTTAGAGCTCGAAGATTCTCACGGAGTTGTTGGGTCGATTTTTACTTCTAGAGACTCATACAAGAGATGATTCAATGATTAAACACTAGTTCCAGCAGTGTCAGAATACTCTAGGAGGTGAGAACATCGGTTGGGTCTCTTATTTTTGGTGTTGATTCCTTACAACGTCAACTTTATTATGGAATAGTTATCAACAGTATGTGCATAGATTGTTTGTATTAGGAATAAACAGTTGTGTATCTGTGAGCATGGGACTATTTTTACCTTCACCAGTGATATGGGCGCCATTCCAGTACATGATGGACTTACCCGGGGGTGAGTGTAGCCAATCACTCATCAATTGGATAGCCTTACCCTCAGAGCGGTTGATGTGGGGTGTCCATGACATCCTATAGTGGTGGACAAGTACGCAAATGTCTTTTCTGATGAGGTTTCCGGTCTACCATCATGCATAGAGGTGAATGTTTACATTTATTTTTACACTAGGATGGCATTGATAACCACACCATAGTATCTCATGGCTTCCAAAGAGCTTCGTGAGCTGCGTGTACAACTACATGACTTGTAGGTGAAGGGATTCATCATGTCCAGTGTTTCTCCATGGGCAGCCCTAATTTTTTTCGCCAAGAAGGTGGATGGGAGATTGAGACATTGTGTTGAATATAGGATCTTGAACCATGTGACCATGAAGAAAAAGTACCCACTCCCATGGATTTATGGCCTCGTTGATCAGAAAATGGGAGCACGATGGTTCTCGAAGATATACAACAGTTTAGGCTAACAACAGCTCAGTGTACGAGATGAGGATGTTCAGAAGTGGGATTTTAGATGTCGGAATGGCCACTACGGGTAATTGGATATGCCATTTGGCATGAAAAATGCTTCAGTAGTGTTCATGGGACTCATGGACATAACTTTTCAGCCATACCATGACCGGTTTGTAGTATTCCTCGTCGACGACATTCTTATCTACACGGCTAACAAGGAGGGGCATGCATATCATTTGTAGATAGTTATAGACGCACCCTGAGAGCACAAGCTTTATAGTAATCACTCGAAGTGTATGTTAAATATCCAACAAGACAACATCTTTGGAAATGTCTTCCCAGAGGCTAGAGTTGCGGTGGAACCAGAAAATATTGAGGTGGTACTTTATTGGGAGACACCCATGAGTGTGGCGGATGTACGAAGTTCCATGGGATTGGCTAGATACTACCAGAGGTTTGTTCCAGATTTACCAAGAGTTTCATCACCTTTATCAGTGTTTATGAAGAAGGGGAAACCCTTCGTGTGGTCGGAAAGATGCTAGCAATGTTATCAAAAGTATAGACAGAGGATGACTAGTGCCCCCATATTGAGGGTTCCGGAGGAGGGCATTGGCTACGTAGTCTACTACGACTCATCAGGGACTGAGCTCGGATGTGTCCTGATGTAGGCGTGAGAATTTATCGCATATGGTTCTTCAAAAATGAGATAACATGAGAAGAACTACACCCCAAATGAACTAGAGTTAGCAGTAGTGCTCTTTTCCTTGAAGATGTCATGACATTACTTGATGGGAGAATGTTTTACATTATACTCAGACCACAAGAGTCTCATGAAAATATTCTCTTAAAAGGACCTAAACCTAAGGTATAAGTAGTAGATTGAGTTCCTCTAGCACTATCACTTTGAGATAGTCAATACTCCTCGGAAGGGGAATGTGGTAGCAGATACACTCAGCATGAGATCTGGAATACAGCTACTCGGTGAAGTGATGGAGCAGTTGATCGCTTTGCAGATATCCTTCATGGATAGACATAGAGTAGTTTTTCTTCAGTCTCATACCTTCACTACCCCCACATATTTAGCTAGTTAGGGTGATAAAGCATACGAACACTTACTGCAAAGCTAGATATGTTCATATATCCTCAAGGCAGTCACCTGATGGATTTTCTGAATGTGAGTAGAACATCACCATTTTCAGAGGAATTATCATTGTACCCGTGTTGATTCAAGCAGAACTGATTAAGGAGTTCTACGCATTCCCACAATAAGTATATATTGGATTGGAAAAGATGTACCATGATATATTATGATTCAATTGATGACTATGAATAAAGATAGCAGAAGCATATTTTGTCTCTCGGTGCCACACTTTTTAGCAAGTGAAGGCAAAGCATATGGTATCAGCAGAAATAGTTTAGCCTTTAGATTTCCTAGAATGGAAGTGGGATGGGATATCCATAGACATTGTGAAAGGGCTTATATGTTCATCCAGGGGTCAAGATTCATTTTGGGTGGTCGTTGACCAACTCACCATGACAACCCACTTACTACCGATCAGAGATCAGGGTTCAGTAGAGATCATGGAATGCCTCTATGTGAAGGATATTGGGAAGATACATGGAGAACCCTAGACTATTTTCTCTTATTGTGATGCACGTATCAATTCCCATCTATGGATGGGGTTGGAGGAGTATTTCAGAACGCATCATTGATTGAGCATTGCCTTACATCCTCAGAAAGATGGGAGGACTAAGCAGACAATTCTGACCCTTGAGGACATGTTGTGTTCTTGAGTCCTCAAAATTGGTCACTATTTGGAGGATCAGTTTCCCATGGAAGAGTTTTCATAAAATAACAACTATCACTCTACTATTGGGGTGGCACCTTACGAGGCTCTTTATGGCCGACCTTGCAGATCGCCTTTGTGCAGAACTGACCCAGGGGAGTCAGCACTTATGGGACCAGAGATGGTACATGATACCACATAAAAGTTTAATATCATCTAGGAGAAGATAAAAACTACATATATCAGGAAGAAGATATATGTTGACATGAGATGGAGACCTCGGGATTTCGAGAATGGTGACAAAGCCTTTCTACAGGTCTCACCTCGATGTGGTTTGCTGATATTTTTCCAGGGCAGCAAGTTATCTCTAAGGTTCATCGGATCTTTTCTGGTCCTCAGCAGAGTTGGCGAGGTGGATTACCGCATAGATATTCTATCTCAACAACACTGGGTGCACGAAATCTTCCACTTATCCCAACTGATGAGATACGTGCATGACCCTTGACACATCATTGACTGGGGAATGCAAGAAATTGATGATGGGGAGATGTTTACAGTGGTTCCAGTAGAGATTGAGGATCGACAAGAAAGAGTTCTTCATGAGAGATCAATAACATTGGTGTGTGTACTTTGATATCACACAAACCACAATGAGAACACATGGGATTTGTGGGGTTAGATTCGTGATCAGTACCCCCACTTGTTTTTGTAGTTTTTGTGGTGTGGTTTTTGGGGATGTGAAGCCCTCAGGAGGGTTGAATGATATGTCCCAGAAAATCCATGTAATTGTTTTTATTATATGGGAATTTTATGAGCCCACGAAAATTGACGGTGCATGATTCTGATGCATGGAGTTCCCAGAATGAATTTTTAAAATTCTTTTTAAGTACGTTCAGTAAACATGCGTGTGGGTTTTTATAACATTTGAACTTGTGCTCGGAATATAAATCTAAGGCCACCATCTAACTCACAACACTGATATTCTCTTAAAGATACCTTCACCTCAGTTGCAATAGGTCGAGTGTGGAATATTGTTATTTAATTTTTTTGTGGAAAAATAAAAATAAAATAATTAACCTTTTAATTTTCATTTGAAGGTTCTCTTTTGAAATTATTATGGTGGGAACCACCTGAGCTAGAAAAACCTCCCAATTTGAATTCATTGTGGTAGGTACCACTCGAACCCCTATTAATGAGGAAAACCTCTCAACTCTCTAATTAGTTAATTGTAATTTTTAATTGTGACAACATTAATTGTGCCAACGTAAATTAATTTGTTAAAACTATTTTAATTTTATGGCTCCTTATTTCCTTGGGGAAATTGTTGGCATAAAAGAGAAATTTGGATAAATGCATCCTCCAACAAATAACGCCCTCTTCAACAAAGAACGAGGAACCATCCTCGAGCCCAGATAGGAAGTGCTTTGCGGAAGTAAAAAATGACGACGTTCTTTAATGACATCATCTTCTACATATTGACTCCTACTACAAATGACAATGTAGGGGTGTTATTTTATTGAACTACATTAATTTATTTTACATTGAATCTCTCCCAATAAGTAGCTTACTAACGATCTAACATGAAGGGTGAGGGCCAAACAAACATGGCCCGACCACTCCACAAACATTGTGGTTTTTGATGTGTTTTCGCTATGGAGGAGGATGGCGACTAGTACTAGCGATTGGTGCTAGTTGGACTCAGGAGCTGGGTCAGCACATCGGTTGGCCGCGAAGACGATGGTGGCACAACTATATCACTAGTGGAGAGCCAAGGCCCATCAGCCGTGGTAGAGCGAAGGCGACATCTGGCATACGGTCAGCCATGCAAAGGGGAGGTGGCGGCGCATGTCCACACTGCCGATGTGTATAAGCCATGGGAAAAGGAAGCGGCAATGATGGAGGGTGACCGACTTGATGCATGCCGCCAATGGTGGCGTTGCACTTGACCATGCCGTAGAGGAGGACTGGCAGCCCGGCCAGCCGCACGACACCTAGCACAGGTTGCCCATCGCGGGCCGGGCCACACCAGGTGTCTGGTCTAGGTCGGACCCAGGACCGGACCCTGGTCGATCCGGGTGACCCGAACTGGATCAGGCATGGCCGACCCAACCTGGATCGGGCAGGGCGGACCCGAACCGGATCGGGCGGGACCGACTCAAACCAGATCAGGTGGGGCCTCTCGACTGGATTGGGTCAGGCCTTCCCGAACTAGATCGGGCCGTAACGACCCATACTGGATTGGTACGGGCAAACCCGAACCAAATCAGATGAAGCCGACCCAAATCGGATTGGGGCAAGTCGACCCGAATCGGATCAGGATGGGTCAACCCGAATAGGATCGGGCCTGACTCGGGTCCGGCCTGGTCAAGACAAATCGGGTCAGTCTAGCCCAGGCTAGGTCAGGTCAGTTCAAACCGAACCCGAACCCACATCGACCCTTTTTTCTCTTTTGTCTATAACATGAGTGACATGCATTCATTTAAAGAAACGTCTACCGCATTGGAAACCTTGTATTGAGACGGCCATTTAGGTATACCCCACATGAGTTTTGGATAATGTTGGGGTATGGCCGGGTCGTATTGAACAGGAATGCAACCCGGACCTCAGGACTAAAAGGCCAATAACTTAAAGACCAAGCGTCATATTGATGCACAATCTTTTGGGGTGAGACCACTATCAGGTGGAGTTCAATTAGGATACTTCTTCATGGGACTTCATGGTATTTTGAACATCATCATGTGGCTTGAGGATTAGACCATCCTAGAATCAAGAGAGATTAGTGAAGGAACACTGTGGATGACTTTAACAAGATAAAGGGGTCATATGTGGGTCTATCCATTGGGATCCTGCATTGGACTATGTTCAAGAGTCCAACATAGACTGCTCTAGTAAATACACATGGGACAACTCTAGGATCATTCGTGGGTCTGATGTACTAGGATCCTACGTGGGACTGATGATTTAGGATCCTACATGGGTCTATCTCATAACTGATTTAGATGATTCAGTAGTTACATCTAATGATATTTACTATTGTATCTATGTTATACCTGATGCCTTATGAGTCTTTACCTATGTGGTAACCATCTATGTGGCGTACCTTTGGGATGCATTACTTCGCAGGGATACCGTTGTGGTATTATTTTTTGTTGCATTAACTTTGTGGCACTTCCCATCATGTTGACACCTTTGTTGTATTCTTTTTTGTGGCATTACATTTGTGGTACTTACCTTCATGGGGTTACCTTCGTGGTATTCTATCCTTCTTTGGATAGTTGAATATTGGGATTTTGAGTGTGGCCTTGTGTTTATTCATGATTGATAAGGGTTTACTCAACCACATAGGTATATGTATGGGCATATACCTAAGTAGGGTTGTCCGTGGTTTTCATGATTTTTGGATTATCCATTGTGAAATTTGTTAGACATTTGAGGGTATCAGGATCTTTACTGAGTATCCTTATACTCACCCCTACACGGGAAACGTCCACACCTTATTTTGTTTAGTGCAGATGACAGACATCATTGATCGAGGCTGAGGGTACCATTATTGGAGGTATCTCAGAGGTGGACATTAGATGAAGCATACTGCAGTGATGAATGTTCAAGAGATGTATCTACCCTTCAGGTAAGATCCTTGGTGGGTTTTCTCAAGATTAATTACAGTGTAGTTGTACTTCCTAGTTTTCTTTCACTTTCCCATTGCTCTTGTATTATATCCCCATTTTCATTCAGTACACAACCTATTTTCAATATAGTTTTACGTTGTGTTTGTATCCTACATTGTGCTCAGTTGTGTTAGTGTATAGGTTATAAAAGAAAATGTCTTCCCAGTTTTAGGGAATACTCAGTTTGGTTCTCAACGTGGGCCCTTGTCTTATAGAAGACGGTCTTTGGGTTTCCATGGCATGGGCCTCAGGGGACAGGTCGTGACACATTCTCTATAAAAAAAATATGAAACAATGAATACTAATATTTATTGAAAATTAAATATGATAGCCAACTCAAATATATCAATTCATTCAATGGATAAATCCCACTTTAATAATCACCTACCCAAGTGTTATAACACCAAGACTACCAAAATTAATGATGATAAAAATGTTATATACTACTGATACACTTGTTATCAACACACTCTCAACATCCATCATTAAATAATTTCAATGGATATTTATAAATTAACATACCATAACCAAATAATACGTATTTAATTTACATATAAGACATATGATGCACCTACAACAATAATTAAAAACAAAAGAACCACATACTCATGACATACCATAATCCAAAAATGACAATATGGACCCCTTTATGGAAGTCAAATAATTCATGTGTAGATGAAATAAATAGTAAATAAATAAAAGGTATCCTTTTTTTTGTATTCATAATTTTTGTCATATATATCCCCAACAGTTGGTTACCCTTTCTTCATTTACATGTTTATGTAATGAATTCCTATAAACCGCATCATAGAATTACTCTGGTCCATATCTCTTATTTCTAATTCTCACCCAATACATGAGCTATAAACATTAGTGATATCATCTAGAAAACACTCAGGAGGTTCCCCTTATTTCCACAATCCAAACAATCGATAGTCAGTTAATCAAAATTGTCTCGATCATTCATTGTATATATGTTGTGATGACACCACATTAGAAAACTATAACATTGTGAAAACATCAATTTTCAATAATGTTTATGCAACTATCTATCCCCATATGATATCATCAAACAACTCAAATATTCACTAAATATTCCCAATACACACTACTTTCTGACTTAATTAACCATTTTTGTTCTACTCCACTATCATATGTTTATTAATTTCCATCAATAATGTTGTTAACTCGAAATTATTTACAAAAACCAAAATTATATTATAAATTCTACCCTCAAATATACACACCCTAGATATCACATATCCTACCATCATATGCAAACAGTATATTAAATATGATTGTTGATAATAATAACCCATGATAAATTTATCCCCCAATATCATGTATATGAAGTCGTTATGTCATACTAAACTTAGTGTCTTGATGAAATAGTTCTTGAAAACCATGACCTCAAAAAAATTGGAAATTATTTTTTCAAATATAATTCCGTATACCTATACATCACAATAGAGTTTTCTAACCCCCAAAGAAAGTATGTCATCAAATTTATGATTCTCATTGGTGTCATCTTAAATTTGGTCAATGAAAATCTACGCATCATGATCTAATAATCAGCTTTATAGGGTTCACTATCTCCATATAATATTGTATAATTCATAGAATAAAACTCCATATTATTGTATTATATTGGTTTATTATCTCTATGATCTCCCTATATAATTATATTTATATTGAATTTTCTTCTACCCTTATCTGATTATCTAACTGCAACCCCAACTGCTTAATTCATTCTTCATGACCTATATATCTTAGAACTCATACCTTTGACTATTTTTTTATCACCCTCAAGGTACATATCTAGTTCATTAAATGGTATCCAAACATATCCAACCTTATGGACCTCCACTTAATACAATCTAAGTATCATGTCACTGAGAACCAAATTGTTTGATCAACACAAATATCAAATGATTTTCAAGGACAAAGTGGAATGTTAGAATGCTGATATCATATATCTTAATATAAAATTCCAATATATAATAAAGTAACATTTATTTATAGACAATTTAAATACTTACATGGTATAGGATCAATTACCATACTGGACAAACACAAATATGATAAAAATACCTAATAATAAAAGGTACCATAGACTATGTTTATCAATGTAAAATAGCACCAACAATCTATATGGTAAAACACCAATTTTAATATTATTGACATATTATAAATAAAAAACTATTTATAGATCCAAATAACAAAATTAAATAATAATATGACTTTAACATGATTTCTATGAGCACTCAATGAAGAATTTATACCACTGATTTCTTCGAATGGCTAAGGATAAAATTCCTAAATTTAAGAAATTAGAAATCTCATTCACTATGATAAATATATAAATATAATCATGAAAAATATATATTGTTTCTCTTTTATAAATGTCTCTATACCATACTTTTTTAATCCACCCAAACATAATAAAATCTATCCAACATCTTATCAGAACTATAGACCTCCAATTTACATTTCCCATGTTACAAAAAACATTTTCTCAAAACCATTTAGATTAATAACTCAAATATAACCATGTAAAATCTGCACATAGTTCTCTTTACTGTCATTAGAGATGTAGTTCAACTACACTCAAACATTTATCTATTTATTCCAGAGGCTTATAACCAGTATCAAGGGTTGACGGTTTAATAATTTATAGATAAAACAATTTTTGGATAAAATAATATGACTCCCATTCGAATACGAAATCATTATTAAAAACATCAAGATATAATATATCATGTGGATAATATGGTAAGCATATATGTCATGATTCTTCCCCCGGTGCCTATGTCGTAACTACCCCAAGCCCGCCTTCCATTGCCCAAGGGCAAAAGACTAGCACTAAAGGCATAATTCCCTAAAACTGGGAAGGCATTGGCTTTATAACCTATAAAAACACACATCCAGATACTATATCTAGTAAATTATATTATCAAAAGAGTTCTGAATGTAAAAGGGGCTGGAAAACATTCCCAATAGAAAAGGTACAAGTACAACTCAATAAAATACTATTGAAAAAAACAAAGCAGCTACTGGGCCGTCCTCAAAGATCCCTACCTGAATGGTGGGTACATATAACCTCCTCATCACTCTGCGATCATTGGTTTCCTCCATGTACCGACACACCGTATGGTCCACCTCTAGGCAGCGTCCAATCCTGGTACTCTCAGCCTCAGTCAGCACTGTCTGTCGTCTACAACCAAAAGAACAGGATTCAGGCACATCCTATGTAGGGGTGAGTATAACGATACTCAGTAGGGACTCTGAGACCCTTAGTGTCTCACAAAATCCAATAAGGATAAACCAAAACTTACTAAATGAACATGTAACCTTCCATAGGTTTATGCCCATACATATACCTAAATTATCAAGTGATCCATCTAAATCATGCGGAAAACACAGAAAAACTGACTCAACTCAAACTAGGATTTTATTCTAGTGGGTATTATCTAGTGTATACCTAGTCACATTGTGGGAACCTCAGCTGCTGGAAAACTCCTCCTTTATCATGTGTCGTGGGCCTACCACGTCACCAAGTGCACTTTCCACTATCCTTGAATAGATGAGGTACTCGTCCTGTAGAGCATTTTGGATCTACTATGTCACAAAGCGTGCTCCCCACCGTGGGACTACCGCATCACCAAGCGTTCTCCCCCTGTATCATGCTAATGTAATACTCTTATCGAGTACCATTGGTCTACCACGACACCATGGCTCTCCCCACTATGGGTTTTTCATGAAACCAAGGCACTCCCCATGGGGCAAGTAGAGTAACTCCGAGTCAATACAGTCAGCACCCTTCAGGTCTCACCTATCTAATAGGTATCTGCACTATGATCGCTCATATATGGGAGGATCTACTCTACAAGCTACTTGTTGATACTTTGAATATAACAATGTCCCATGAAGATGTAACATAATGGTTTGCATCATCATAGTGGTCTTAACATAACAGAAAACACGTCAATTAGATGCATGATCTGTTAGTTATTAGACTTTTAACCTTAGGGGCCTGGTTGGATTCGTGCACTATCCAACATGACTGTATCTCAACTATACCTCAAACTCTTGTGGGTTATACTCAAAGGAACCATCATGCTCCATGATTTTCATTGTCGCTGACGGTTCGTCACATGGACGTCCAGTGCCAACGAAATGGTCAAAGGAGTGTAAATAATTCATAGTGGGCCCCGTTCCGGCCCTAACCAGCCTAGACCAACGTTGTTTCGGTTGACCTAGCTTAAAATGATGGGCCTGGCCATGCCCGTTGTGTTGGATAGCCTTTTGGGTTCAGCACGGCCCACGGGGCCCCACCCAATAAGCTGCGAGGGGTCCGCGGAGAGCTGCGAGGGCGCGGACCGGCTGCAAGGGCACATACCGGACGCGAGTCGGTGCATGAGCGGTTCGTCCCAAAGGGTTCCGTGTGGAGGGATCATCTCAAAGGTAACCATGGGGGTAGCTCGTCCCATGGCGTAGTGTCGATTTAACTTGAAGGGCCTCAGGGGCGCGGTTCGGGGCGGCTCGGCCCGGGGGTCGGGGTGGCATGGATGGGGCCGGTTTGGCCAGCGAGTTGTGCGATATGGGATAGTTCATTTGGGAGGCCATAGTGGATGGGGAGGCTCAGCTGGAAGATGGCACGGCTAGGGAGGCCCCGCTGGGAGGCTGGTTTGGTCGGGGTGCAATGTTTCCGGGGCGCAGTGCGGCCAATGTCTGGTCGGCCGATGGTGGTGTAGGGCCGGTTTGGCTGGGAGGCTATCGTGCCGCGTGGGCGAAGTGGGTCGCGGAAGCCACAAGGGGCGGTGTCGTTTCATTCATCACCTTAGCTGCCTTCCTCTATTTCAATGAAAACTACCAAGCAACACAAGGGTTACAGAGAGGATGGTCCATGTTAGTTTGGCCCCCACTCTCTCCATCAGAGCGATAGCAAGAGGTTCACAAGAACAAAAAACATGTAACCCTCCTACATAGATTCTCCCAAACCCCTAAAAGAAAAAAGGGGTGTACATGTGAAGTGATAATCAATCAACATTAATCCCATACATTGGCTTAATATGTCGAATGAGTAGTGGAGAAGAAGAGGAATCATTGGAAAAAAGACAGTCATCGGTGTTGTTGGTGTTTTCATCAGTTGTAAGTTTGTGCGTCAGTTCGTCGAAGTCAAAGACATCCTATGCTGGAGGAAGTCTCGAGGGAGACGTTCGAAGTTGGGGTTGGTGTTCTTCATCATCGTTCTTCATTTGAAGAACTTGTTCTACATTCGGAGAAAAAATTCTTCATTGGAGAGCAATTCTCCCAAGGATCCACAAAAAAACACCCAACTGATGTGTTACCCCCAAGTATAATCATTGGCACAAATTCTAAATATACTTATTAAACTCCTATGGTGGTATATATAACTAAGGTGTGTTGGCGTAATTAATGTATATGAATCTCAAGGGGATCCTCCACATTAATGAGGGGGGTGGTAGAGTGGTTTATTCTCCCCCCATTAATAGGGGTCTGGTGGTCCCGACCCCTAAATTCAATTTGGAAGGTAATTGAAATCTCAAGAGGTCCCGACAACAATTAAACCTGAATAAAATGTTTAGATGTTGTGGAACCCACCATTTAACATCCACATAGAGGGTGGTCACAACAAAAATAAAATAAATCACGAGTTTATTTTATTTATTATTTCCATGAAAAACCTAAAATCTAACTTTCACCCACGACTGTCTGTCGTCGATATGAAAGTCTCCTTAAGTGAATAATGGCACTCTGTGTTCAATGGTTCCCCAAAAATTCAATTTCGAGCACCAGTTCAAATGTTATAAAAATCAACATACAAGTTTACTGAACATACCTAAAAAAAGATCAGAAATTATTTCTAGGAACTCTGGGCCTTAGAATCACGTGCCTTCAATTTTCATAGACTCGTAAAATTCCCATATATTTTAATAAAATTACATGGTACTTTTTTGTCATTACATTCTACCCACCTCTGCCTTTTTGTCCCTGTAATCCACAATTAAAAACTAAGTGACCAAGTGATGGTACTGAGCACATATCTGAGCCTCACACTCCAATGTCTCTCTGAGAGGTTCTTGTGCTACCAAAAAACATGAAACAGAGGTATCAACACTCCATGAAGTACCCACTCTTGTCTATCCTCATTCTCTACTAGAACCTCCAGAAAATTCACCCCATGGTCGACATCCTGCTCGCCATGGTCGATGATGTGAGAAGGGTCGTGCACATATCTCCTCAGCTAGGTTACATGGAAGACGTCATGAATCCTGTGAAACTGAGGTGGAATTTCTAAGAGATATAACAACTCTACAAATCTAATGAGGACCTGAAAAGGTCCAATGAATCGTGGAGATGACATGATACATCGACCAAATCTAAATAAACATCATCTAGTTGACACCTGTAGGAAAACATGGTTTCCATCCTCGAACTCTAGAAGTCTCCATCTCCTGTCGACATGTTTCTTCTGCCTACATTATACAGTTTCATATGATCTGGGTTGATCATCTCCTTCTCTATAGTATCTTTTCCCATCTCTGGTCCCACTATTGTTGACTCCCCTGGGATAGTCCAGCACAAGGGTGATCTGTAAGGTTGCCCGTATAACGCATCAAAATTTTTCGTCCCAATGGTGGAGTGATAGTTTTTTTTATGAAAACTCCACCAATGGTAAGTGATACTCCCAAAAGTGACATAAGTGAAGGACACATGAACACATCATGTCCTCGAGATTCTGAATGGTCTGCTCAGTCTGACCATCTTTCGGAGGATGTAAGATGGTGTACAAATGAATCTACATTGGTAAAGCCTCCTGCAACCCATTTCATATCAGGGTAGTAAAACATTTATTATGATTAGATACTATCATCGTAGGTACTTCAGGTAAATGCAAAATCTCTAGAACAATGTGGTGTCCCAAGCTCTCTACTGGACCCTTCTCTCTGTTCGGTAGGAAGTGGTCCGACATGGTGAGTCAGTCTATGATCACCCAAATCGAGTCATGTCTCCTAAATGTGCGTGGAATAACCATCACGATATCCATGGATATTCCATCCCCCTTCCACAATGGGATCTCTAAAGGCTAAACAAAGCCTTCTGGTACCTGATGATCTATCTTCACATGCTGAAAAGTGGGGCAGTGAGAGAAAAGATCTGCAACTGATTTCTTCATTTCCGGATACCAGTTATGTCATCAGAGGTCTTGGTACATCATCAACACTCATGGATGTACTGCAAGTGTGGAATTGTGGAACTCCCTCAACACTTCCTCCTGAAGTGACATTGGTACCATGGTATGTCCTCAAAAGAGGATGACGTGCTCCCCACCTTCAAAAAGTTCATCAGGTGCCGGCCATGTAGATATTTGGGCACGTCGTGTCTTGAATTAAACATCCCCATGCTATGCATTCTTGACTCTAAGATGAAGTGGAGGAGTGACTATATGATAATGAATAAAAGATACTCCATCTCGATCCACAATAGATATCCTCAAAGAGACTAGCTGCTTCGTCGCCTCACCAAGCAGCTATATACCATATATCTTGCAGAGTGCATCGGTAACAAAATTCTCCTTCCCATGAGTATAGACTATATCGAATTCATTGTCTAAGAGGAACATTAGCCAATGTTGATGTCTAAGGTTTAGGACCTTCAATGAGGAGATATACCTGAGACTCTTATGAGCTGAGAATACGGTAAAACGCTTACCCATCAGATATTGACACCACTTCATCAATGCTAAGACCACTGTTGCTAACTCCAGGTCATAGGTAACATAGTTCTGCTCATGCTCTCTCAGTTGTTGAGAACCATATGTGATCACTGCTCACTCCTTCATCAAGACACATCCGAGTCTAGTTCCTGATGCGTCACAGTAGACTATGTATCATATGCCTTCATCCAGAAGCCTCAAGATGGAGGAACTAGTCAGCCTTTTCCAAAGCTTAATAATGGTCAGCTGGTGTCTCTCCAACCACAGAAAGGGTTTCCCCTTCTTCATCAAGGCTGATAGTGTTGTTGTAACTATGGAAAAATATGACACTAATCTTTGGTATTAACCAGCCAAACCTAGGAAATTCCATACCTCTGTCACACTCATGTGTGGCTCCCAAGAAAGTATCACCTCAATCGTCTCTAGATCCACTGAAACTCCAGCCTTCGAGCTGACATGTCCCAAAAAGTCAACCTCTAAGATCCGGAATTGGGATTCAGAGAGATTACCATAATGATGGTGGTCTCAGAACATGTATAGTTCTACCTGCATATGATAGGAATGCTCCTCCTCAGTAGTTTAGTAGATCAGAATGTCATTGATGAGGACTACAAAAAAGAAATCATTGTATGGATGAAAGATTCTATTCATGAATCTCATGAACACTTATGAAGTATTGGATACACCAAATGGCATAACCATGAACTCAATGTGTCCATACCGACACCTGTAGTATGTCTTGTCTACATCCTCATCTCGTACTCTGATCTGGTGATAACCTGATCTGATGCCTATCTCTAAGAACCATCGTGATCCCTTCAACTAATCAAAGAGGTTGTCAATCCTCAAATGTGGGTACTTGTTCTTTCATGTTCACCTGGTTCAGGAACCAGTATTCAAAAAAAATCCTAAGCTCCCTTCCACATTTTTGGAAAATAGAATCAGGGCTACCCCGGGTGAAATACTGGCCCAAAAGAATGTCTTCCCATGAAAGTCCTCCAGTGGTGCCCGAATCTCACTATACTCTATAGATAAAATCTAATCAAATGTTCTAGTTATCGGTGTCATCCTAGTGTAAAATTCAATGTAAAATTCCACCTCTCTGTGAGTAGGTAGACTCGAATCATCATAAGGGAAGAAATCCGTGTACTGGTCCATCACTACAGGATAGCTCAGACTCTCCACATCAACAGTTCTGAGGGTAAGGCCATCCATCTAATGAGTGATCGGATGCACTCTCTTCCGAGTAAGTCCATCATGTTCGGAAAAGGCTCCCTTCTCACCAGGGAAGGTTAACCTTGTGCCATCTGTGAGTACACACCACACTTATGCCTAATATAGTAAATCTGAGCGTGGAATATAGATAACCAGTCCATAACCTAGATGTCTTTGAAAGGCCATGACGCTGCTACTAGGAGATCCCAACCGAAGCTCTCACATCCTAGAGTAAGCTCGCACTGTAGACATCAGTTCATAATAGTTGAATCATTTCCCATAATAGTCTCTAGCCATAAAGATCGAGCCAACAGCTCTGTCAGAATCTCTATGGTCTAAATGAGGGCAGTGGAAACAAAAGAATGACTGGAACATCGGTCTATAAGTATATCATCTATGGTTGAGTGGACACAGATCATACCAGGTATCAACTACAGAGCACTTTGATCATAATCCTCAGGTGCATATATCTAAATTCTCTTCTGTCCACTAGCTCCCTATGGTGGGGGTGTACCTCTTAGTGGTGGTGGAAATAACACCTCGAATCGTCACCCACCGCTAGCTGCACGACCATCTCCTCTAACACATCTTCCTACTCCCAGTAGACAACCTCAATCGAAAATCTGTCTCTTCCTAGGCAGTCCTTCAACTATCTAATGATCAGCCATATGATAGGTCAGAGAGTCACGTGCAATGTGACCCTGCCCGCCACATGCGTAACACCGCCCTCCCCTAGATGTCTTTGAAAGGCCATGATGCTGCTACTAGGAGATCCCAGCCGAAGCTCTCATATCCTAGAGTAATGTCTCACTATAGACACCGGTGAATAATAGTTGAATCAATTCCCATAATAGTCTCCAGCCATAAAGATCGAGCCAATAGCTCTTTTAGAATCTCCATGGTCTAAATGAGGGAAGTGGAAACAAAAGAATGACTGGAACATCGGTCTATAAGTATATCATCTATGGTGGATTGGACACATATCATACCAGGTATCATCTACAGAGCACTTTGATCATAAGCCTCATGTGTATATATCTAAATTCTCTTCTGTCCACTAGCTCCCTATGTTGGGGGTGTACCTCTTAGTGGTGGTGGTAGTAACACCTCAAATCGTCACCCACCGCTAGCTGCATGACCATCTCCTCTGACACATCTGCCTGCTCCCAGTAGACAACCTCAATCGAAACTCTGTCTCTTCCTAGGTAGTCCTTCAACTATCTAATGATCAGCCATATGATAGGTCAGAGAGTCACATGCAATGTGACCATGCCCGCCACATGCGTAACAACGCCCTCCCCTAGCATGATTGGCTCTACTTCGGGTGCCCCTCACAACTGATCCTTAGTCATGTTATCGTCCACCTATAGGTACGGTCCTCTTGAACCTCTATGACATCTATCTGCTGCCAGTTGTAGAAGACTTCATTAGGTGATGATTGGTAGGGGGTCTCACAGCTGGTGTCTACTCATGAAAGAAACTCTCTACTAAGGGGGATCTCTCTAACAACCTCTCATGTGTCAGGATTAAAAGTGAGATCATCGAATATCTAATCTCCCACTGAAGTCCATTCTCATTAGCCATAGCCTCGAATAACGGGTCCCACATCATATCGAAGGAGTTGTGTGAGAGGTCATTGAACCTCGATCAGTACTAAGCTAAAGTCATGATGCACTGTAGTAGATGAAGTAGATTCTGTATGCCCACAATGAGAAGAGTCACTGAATCAAACTCTACACAAAATAGGCTCTCCATGTATTCCCAGAGAGGTGTCACCTCATCATGAACATTGAGCATCACGCTCCACCATCTGCCTACTGCTTCCTATAGAAGGCTGGCAGCAAGAAGCACCACGAGGTCTGCTGGTGTCCCTACTAGTCGGAAGACTCTCACCACCACCTATTTCCAATCCTCAGCTGCTTGTGGTTCTGTCTCTACCCTGAACCTAGGTGGCCTCTTGCATTAGAACCCATGCAATGAGCTCAATCTCTGTGCACCATCTACTGCTGGTGCTGGTTCAATCAGTGGCCCAACTGAGAGTGGTACTGATGGTTCCTCTACTGGTGCCTCTACTAGAATTGGGACATACACTGAGGCCTCGTCGCTCAGTAGACTATCAGTGCATACCACTCTCGGAACTATATTTTGCGTTCTACGTGGAGGAATTTTGAAAATAAACAGGTGTGCTACGGTGAAAAGTTATACCTGGTGATCCTTCTTGGTGATCTGACATAAAACAAACTTTTTAAGACACACATTCAATCAGTATTTTTGTGCACTGAGTTGGAAATCAGATGTTAGAGTCCTAGTGTATGGATGTGTCGGCCATGGAACCAACACTATACTCCCTAAAAGGAAAACCACAGTCACTACACATAACACTATTTCTTCAAAGAAAAGATCAGAGTCTTATGTTCTATGGTAGAACTGACACCTCTGATACCAATTTTTCACGACCCGTCCCCCAGGGCATGTCCTCTGACTACCCTAATCCATTCTTCCATAGACCAGGGGATGGTGACTAGCACCAAAGGTGTAATTACCTAAAGCTGTGAAGGAATTGCCTTTATAACATGTAAACACACACAACCAGATATTGACAGGAGTAAACTGTATAACCAAAAGAGTGATGAATGTAAAAGGGGTTGTACTTCAAGCCAACAATAAATTTATACATGCAACTAACAAAAATACAACTAAAAAAACAAATAAAAGTAGTTACTGGGTCGTCCTCTGGGATCCCTTCCAAAAGGGTACGTACGAATAGCCTCATCAGCACTACACATCTATCTGTCTCCTCCACATGTTGACACGTCATATGGTCCACCATTGTGCACAGTTCAGTCCTGGTACTCTCAGACTCAATCATCTCTATCCATCGTCTACAACAACCAAAACAATGTGTGGGCATTGCCCGTGCAGGGGTGAGAATAATGATACTAAACAGGGACCCTGAGACCCTCAATGTCTCACAAAAGAAAACACAGATAAAAAAAATGTATCAAATCAATAGATAACCTAACATATGTATATGCCCATACATATACCTATGTTATCAATAGATACATCTCAATCACGAGGAAAATAGAGAAAAACAGACTTAGCTCAAATGAGGATTTTATTCTAGGGGGTTTTATCATGTACTTCCCCAATCATATTTTCAAAACCTTGGATATTGGAGAGATCCAATTCTATCTAGTAAAATGGTTCTTCCGTGACACAAAGTATGCTTCCAACTAAACCGAGACAGTAGAGGTAATACTCCTATCTAGTACCATGGAACATCCTTGTCACTTAGTGCGCTCCCCACCGTCGGTCTGCGGAGTCACCATGCATGCTCTCCTTCGTATGTTTGATTATCAAGTATCCACCCAAAGGTATCTCCAGATGTCGTATGGTCCTCTTCTAGGTACAGTCCAGTCCGGTTATGCTCAACCTCTATCAGCGCTATCTATTGTCTGCATCCAACACACCGAAGTGCAGGCATATCCCATGCAGAGGTGAGTATAAGGATACCTAGTAGGGACCCTAAGACCTTCATAGCCTCACATAATACAACAAGTTATAGAAACATATTACGAAATAAAAATATAAACATACAAAGATATATGTCCATACATATAGCTAAGATATCTAGTGATCCATCTAAATCAAGAGGAAAACACGGAAAAACTGACAAAGCTCAAAACAATATTTTATTGTTGGGGGTAGTATCAAGTACATCCCATGTTACATTGTCAAAACATTAGATACTGGAGAACTCCTCCTCTATCAAATACAGTGGGTTTGTCGTGACATCATGTGTGCTTCCCACTATCCTTGGACTGTGGAGGTAGTCCTCCTGTCGAGTATTGTGGATTTTCCATGTCACCAAGAGTTCTCTCTACCTTGGGTCTTCCATGTCACAAATCACACTCCACCTCATAGCCTGTTGAGGTACTCCTCCCATCGAGTACCTTGAGTCTTCAGTGACGCCAACTCCATTAGAATGTCGGGGAGGTGTAGTTTTGAGGCATTGACTATGAGGCTCGACATGCTCAGATGTCATTAGGGAAGGAACCTTATGGAATTTCTGAATGTGGGGAGCACATCGTCCTCTTTAGAAGATGTACCGTGGTACCGGTGGGACCTCAAGAGGAGGTGTTGAGGGAGTTCCATATTTCCCCTCTGGTGGTATATCCTAGTGTTGTGAAGATGTATTAGGACCTCTGGCGTAAGTACTGGTGGATATAGAAGAAGAAAAAAGTGGCAGAGTTTGTCAAATGATGTCTCACTTTTCAGCAAGTGAAGAATAAATTGTGTTTGTAGAAGTCTTAGGGAGACAGGAGATAGAGACCCTTGGAGTTTGAGGACATAGACCAAGTATTTCCATGGGACTCACCTCGACGTGGTTTCTGAAGATTTTTTTCATAACGACACGTTATATCTGAGGTTCATCGGGCCTTTTCAGGTCCTCAGCAGAGTTGGCGGGTTGGCTTACCTCGTAGCTATTCAAAATTAGTTGCATCATGTGCACAATATCTTCCATGTATAACAGATTTGGAGATACGTGCACGACTGATGTCTTGTCATATACCATGGTGAGATGGAAATCTAATATGGGGTGAAATTTATGGAGGTTATATTGAAGATTGAGGATCAACAAGAGAGAGTCCTTTGGGGGTGATTGATTCCTCTACTGTGCATTTTCTGTTAACATGGGAACCTCTGGAAGAACACATGGGCTGGGGAGGCTTAGATATGTTCTCAGTACAACCACTTGATCACATAGTTTGAGTTGTGGATTATGGGGACGTAAAGTCCTGAGGTTGAAAGAATGTAAAGACCTGAAATTTTCATGTAGTTTTTTAAATTATATATGAATTTTAAGAGCCTGTGAAAACTGAAAGTGCGTTATTCTCAGGCCTCGAGTTCCCATAATTATCCATCAAATTTTGTTTAACTATTAATTAGTGCTCAGTTTTCCTGAAAAAGTGTAATAACTCTTAA
Organism: Viscum album; assembly: GCA_963277665.1. Classification (NCBI taxonomy): domain Eukaryota; kingdom Viridiplantae; phylum Streptophyta; class Magnoliopsida; order Santalales; family Viscaceae; genus Viscum; species Viscum album. The sequence continues at coordinate 346,963,472 of OY728166.1, read as the reverse complement.
ACGATAACTTGGACCAAAATTTGAGGGCACCATTTCTTTCATGATGGCGGTTTTACCCTAGGCGCAACTTATGTTTATTTGGCGCGGGCATCCTGTGAGAAAACTAAAAAATGGCATAATCAAAAATAAAGTAATAAAATATATTATTTTATTTTTCAAATGATTATAACTCACAAATTTTAACATAGATTGAAAATCTGAGACAACCATTGAATAATGAGGGTATACTCTCTTTAAGAAGATACTAACATTGGTTGGCGCTGGACACAAGAAAAAGATTGTTTTTGTCCGTAAATAAAATTATTAAGTTAAAATTTATTTATTTAAAATATCCTTACTTTTAAACAGTAACATAGAATGAAACTACGAGAGTACTGTTGGGATTGTTGGGGCGTGTTTCACATATGAAGTTCCTAACCTCGACCGACGCGGGTCAAGGGTGACTGTTATAATATTTCCGAACTTTTTTTGGATACTATTATTAAGGTGGGAGCAGGTTTTATTAACTTTTGAACCGGTGATCAAAATTGAAATTTGTGGGCACCGTTGAACTCACAGCGTTGTTATATGCTTAATTATACATTCACCTCAATGACAGATGGTTGAAGGTGAAGGTTAGTTTTTGGGTTTTCGTGGTAATAATAAATAAAATTAACACACAATTTATTTTATTTTGGTTGTATCCACCCTCCATATGGATGTTCAGGAGTTGGGGCCACTTTCCTAATGAGTCCATGGTAAGACGAAACCAGTGAACCTTACATATGAAGAGATGGAAGGCCGATCCCTGCCTGCCATAGAGAAGGATAGGGTACCGCATGGGAGAACTGCTGTGCTGAGTTACACAGCCCGTGCGAGTGGGTTTTCTGAACATTTAATTTTGTTTGCTTATTACATCAAAAGTAAAAACCCTTATATTATTTTACGGGTTGGGAAGAATCATTGCAGGAGGGTTTGATGTGATTTGATTTTGTGATCCTCTTGCAACCACACTAATGTAGAGAGTGTTGGCCAAACATACATGGAACGTCCTCTCTGTAACCATTTTTTTTGTGGTGTTCATAGAAATAGAGGAAGTCAAAGAACGTAAAGAAGGAGATGAAGAAAATTTCTCCACCACCCCCGGACTCGGCGACCCGCGCCTCTGCCGACCGAACAGGCCCCGAGCCGTGCCACGCCATGATATCACCACACCTTGGTCACCTGGATGAGCCACCCTGGCCACGACATCCATCAGATTATCACACCCAGTTACTCCAGCCTCCCGGCCGAACCGACCCTGGACGTTCCACCCCGACCCATGAGTTGAGCCGCCCCTAGTTTTTCCCCTGCGACCCTCCTTGCAGTACTCGCCCCTCACCCCAGTACGATCCTCCCTTGCGATGCGCTTCGGGTCAAGCCTCCCATGTGGGACCCTTCAGGATAAATCAACCATGCACTGACACATGGTCGGTCCGTGCACTCACGGCCGGTCTGTGCCCTCGCGGCCGGTCCGTGCCCTCACGGCTCTCCACGTCCACCTCGTGGCCTGGTGGGTCGTGCCTATTGGGCCGGGCCGAACCCAATGGGCAGGCCTACACAACGGGTTGGGCCAGACCCAAAGGGTCTGGCCCCATTAATGAAAATTGGGTCGGCCCAGGATGGATCATGACGGGTCGGTCCAAATGTGTCGGACTAGATGTGGGCCCACTACGACCCATTTATGCTCCTCCATCCATATCTTTGGCACCATAAATCCATTTGAAGAACCGTCAGTGGATCTGGAAATCATAGAGTGTGACGGTCCCTTTGGTTATACCCCAACATAGTTTGGGGTATAGTTGAGAAATGGCCAGGTTGGATCGTGCACGAATCCAACTGGTCCCACGTGACTAAAAAGCTAATAACTAATAGATCAAGCATTCAATTGATAAGACATCTGTTACATTGAGACCCATATGACATGGAATACCATTGTGATAATTCTTATTGGGACTTCATGATAGTCAGAGTGTCGACCAGTAGCATCTGGATGGGATCCTCCATGAGACGAGCATGCATAGTTAGGAGTCCTAGTTGTTTGATGAGACCAGATGACTGCAGACCGTATTGACTCAAATTGACACTAGTAGCATAGTGAGGGGAGCCTTGGTGTTGTGAAATACCCATAGTGGGGAGCTCCTTGGTGTTTTAGTAGACCCATAGTACTCATCAAGAAGAGTACCTCAGTACGCTACAAGGGGGAGCTCGCATGGCGACGTGGTAGACCCACGGTGGGGGGCGCGCTTCGTGACACAACAAATCCATAGTACTTGACAAGAGAGGTACCTCAGTAGTCCATGGTTAGTGTGAAGTGTGATTGGTGTCGCGGTAGGCCTACTATACTCGATAGAGGAGGATATCCCCAAAAACCTAGGTTTCTACAAGGTTACTGGGGATGTACTTCATACTACCACCTAGAATATAATCCGGGTATGAGCTGAGTCATTTTTTCTGTGTTTTCCTCATGATTGAGATAAATTTCTTGAAAACATCATATATATATATATGGTAATTTACCTTAGTAAGGTTATTTATTGATTTATTACATTTTGGTTTATCTTTTTTGGATTTTGTGAGACCTTGAGGGTCTCAGGGTCCCTACTGATTATCATTATACTCACCCCTTCACGAGCTATGCCCGCACCATGTTGTGTTGGTTGCAGATGACATACATTGCTGACTGAGGCTGAGAATACCAGGACTAGACGGTGCCCCGAGGGGGACCATACAGCGTGTTGGTACGTGGAGGAGAGGACAGACGTTAAGTGCTGAGGAGGATATCTTTACATACCCTTCAGATAGGGATCATGGAGGACTACCCAGTAGCTACTTTTTTTCATTTTTTTCTATTGTATTGTATTCAGCTGTACTTGTACATTTACTGTAGGGCATGTATTCCCGACCCTTTTACATTCAGCACACATTTGGTTACACAGTTTACTCGTGTTCATATCTGGGTGTGTGTGTTTATAGGTTATAAAGGCAATGCCTTCCCAGATTTATGGAATTACACCTTTGGTGCTAGTCGCCAGCATCTGGCTTATGGAAGGCGAGCTTGGGATAGTCAGGGAACGGGCCCCATGGGAAGGGTCGTGACAATATAAAAGGGAATATAATGAATGTAGAAATAATCTAGATCACCCATATTCCAAATATTTACAAACATTCAAAAACCAATGAATGAAAACCATGCATAGTTTTAAAGAACTAGACTGTATATCTTTAAAATCCATGAATATAATATCCAAGAATCCACATCCCCTCTAAATGATATGATCTATAAATTTATCCATTTCCATTTTCTATGTAACAGAATATAGAATTTTTATGTTCCCCAGAGGGCCCATATAGGGTGTGAGTGAGAACATTGCAAGATGACAATTATGGTGTCCCTTGATAATGACCATAAATATACTAGTGTATAAAAATATAATAATTTAAAACTAGTTTTACATGCCTAAACAACCCCACCATGGATATCATGCTATGTTGATCAAATTATCATTTATGAATTGTGCTAGAGTGGAATGACATACAAATGGTCTAGATACACACTGAGGGAGAATTACGAATCAACAGCATCACATAATATTAATATATAAAAATATCATTCCAATAGAAACCGAACAGCTCACACACCACAAAATATAGATAAAATTATATGCCCAATATCCATGAATAACATATCCAACTATTAGTACATGAACACCATAAAATCCTTAATAATACATAGTAAAATGACTAGAAGTCTCCTACAAATTGGTGGTATTATTTTATCTTTTATCCTTATAGTTAACTATGAATAATTTAACCACTAATTCAATGACCAAAAACATCACCCAATGCTGCTAAACATTAAAGGATACCCGAAAACTACCTATGCTCAATCCAACATCATTGTACATATAAAATTTAAATGTGACTCCTATGAAATTAATAATATATTTAGAATCAATCACAAACATCCTATGATAAAAAATCATACAAGGATACTCAATTTCACCCTATGGTAATTCTCATCACTAGTACAGCCACACCGACAAACCATGTATATATATGACCACACAATACACATCCCTTTATTTCCATGGAACCAAATCAAGAAAAATGTACGAAAACTCCACAATTTAATCATGATTCATTCTTTGAAGAAATAATATAATCCATTAATATAGAAAAAGATATATATATATATATATATATATATATAAATAATATTTCTAATATCTGCATGATACTGACATTAAGAATCTCACATGAATGATGGAAAAATTGTGTGGGTTTTTATTATATTATTATGCAACCCCCCCACAAATCAATTAATTCATAAAATTAATAAACACATTTATAACACTTGATAAATATTTGAATCACCTACATAATTCAATTAGGGTGTTTCACATAATATCTCACAACTTTATTAAACATGAGGAAAAATAAATTAAAATAAAACTGCGAATATTTAGAAATGAATTTTTTAGTAGAAAATATCTGAGAGAGAAAAATATTGGAATAAATAATAATTGATGTAATTAAATATGAAACACATTAATACATAACTACATATATTCTTCAAAATGAGTAATACATCTTCAATAGCTTGTGAAGCACACAAAATCAGGTTGAAATGAAATTACAATAAAGTCACTCATGTGTTCTATGGATTATTTTTTCCTGAAGTGATGTGATTCATTATTCACTAATTATTTACATAAAAGTTAATAAGGATGAAGATAATGAATATATATATATAATAAATGATTATATTATGATATGTATGACATATTTATCATTATAAAATGATAATATGCCATTTTTCATATCTTCTCCATCAATAAAATATGATAAAATCGATTCTGTTCGTGTTTACTACTCATATCATGAAGTGTTGTGACAATCTTTTAATTACCAAAATACATGAAAATTATATATACGTTTATTAAAATAAAAACATATAATTTATTATATTTTTATAATTTTTCAATGATATCATATTACTAACCACTTTTAAATATTGATGTTTGAAAAATGGAAATGTTACTACTGCATATGTATGACCAACCATATGCATGATCATAACATAATTAATTTATCAAAACTATCTGTAATTATTAATCTTAAAAATATAGAAACTTTATAACTATGATAATTACTTCATGATTATTATTATGTATATTTTGTAATAATAAAATCATAGACCAATATTCATCTTATGAAATCATTTTTGACACATTAGTAAAATGTCATCAAAACACCAAACATAAAATTAATTGATTGATTAATTTTATATAACATAGTAATATTGGCTTCATAATATATCATAATTTTATTTGAATAATTATCTTTTTTTATGTTATTTTTGAATTAAAATTTATCTATTTTTATTTACATTTCATACATATAATGTATTAATTTAATAATTTTAACCTCACGTTATGATCTGCATAAGGGATTTCATCTCAAATTTCATTTCATGGTGAATGTTTTTTTAATATAAAAAAATCACTTGTACATGCATCATATAATTCCAATTTGATTTATTTAATGTGAATCCATATTTTTTCATGAGGGATCACTTTTCTATTTTAGGTTATATATATTGTTTGTATCCTGAATATAAATGTTTTTTAAACATTATCTCTTTTTTTAGATCACAATTTATATGAATTTCATATGATTTTGTGTAGAAATATTTATAATTCCAATTTAATTACCCAATTATTATGTTTGTATAAAAATAATTTTGTTCAAAAATTAAATAGATTATTTGAAATATGAAGAATGTTATGTTCAAACAAATACACTTGGAGCTATGTAATAGATATCCCCATGATGCATAAGTAATCTAAAGAAATAAATTATTTGAAAAAATTTGAAGACTTTTCACCCATATGTTTTGAATCATAAAAAGTATGGTCTTGATATTGTATTATTTAATGATTCACAAGATCATGAATTCAAATAATTAAGAATTTACATCATATAGAATTATGTTATTATTATTATCCGTGATATTTCCATAATAATATTATCTATAGCTGAAAATGATTATTAGTCTATTGATTAAATGGAATGTCTATTCGTCTATATACCTTCCATATTTATTATGAATTATCCTATTATGACAGTCATGTTATTGATTAAATTTTTTCTGTTTTCAGTTATTTAATATTCCATATTGAAAATTACATATCCAATTATTGTAATCTAGTTATTAACTAAATAGAATGTGGGTTCAGTTATTTACATAGCCACATTGAGTATTATTTGTTGATTCATATTAAATTCCATATTAAATAACACTTAATAAGAATTTAATCTCACCATTATTTTGTTCTTTTTAATATTATATGAAAAATAATTAATCTAATGAGTTTAGGAATTCCAAATATTTTCCATTACCATGGTCTTTATTTTATTTTCTTATGTAAAACGGGAATCATGTGTGTATATAGTTCTCCAAAACTACTAAATTGGCAAATCCATTGATATTTTTTCCTATGTATCTATCAAAATGTAATAAAATTTATATTTTCTCTGAGTAAGAAGAGTTTGGGTCAGTAAAAATTATATATAGAGACCCCCATGAAAAAGAACTTGAAAATTGATGAAGAAAACTAATAAAACCATCTTATGATGAAGAATAATAATGAACTTGGGGTAATATATGATCTTTGTTGCAGTGGATGTGAAATTTGCGATTTCCTGGTAATAGAAAAAAACTAAATAAAATATTTTTTATAAATGTGTAAATTTAAATTATGGGACCTATTGCCCCGCTTCGTGGTACCCACCAGGAAATGGTTACCAATAATCTTTTATCTACCAACTACCATCCCACTAGTGTATACATTCTCAAATTTACAACCCAACAAGTAAATATCACAATCCTATATAGTCCCTAGTTACAAAATATAAGAATTTATTATGGTGTGCTACTCTTTAAATTTCACCCCGATGTTGATTATATTGTTACATAATTTTATTGAACATGTGTAATGGGATCTACAGAGGCACATAAATCATTTTTAGGGTTGAGATGAGTTATTATATGATGATTGATCATAGAGTCATGTCCCATTTTTGTGAATATTTATTACTAACCATGCATGAAACTATTTGTAAGAGAAGAAGTAAGATCATTTTTGTTGAAGTCATACGATGGGATTTTAATAAAAAATATAGGACCTATATTAAATTAATGAACCATATTACACTGTTGGAATATGTATTTTCAAACCATGAGTCATATACATATAAAGTGTGATTTTCTGGATAATGGGATATAATATGATAGTGCACAAGTTATATAGCCATACAATCCAACCATGAAGGGTATGGTTCCTTAGTGTGAGCTACATAATTAACTAGATTTTTGTCAAACCATGTATCCTTACCATGAGAACCCTTGGAAAGTGTAACATTATAATCTTTCACTATTTTAATTTAAACTATTAACGAACATTTCCCACTCATTTTTATTCATTAGCACCCCACACTCAATCCATTATCATCCTCTATTGTGATTGATGATTCATTCCCATTTATACTCAGTTTGAATCATCATTTATTTCTTGGATTGGTTAAGGTAAATTTTTGGGTTATTTTCTCTATATTATTCATTTATTTAACTTCCTATGATGCTTATTCCATTATTCAATATTTCTAGTTTTATTTTTTATGTCATCAAGTTAATCTATAAAAAATGGATGGTATAGGATTATTTTATTTCTAATGGTATAATATATATGGTTTATAACCAATTTTATATGTCATTGAGATTTTTCTTGATATATGTGTTATGCAGTCACATCTACATTATCGTGAATTTGAAATGGATTAATAAAATAATGTTTTTATCATTAAAAAAATGGATCCCCTAAATGGGTTATGAAAATTACATTGGTTAGTAGAACATTAATTTAGTTTATCCTTGGATTTCACCTAACCATGGTACATGACATTGAAATTTTATGAAGTGAACCTAGGATAACCTAAGTGTTGAGACATTAGCATGGGATAGTGATCGATGATTCATTGGATTTTTTCCATGATACACTGTCTATGACTAATTTAGAGACATGAAATTATAAAAGGGGATACAATTGAGGTGTAGTGACTTGTAAAATTTACCAAGGGTGGGTTAAAATGGATTCCAAGTATGTTATATATGATCTAATGAAATTTTATTATATAATCCCTATTGTATTGAAATTAAATAATTTAATTCCCCAAATTCTTATATACCTTAATTATAATTACGATTTTGGAATGACATGGGGAAACCCCATTTTAATCATTATTTAATACTGGTATATATTGGTTAAGAAAGATTCCCAATATATTTATAATGATTAATTATTTTTATTTCTAAAGGATAATCCCACTAAAATAATGATGATTCTAGTTTTTAAATCCAATAGAAAATACCACTAGGTTTTGTGATGATGATTAGAAGGAGTTTATTCTGGAAATAACTGTTGGATTAATTGTGGTTATTATTGGGAATAAATTTTAAAAATCATGGTTAGTTACATTTTCATAGTAATTTGGAATGCCTCGGGGTAACCCACCTCCCATAGATTCAGGAAGATACTAGTTTGGAATTAATTAGTGTACTCCCCCATAAATTCAGGATTATTTCTGATTTTAAATACTATTGATATACTACAAAATAATATTTCATCATATAAATGATGATTTCTTGATAAGTATTATATTGTATCCATGAAATAAAAATTTCTTATTGGATAGGATCCTCAATATGTTCTCTATAGATATAGATTCACCTTTATAGGGTTTATAGATATAGACATCTTACATAACCTAATGTGGATGGAGTAGATCTAATATAATAGTTGAAAACTATGGATAACTAGTTGTTTTATTTAATTTAAACATTTTTTAGTTATTATGCACAACAGAAGATAAATTGTTCCTAACACTATATATGATTATAACGCCTTTGTTGGTGGCCTAACACATATTACAAAAATACTAATTATGAAACTATGTGGTACCCATTCATTTCGTTATGTCTTCTAGATAAGGACATGGGAATGTAACCTTCGTTTTGTGCATAGTTGGGATTCTAGGATGGAACATGGGAGTTTAAGAATATGATATAATTAGAGATAATTTTTATGGATTCCCCCCCCAACAATTTTTTTTATTCTACTATAGATTTTCATGTATATGACATTAAAATGGAATATAAAATTACTGAAATGTATGGTGTAGTACATTTTTATATTTAATGGGTTTTGAATATTTTTTGAAGCTTCTCTATATGTGTTTTCACTACATAGTTAAAAAAATAAACAATATATCATTTAGAAATAATGTTCATTCACAATGATAATGGAGGTATAGTCTCCCTACAATTCTAAATTATTCCACTACTATTATTATAAGGATGAAGGATTACTCAAAGGCATTTTATAGGTCCTAGTATCTTTCTAATCTGGAAATATATGAGTGTTCATGGGTTGGAAACAATAAAAATTAAAATTAGGGACGTTTTAATTTTATAGAATATATGGGATAGTATATAAGGGTTTTATAAAAATTTAATATGGTATTGAACTTATTACAGGGAGATTCCACACAATGTGTGAGGAATGTCTATGTTTCTATGGTTGATATTGATGGTATTCCTTTTCTTCTTCTAATTTTGATCTATTTTAGTCTGGAGTGGAACACATGTTATTTGAGATATTAATATTCTTTATTTTATATCATGACCAAAATGAAAATAGTGTGTGAAAATTCATTATACAAGGAACATATTATTGACATGTTATTTTCATGATTACATATTATTATTACAATAATATGACATAGGATTGGTATTTAATATACCTACAACCATTAATATGGTGTTTTCTCATATTACTATATAATGGTATCTTATTTATCCAACCCTATATATTTTTAAAATAATATAAGTGATAAATTTCCTTTATTATTATGAGTTTTTATATAATGAAATTCCAATTAGAACATATAATATGTTTTACTCAAAAAAATATCATTAAAATTTCATTTATCTATGACAAATTTTGTAAAATTATAAATTTTGTAAATTTTTAAATCTTTGTTACATTATTACTTATTATATTTAGTAGATTTATTCAACTAAATAAAACTATATGTATAACTTATAATTTATCTTACTATACAATATGTGTTTGTAGTTACATTTAACTAATCAAATTTTTATGGAAATTATTACTGCATGAAATGGTAATGTTTGATATTGGGAATCTTAAATATATGATGTGAACCTTATATAAATATTATTTGGTCCTAAATTATAGTTAATTGGTACTATAGAGTGACCATGAGTTTTGTGATCATTTTTATATGAGGAATATGGATAATTTTTTATCATATTATCACATTCAATGATCATTGATAAAAATAATTTAAGTATAGATTTATTTTAATGGGGGACCTGCTTATGAGTGACTAAATCATTAGAAGGGTTAAATGGGTTTAGAGAGTGGTTTTTGGATAATAGACTCATTTTTATTTTGTGTGTATAATACATCAATATGATATAACTATTATGGCTACAATTTCAAATATTAATTTTATGAATTTTGGAATGTTCTAAACTGTTGGTAATCCTGGTGGGTTATTCCTACATTGATAGTGGGTATTGTAGAATAAAATAAATCTTTTATTTAAGACCATTGTTTAGTATATCATTAGTGGAGTGATGATCCATGTTTTTCTCAATACTATTCTATTGATGTGTTTTTCTATGAATTATTTATTACCCAAGAGTTAGTATATTGAATATATAATGGATGGTTGATATTCGTGTCTATGAGAACACTTTAACAAGGGTGTTGTCTAGTGAATTTATCTACAATGTTTAGGTGTGTATTATGATATACATGAGCATAGAATTTTGATTATAGAGATGGGTTTTTCCAATTAATTGTTGAGATTGATGTGATATAGGAGGGTAACCCATGAGAGGGATTGGAATACGATGATAGATATCTAAAATGATAATCATATTAGACGATTAATGTGATGTTATATGCATTAGTGGTTCTAAAAAATACAATGAGTGGAAATATAGATGCCCTATTTTTGATGGCCATAGATTCCCATCCTTGATGTAGTGATTTCATTATTTCAAAAAGGGCCATGTTATTATAGATTCCAAGCCATATATGATTGGTGATCATAGATCATTGGTTTTTAAATTAGTAGAGTGTCAGTATAATACATTGTTATTTGGTAAATTTTTTAGGTGGATAGTGATAATGTAGTGGCATCAAAATGGGTGAGGATAACTATAATTTTTAGAAAAAATAATCAATTGAAATTATTTTATCTACACAATATGATATGAAATGAGAATATACAGATATATTATTAAGAGAGTATATGATCATGGTAATGTTACTATAGATGGAAAACAAAGATTAAGTATCATTGTAACAATAAAATATATAATTTATGCATATGCTTGGTTGGGATCATGAGATATCATGAACCATTTGGGAGAGGTAAATTTAGATAATTCTTCACCATGTAAATGATATCATATTTTTCAATCCTATATAGTAGGAATATTTTTATAGCCTAAGATTATCCTTACATAGGAATATTATGTTTCAATGTATGTGTTTATGGATTTTCATGGCATGTTATACATATTGATTGGTGGGATTTTAGAAAATATATGTTATGAGAAGTTTAGAGGGAAATTTTTTGTTAAATGAAATTAGATATTTTTAATGGATGAATGTGCTTAGTGGTTAAATATAATGGCCACATGGAATGTGGATATAAAATTTTTTAAACCTAGATACCCATTGGGGTTAGAACCATATGAGTTGTTATTTTTTTAGCTGGTGAATATGACTCTATAGATTTTTCTGATGTTATGGGCGTGTCTTCATGGGTTTATAATGGGAGAGAAGGTTTATTCATAATGGAAATATAATATAAATCTACGAGACATTTATATTGATAGAAAATAGTGTTATGGAGTATACCCTTTTGGTTGAATTTATAATGGTAAGAGAAATATCTACTCTGGGGTATGACTTCGAGAATATTATTCATAATGGTGATGAAGTAAGGTATACCCAATTCATGGGATAAGGAATTTAATAAAATAATGAATTCACTAGGGGATCATAATGAGTTCTACTAAATTTATATGGAAAAATCATATTTTCATCAGTTTGTGACCATTGGTGAAAGTGAGAGATATAGTATGATTGCCCTTGGATATTGTTAGGCATGAAGGGGTCAAGCCACATAGTGTGATCTCTAGGGGTTAAAGAGAGTTCCTTAGTTAAAATGATATTTGTACCAATTAAAATATGAGATACTAGAAGGTATAGGTAGGCCTATAATGAGATAGAAAGAAAAATTAACATGATGATAAGAATTTTTTTGAACCTTGAGGTAGATTCATCTTGACTTTTTTGTTTGGGGAATATTTCTTAATAGTTCTATAATATGTGTTCATGTAGTACCATATTTTTAATAATCTATATTGATGGTCTTGAGTTAGGGGATTTTTTATGTACCATTAGTGTGGATTTGGTGTATTATTGGTTAATTGATGAAAAATTTCATGAATTATTTTACTCATATATCCTAAATAACTAATTGTTATGGTGGCGGAAAACACCATGGATATTGTGAGAACATGGTTCACATTAGGTTAAACTTTTATTAATTATGAGTAGCGGCAGTTTGATAAACTCTACTAGAGATTGGTATTATATTATAATGAATATTTGGTAATTTTGTCTTTGTCAGTTATATGAAATTGATGGTACCCAATTAAGTGTATTAGATGATAATTTTGGCTGTGTTAGTGTCATCAGTGATTAAAAACCAATAGTTTTTGGATAAATTTTTGGTGGTATGATCTATTGTGAATTATTGAAAATATGATGGTAGAGTGGATATGTCTGGGAGAAAATGTTTCATTAAGGTAACATGAAAACATGAATTTTTATATCAGTTCATATATTATAAATAGTCTCATGAGTGAAAGAATGGTTTCTAATACCATTTTCTCAGGGAGAAAATAATTGGTTTAGAATATTGGATTCATCCAGTGAGGTATCATTTTTATATTTTTAGAATTTATGAAGGTCTATATATGTGACGAATATTGGTAATGACGGTTTAAATTATTAGTGTTATTATATATTGACCGAAGAGGTTTCGAGCAGTAGAGCTCATTTGGGGCTATTTTATGATGAAATTTACCTACAAGAGGAACACATTTTAGTTTATACATCAAGCTCAATAACTATGTCAATCCGAGCATAAGAGATATATCGTAGAGGACATAAAGAGAGAATGCATCTCAAATTATGGTGGATCATTGTAGAATCAAATAGATTAATTGTATATAGAATCTATACTAGTTATAGGTGGGTTAACTATAAATGACAAGACCATGTATCATGTAAGCGGCTTTAAAGTGTGATTAATTTATTTGAGATTAGATGGTGATTACTAGATCCATTCATAACGTGAATCATGAGTTCAAACACTATTTCATCACATTATTTGGGAGGCTAATCAAGTGATGAAACCCAATAAATGTATTTTTTTGGGGAATCAGCAATATTGATGTAAAAATGATGGTTTCATTGATCATGGGTATTAATGGGACACTATGTTTGTGTAATTATTTAATATTGAGATTGAGGATAAAGATTCCTTTGAGGAGTGGCTATTTCAGGTAGATGAATATAGTCAACACACTCTTAATGATTGGATGATACTTCTGTTGCATTAATAGGGGAAATAAAGTCATATCCAAGTGGTGGCCTAGTTTAAGTAACTAGATATGTATGATGAACGTCTATTATTAGTTTATGATGATCCTAATGAAACTAAGCAATAAAACTCGAGGGTAAAAAAATTTAATGTGGGGAGGTTATAAACCCACACCCATTCATGATCATTTTTCCCTAATGAATTTAATTATACTATTTATTATTTAACTAATTAATATTTATTTAATGTGTTTATTTATATTTGAGAAGGATCTTTTCAAAATTTATTATTTTCATACTTAATTCTATGAAATTTATGTACTTACATATTGGGTACATAATTAATCCCGACTGTTGGACAATCCATTGAATGTGAATGAAGTTTGAGAAAATTTATCAAACCCTAAAAAATGATCTAGAAAACAATGAATAACATATAATAAGATGAAGATGCATTTTGAATGAATTTTGTATAGATTATGAAATAGTTTATCCATTCTATGAAATGTGTAGAATCCTGGAATGTGGGATCTACTAGGTGCATGTATGAGTCGTATAATTGTGCAATCTAACCATTAAATTTAATGTACCAGATATTCTAGGAGACACATTGTTGGTATACACATTGTTGAACCTTGTGACATGATTGTATGACGACAATATATATTTTATAAATTATGATCCTACACATATAGAATTAAAATTACACATTTAAATTTAATTATTTATATTTGTTCCACATTATTAATCCCTCATACTCCACCTTATTTGTGGTTTTTATTATTTTTCTACTATATTTCAATATATATTCATTGCATTGGAATATATAATTTTAATCTATACATTTGTTGTATTATTTTCATTATTTATTTTACAATTGAGTGTTCTTTTTCTTTTTCCCAATATTTTCTTTTCTTGTTTTTATATTTCATCGATATTAGTTCAAATAAATTGATATTATTGGATTATTAGATATTTAAAATTATAAATATGGTGGTTTATAATATATCCCACAATCCTTGATTTATTTTATTTATCTTTTTATTATGTAGTCTCATCTATTTTGCTGTTCATTTTCGCTAATTTAGTAATTTCTGAATTTTTAGATAAAAAATATGAAATATGAAATTTAATGGGAATAGAAAAACCTATTTAATATTAGAATATGAATATGGAACCCCATGTGGTATACCTATCATTTGGAAGTTATTTTCAAAATTATGGAGGGATCTATAATGTTACATAGGACTTGAGATGTATCAATTGGTGAATGGATGGAGAGGAGTATGATGTTCTGTTGGATACATTTTATATATTTATTTTTTGAGAGTTGAAATAATTAATGGGGGTTATCTATGGGTTTTGTGAGTTTATCAATTTGGAATTGGTGTACAACCCAGGAATCCTATGTTGTGATATATGATCTGTTTAACATGATTATGAAACATGTCAATATAAACATTAAATTTAAAAGATTAAATGATGAATTTATTATATATATTGATTACCCTTACATGATTTAAATTTATTTTTGAATTAATATTTAGTTTAATGATATTTTGATATGTTGGATTGGTGAGGGGTGATAACATCTAGATTTGGGATACTTACTAGTATGAAATAAAAAGGATAAATTCCCTTGTATTCATAATGATTATAGTTTGTAATACTAATTGGAAATAACCCTTATATTAATGATAATGAATGGAATGAATATATATTTAAAATACCCCATTGGTTCTCTATGATTCTAATTTAGTATGAATTTGGGAGACCCCCTTCTATTAGTTATGATAATGATTAGTAATTCCTTAGGGAAATCTACCTTGGATTCATGAGGATACTAATTTAGAATTATATGGGTAGACCCCCTAGATTCATGACGATTTATGATTTCTAATGCCATTGATACAATACATTGGTACCTTTGGAATTATTTATGATTATATTTTAGGATTACATTACTTTCATCATTATTTCCATTATTAATATTGGTTCAGGATACCTGAGACCTGTCTCTTGGAACTGGTTGTGTTTTTATGAGTATTATGGATAAGGAAATATAACACTAGTTGATGTATGAATTGTTGATATAATGTGTCACTAGGATAATGAAGATAAAAATTTTATTAGTTATTTATGCAATGACTTTGTTTATTATTCACATATGAATTATATTTTGTGATCATACTATATATGATTATATATTTCATTAGTGGCATCTTACAGAGTTATTCTCACCCCTACATGAGTCATCATGTAGTACATGAACTAACCTTCATGTCTTCTAGGAATGACATGATGATGAACCCTACGATTTATACATGGTTGGAATTCTAGGATGGGGTATAAAATCATGGTACCGATCTTGGAAATTAGGTAGTTTTAGAGGTTTTACCTGTTTCATCTTCTTTTATTTTAGTTTTTGGTGTACATTAATTTTTTTGATAAATGAAATTAATGAAATATTAAAAATAATTCATTTTTATAAAAATTTGTATTTTTAATTTATAATTATTAACCTTAATTTTTGTTTATATCATAACTATCTATTTTTATTTTATTATCCTTACATATATATATATTGTTTTTTCACTCTACAAAAATTGTATAGTTTCCCCACCACATCATCTTAGATTCCCACTTATATTCTGTAGCCTCCAATGTTTTTGGTGGAATACTTGTGCTCATATTATCAATACATATGTTAAAACTATATGTGGACAATGGATAGAGAAAAAATATAAGATCACATTATGACTAATATATACGGATTAACACCTTTTATTAATTCTTAAATACAAAATATGGGATTTTTTATAATCCCTCTTCTAACTCTAATATGTTTAGGTGTACGTGGTTATGCAACACGTAGATATTAATTACCTAAATCAAATAATATAATCATCAAAGGATATCATAGTATTGGCTTTTTTTCCTGGGGATTTTATATGAAGTTTGAATTCATTTATTTAATATACATGTGACACAAACAACATGAGATTATAAGATGAGAATATTGTTTTTTCAAATAATTTTTTTAATACATTTCATTGAGGAGATAAATGATATAATGTGACATGGTACCTGATTTACTTTTGAAAATAATTTATTCAAATTGAGTCTTAAAATTAATTGTTAGTTTTAAAAAAATTATTTGTCACATATTTAATTAAATTATATATTTGATGAACATTAGTAATATGTTAATAAGAAATCTTGTGTTAATCAGTGTAGACATCAATCCTAAATTTTTTTTTGAAAAATTTATCGATAATAATGAGATCGATTCAATATTTATATTATATAATGATAAGTTTGGTTGATATTTTAAAATAATTCTCCTAATAACTTTCTAATGTTGTGTAAAAAACACAAAGGTGAAGTGGAAATATTGATCATTTGGAAGATAAAATATCCTGATAAAGTATAAAAATTGAATTGTTTTACTTTAACATCAATAATGTCTTATTCATATAAGAAATGATAAAATTATTTTTTAAATATTTTTTCTTACCAACATTTTTATAATATCTAAATAAACATTATTTAACTCACTATGTACTATGAATTAAAATAAAATCTATTGGAAATAAAAATCATCATTAAGTGTTCTAATTGATATCACAATATATTTATCATTATAGGGAGACCGAGGAACCTCCAAGACGTTTGTAAAATATATTTTAATTTCTGCGCTTAATTTATTGTACGGGAAAATAACATTAAGTTTTAGTTTTTTAATATTAATTTTAATGATTACTATAATGATAGTTAAGAATAAAAATTCAATGTTGAAGCTCAAATTAAAATGAAACCAATGTTAATTCTTCAGGATTTACATATATCAATCATAATATTATCAATTTTTTAGAACAATTTATATAAACTCAATCACATTTAATCCTCATGGAAGGTACAAAATAATTCGAATAACATTATATGTATTGTTTATAAAATAAGGGATTTTCATGATCAGAGAGCATATATTAAAAATCAGAAATGTTAAATTTAATAAAATAAATAATGATGTAATATGGTCTATAAAATGATAATGATTTTTTTAGAGTAATGAAATTTAGTATTTAAGAATAGATAATTAAAACTAACAATAATTATAAAATATGGGTTTGACTAAGAATCTATAGTGTATTTTCTATATTCTAACCCAAAACCATATATTCAATTGATATCCATATAATGTTAATGTAATTTCCAATAATCTATGAATTTTAATATATATAGATAACCGAATAATATATTAAGATCATTTAATAAATTGAGCACGTTAATATTTAACATGCTCAATGATAAAAATTGAATGTTTTTCAATAAATTTAACTGTTTTCTCTAAATAAATCCCTTATACCTAACCTAGGAAATACAATAAGAGTATTTTTGCTCAACCATATGTATATGGTGATTAATATTTATGTAGAAATATAATATTATGAAAAAAGAAAAAAAATAAATAAATATGAAATATTTCAGAATAAATAAACTCACAGATATAATAGATTTAAAATGACACATAATATCAATTGAATATAAAGGGGAATGTAAAAAATGTTAACAAATTAGTTACCAAGAATAAGAACAATAAAATTATAATGTAAAATGTTTCTTTTAGATTATATTTTATTATAAAACTTTTATTAATGTTAAATTATCTTACAATAATGCATAAGAATTATAAATAAGTATAAAAAAGAAATAAGTTACAAAATAATTGAATAAATGGTTTCTATAAAATATACCTGAATTTTGAAAGGACCTTCAGCAAAATATTCAATATGTGCTCATTCCAAGTGAACCTCCATAACCACTAAAAATTCCATCATCATTAATGAGAGTGGAACTATATATTAACAAGGTGTATGTGATTCTGGTTTTCATTCCAAATTATTTATTATCAATCCCATACACATCTAACAAATACAAACATGGAATGTAAAATGATGTATTTTAAAATTTGTTTTCTACCTATTATTTTTCTAAACATTTTATTTCATGCCCATTATATATTTATATAATATTTCATTGATGGAATACAAAACCATGTTTTCCCCAATAGACAGGAAATTTTCAGAAATTTTTATTTTATATTTTATATCCATAAAATGAATAAATAATTGATTAATACAAAAAATAAGAAATTTCAAAATATTTCAATATATATCGATATAATATTTTATCCTATTTAGATATACATTTATTTAGACATTATTTATTCATTAATTATTTTACATATTATTAATCGATCAATAAGCCTTCATATAGTTATTATATTAGTAATATTAGTCATTAAAAATGTTAATAATGTTTAAAAATTTTATCGTCGATGATACATTTTCACACATTGAGTTTTATGGAACGTTTTTTTAGATATTTCAAAATAAATATCCTACATGGTCTATGAATTATGATTAAAAAATTTGATCTTTATATGTGATAATTGTGGACCTCAAAATGACTATTATAACCTCATTTACTGTTTTATTAAATTTTTATAATGAAGCCAAGAATTAGTCAATATAATTTCCTATGAATGTGATCCTTTTATTGAAAAGTAAAAAATTTTAAAAACTATACCTCTCATTTAGTAAATTAGAATAATGCTTTAAAATTATATTAGACATTAATGAATAATCCTTAAATTCAGAATATGATAATTTAAATATCAAATAAAATCATGAAGTTATATAAAAATGATTCATTAATGATAATTATCAATAACCATTTCCAGATTCATTAAACACCCCACAATTTCGGATTTTTGGGGTAATTGATTCACATTATTTTCTCATTATATTTATATTAATGAAATCATAGGGATTTGGTTTTGTATCGTCCTGGCCCCGGGTGCCAGGCAACAGGTGCCCCGATCTCGGTTCTCCACGTGACCTCAAGCGCATTTTGCCAAACCCCAGAGGTTGTCGACTAGCAGCGAGGGCCCATGTCTGATAGTGGGAAAACTATGCTCTCATTTGTTAAAGTGTAGCACCGCTAAATACCAAAATAAACATACAACAACAGCGGAAGCAGTAAACATACACAACTAAAATAACTACAGCAGTGGATACAACCATCAATATATAAGTGATGATGCTACATGATTCAAGTTCTATGAAAACAACCATAATATGTTATACATCACTGTGATACAACCAAAAGAAAAGTACATCAAATCAAGTAAACAGCTGGAAGCGGCATCGCGAGCCTAGGCTCGGTCCCATGCCCTCCTACTCCTCAGCAACAATCAAGTACCTGTATAGGGACTTTTTCCCCTATCTACACTTGCAGGAACGTAATCTATTTGGGACGAAAAGCGTGACCCAAATAGGGTGTGAGAAATATATCTTAGTAGGCACCCACCAATGGCATGTGCTCAACTGTGTGTAAAACATGCAACATGTGTGCAGTAGTAAAATGCAATAACTAATCATTACTCTAAAGTAACTAACTTAATAGTTAAATTTCCATTTCATTATTCACTTAAATTATTTAATTTAGTATCCTTCTGTGCTCAACAGCACCACGCCCTCAGGCTAACCAGTATCTCGCCCTCATGTTAATAAAGTCCCGCCCTCAGGGTTATATAATCACGCCCTCAGGATAATATAGTCACACCCTTAGGAAAATATAATCATGCCCTCAGGCTAATATAGTCACGCCCTCAGGCTAATATAGTCATTCCCTCATGCTAATATAATCATGCCCTTAGGCTAATATAGTCACACCCTGAGGCTAATATAGTCACACCCTCGGGCTAATATAGTCATGCCCTCAGGCTAATATAATCACGCCCTCACGACAAACAGGTAACTGGGCCATTCCCAACATATCAAAATGCAGTAAACAAGCAATTCCTGTCAAGGAAATTATTACAATTACTACATTGAAGGCATACCCTCGGGTATCCTGGCCAAACGGCTAAACAGAGAAACACACCCCCGGTGTGGTTCCGGATCCACGCAACTATCCCAATCAGCATTTTATTATCAAGATTTAATCACCTATGCAATTATAGGCATTAAATATTTCAACGGCCTCAGCCACACGACACACTAACATGAGTTCGTTGCACGAAAACACACAAAACGCACGACAGTTGGAAACATAACACGAACCCACCTTCCTTAAACATCAACAAACGCTATAATCGAAGGCCGACTCTAGAAACTCCCAATAACAGCGTATATCTGATGAAGAACAAAACCCATTAAAATGTAAATAACTTACTGTAGGAGAAGAATTGGAAAGAACAGTACCAGGAGGAGGAATGGCTTACCCGTGTGGTTCCAACGAGATCGTCTGAAGCCGAATCAGATTCCACACGAACGCCCGGTAGATCATCAAAGGTTCGGCCTCCTCCATTGGCTCCAAAATGGCTCAAACGCCTCCTCTGCCAAATGAGGAGGCTACTTCCTGTTTTAAGAAAGGAAAACAATGTACATGGCATGTACTTCAAAGTACACGGTGTGTACTCCTATCATTTAAATGTTCATTTGGCGGCACCGCCACACTGTTCATCTGCCGACAAGAGTACATGGCATGCACTCCAAAGTACACGGTGTGTACTACTGCCCAGCAGGCGGCGACTTTACTGCCTTACATTTTAACCTACCGACTGACTACACGGCGTATAAGGTACCACTACACAGCATGTAGTCAGTTCCTACACCCTTCGATGCCGGCATGGCTACACGCCCTGTATACTTATCCCTACACGGCCAATGTTACACGACGTGTGGACAAGGTACACGGTGTGTAGTTTCAAAATTTTAGATTTTTCCCATTTTTCCATATTCTCTCAAAAATCACTTAAGGAAAAGGAAAAGAAGAATTTCTTACCTCAAAAATAAAAACCAGGTTCTTAAAAACTTCCCCCCTTATAGAAATTCGTTTCCAAATTTCCCTTCCAAGGGTGGCAAAGATATAGCTCAGAACAGCTCTGGCCACTGAGCATGTACGTCGGCCTCCCACTCCCAGGTCTCGTCCTGCAGTCGGCCATGCTGCCATAGCACCCGTATGAGAGAAACTGACTGTCCTCGGATAACCTTCGTGCTCCTGTTAACGATACGGATCAGATGCTCCTCAAAGGACGCATCATGCTGAAGCTCAACCTCCTCAGGCTGAAAGGTGTGAGACGGGTCTGAATGGTATTGACACAACTGAGACACGTGGAAGACATCGTAATTTGCTCGGTACTTCTATGGTAACTACAACCGATTGGCATCCAGCCCGACTCATTCCAGAATCTCAAAAGGTCCCACATTACTCGGCGAAAGCTTACCCTATCTCCTGATCCGTTTGTGTCCCAGCCTCAGCAAAACACGAATGAAAACTTGATCCCTGACCAAAACTCCAAAGGTCATCTGTGGCGATCAACATATGACTTCTGACGAGACTGCGCGGTAGCCATCTGCTTCTGAATTAACTGGACCTGCTCAGATGTCTCTTGCATGAGCTGTGGTCCCAGTAAAGCTGCCTCACCTACCTCTAACCATCACAAAGGTGATCGTCATGGCGTAACATATAAAGCCTCGTATGGTGCCATCTCAATAGTTCCCTGAAAACTATTGTTAAAAGAAAACTTGACTAAGGGTATATGATTCTCCCAAGAGACCCCAAATTCTAGGACGCATGCACGCAACATCTCCTCTAGCACCTTTATCGTCCGCTCTGACTGGAGATCTGTCTGAAGGTGGTATGTTGTGCTCAAAAGCACCTGTGTACCCAGTGCCTTCTGAAAACTCTACACGAAATGATACGTAAAGTGGGTGTCCCTATCTCAAACGATAGAACGAGGGACCCCATGGAGACGTACGATCTCTCGGATATACATCCTTCCGAGCTCGTCCATACTGAAGGTCTCCTTTATCAGAAAAAAGTGAGCTAACTTCGTAAGTCTATCCACAACAACCCATACGTCGTCAATGCCTCAAGGTGACATTGGAAAACCCGTCATGAAATCCATCACGACATCATCCCATTTCCACTCCAGAATGGGCAACTGCTATAACAACCCAGCTGGTCTCTAATGCTCTGCCTTCACCTGTTGACAGGTGGAACACCTTGTAACAAAACCAGCTATCTCTCTCTTCATACCCGACCACCAGTACTGATGTCTCAAGTCTCGGTACATCTTGGTAATCGCAAGATGAACTGCCCAAGCTGAAGCATGAAACTCCCTCATCATCCCCTTGCGTATATCCCCTAGAACCCATACACGTCCATGGAAACACAAAACCTCGTCATCACCTATCATCCAACCGGAAGGAGGGCCCTCACTTGCCACCGAATCCCGTAGAACTAGGCCTTCGGAAACCGATAGCTGCATCATCCTCACTCTGTCCAGGAGGATAGAAGCCACAACTAATGAGGAATGATATGTATGTCCCTGACTTCCATGCACCTCTAGATGCATCTCAGAGAACAAGGCCATAAGCTGCCATTCACCACTGGCCTCCTGCACTGCCAGTATCTGAGTATTCCTGCTCAGTGCATCGGCTACTGCATAACCTATACCAGGTGTATAGGCAAGATCAAAATCAAAGTACTGAAGGTAGTCGACCCAGCTTCTCTACCGCAGATTTAGGTCACACTGAGTAAAGATATAATTGAGGCTTTTGTGGTCGGTGAAAACCACAAAATGCTCTCCCAACAGGTAATGTCTCCAACAGCGCAACACATGAACAACTATAGCCAACTCGATATCGTGTGTTGGGTAATTCCTCTCATGTGGCTTCAACTGCCGAGACCGGTACGCCACAACTCGGTCGCCCTACATGAAAATGGCTCCCAGCCCAATCCCTGACGCATCACAATAAATTGTATAGCTCTTCCCCTGCTCTGGGAGTATCAGGATCAGTGCTGATGTCAGCCTTCCCTTCTGGTCCTGAAAAGCTCTCTCACAAGCTTCTGACTAAACGAACATCACACCCTTCATAGTTAGACCTGTCAATGGTGCTGCTAAGTGGGAGAAGTCATGTATGAAGCATCTGTAGTAACCATCCAGCCCTAAGAAACTCCTTATCTCAAACACGTTCTTGGGATACTCTCAGGAAACTACTGCTCTCACCTTCTATGGGTCCATTGCAACTCTTTCCTCTGAGATGATATGACCTAGGAAGTGAATCTGGTCTATCCAAAAGTGGAACATCGAGAGCTTAGCATATAGGTGATTCTCTCTCAGTGTACTCAATACGATATCAAGATTGGTGGCATGGGCGTGTCGAGTGTGAGAGTACACCAAGATGTCATCCACGAATACTACCACAAATGAATCAAGATACAGATGGAACACACGATTCATTAGAGCCATGAAAACTGCTAGCACGTTCGTGAGTCCTAAAGGCATAACCGTATTCTCATATAGACCATACCTGCTCCTTAAAGCTGTGAGAGGTATATCCGATGGTCTGACACGCAGCTGATGATATCCGAAACTCAAGTCAATCGTTGAGAACACTCGTGCTCCACGAAGCTAATCAAACAGATCATCTATCCACAGCAAGGGTTACCGGTTCTTAACCGTCAACTGGTTAAGCTTATGATAATACACACAATGCTTAAGGGTACCATCCGCCTTCTTCGCAAAAAGGACCAGAGAACCCCAAAGAGAAGTACTGGGTCAGATAAAACCCTTCGCATGTAGCTCCTCTAACTGCCACTTGAGCTCCTACAACTCATGTGTGGCCATCCTATAATGAGGAATGGACACCAGTGCTGCTCCTGGCACAAGCTCGATAGAGAAATCCACCTCACACACCGGAGTTCGACCTAAAAAGTCGTCCGGGAAGACATCCCTAAAACGATCGACAACTGGAGGGCAATCCGTCTAACAAGTCCCCTGGTCATCCAGATATAAGCTCGCAAGCTAGTCTATGACTCCACCTTGCCCATGATTCTTTGGTCCAGCTCGACTCGCCTGAACATCCCACTCGCCCTTGTATAGAAACTCCCCAACCTCTGGTGATGTGAAACGCACCCTGCAACAATTGCAGTCTACAAAGGCTTGAAAGGGAACTAACCAGTCCATCCTGAGAATGACGTTATAGCTCGTCATCTCCATGACATAGAGGTCCCAAAGGAAGTGACACCCACCAACCTCAAGGGGGCACTCCTTTCACTAACGCACACCAACCATCCTAGTCCCCAATGGAATGTATAGCTTCAAGATATCAGAAGAAGTAGAAACACCGAGCCAAAATCTCTCCACAACGGGTACATATATAAAACTATGTGTAGTACCCATATCAAAATGTACTGAAGACAAGAGAGAAGCTACTTGAATAGTACCTCTGACGGTTGAAGGTCCCGGATCCTGCTCCTGCTGGGTCTGTTGCACTGTATATGCATGTCCAGTGTCGCGGCCCTGCGACACAGCCTGGCTACCCTGAGCTGTCCCGCCCAGCTGCCTCTAAGATCTAGGTGTCTGGCTACCACGACCACAACCACCATCTCTACCTGCACGGGGAGTCTGCATAGAACCCCTCTCACTAGCCACTGGTGGAACCGCCCTGCAAAAGCGCTGTAGATGACCCATCTTTCCGCAAGCTCGGCACTCCAATGGGTCTCATGGACACTGCGGTCTCTTGTGCCCCTCTCTACCACACTGGTAGAACCTGATCGGACCACCTGTAGAAGATGCCTGGCTGGAACTGCCGCCCTGAGAGAAGTCCATCTGTCTCTTCCTCTTACCAGCAGAAATAGTACCAGTAACTGGTGCTGAACCGCTCTGGCCCACACCACTAGCTTCTCACAGGTTCTTCTCTGTAATCAACTCCTGGTTCACAATCTCATTTACAGTAGGTAAGATGAAAACATTCACCAGCACTTGGATGTCATACTGAAGAACATCCTCAAAATGTATGGCTCTCAGCATCTCATCACCCACCAGCACGGGTGCACAGCACTGAAGCTCTGTAAAACCAGCAGAGTAGTCCATCACCGAAATATCCCCCTGCTGCAGATTCATGAACTCTCAAGCTCTATCTGCCCTCAGTGTCTCGGGAATGAAGCAGCCATAGATGAATGTCTGAAATTTATCCCACGTCATGTCCTTGTGATGCTATGACTGGGTGGTAACATCCCACCACCTCTTGGAAGAATCACACAGCATGTAAGTTGCGAGCTTGACCCTCCACCCTGGAGGCATCTCAAGATGCTTGAAAATATTCTGCATCAATCCTAGCCAAGACTCTGTAGCCAGTGGTCCGCCATCCCCTGAAAACGTAGGCGGATGCTGCTGCTGAATGATATGCGTCAGCTCAGCCATAGAATTGGCAGCCTGCGGAGCTCCCTGAAAGGTCTGCATGAACCGAAATAAGCCTTCACGGAACTGCGCCTTCGTGCCCGTGCCTCGGATAACTGCTGGTGCCGCATATGGCTCTGCTGGTGGATCAACTGGTAGCCCATGGCCCACCATCTCTAGAGTATAATCATTTCCACTCTCTTGGCGAACAACATACAGTCGTCTAGGCGGCATGACTCTACAAGGTCAAAAGCACGTCTTAGATTCAAGATTATTAAGACATAAAGAGAAGGAACCACAAGGGAACAAGAGGAAGAAGGTATTCAAAATTTGCAAAACAAGCCTACACAGTGTGTACAATGACTACATTGTGTGTACCTGACTTCCCTTCCCTGCCCAGGTCCATTAACACAGCTAAGCCACACGACTCCCATTAAATAAAACTACACAGCGTGTACTGTGTTATTTTTCAACTGCATGTGTCATCTGTGACACGGCCAACTAATCGGCTTTACTAGACACAGTGTGTGACACCCGCACACTGCGTGTACACTATCCTGTTTCCCAAACACACAGCTAACTCCACAAATTCTTTTCTCGGACAAGACTACACGGCGAGTCCCCAAAGGTACACGGTGTGTTCTAGAAGAGGTGACACCGGCCCGTGTTGTTAGTTACAAGGCCGAGTCCCCAGATCACACTACACGGCATGTCCGTAACTGACACTGCATGTTCTGTCAAGGAGTTTGCAGACCTGTGTTGTTAGTCACATGGTCGGACTCCGGGTCAACACAACACGGCGTGTACAAAACTACACGGCGTGTTTTACCCAAGCCCTTCCCTACCCCGTGTCACCACCCACATGGTTTGTGACACAGTAATAGACTACACGGAGTGTACTCCTGGTACACGGTATGTCCTAAAAAAGTTAATTTTTCTTCCCAAACAGAAGAACATACACGGTGTGTATAAATATACTTCACAGCGTGTATACTGGGTTTCCAGAAAGTATGCCTCAGAAACTTCTCCGGAACCAAGAAAATACCGAAAAACAACACCTAAGTGTCAAATTCCGACCCGTGGGGGCCCATACACCCCACGAATCAATGTTTGACAACTTATTTGTGTTATAACCAACAACCAGTCAATGATCCACCAAATTCCGGTCAATAGGGGCCCATAATCCCCAAAGACCATTGTTTGACATCCATTCTATAAACAAGCTCAAACAAAAATACCATATCACAAGGCATGTATTTATCAAGCAGCTATCACAACATCATGCTTTTCTAGCACACCAACTATCACAACAACATGCGAATTTCTAATGCACCTACATGGCCTGGAACTATGCATGGAATGTGATATCTAACATGTTACTATATGATTCATGAGACGGCATACCCTCATCTCATCGGGTTGCAACTAAATAAAAACCACATATAAAATATAAACAGCACAATCCAAGTGCGTTACCCAACGGTGAAAACATATCAACCGTAAAATTGCAAATCAAATAATGAAAAATACAAGGTAGACTGGATTTTCCCTTTACACGGGTTAGCTACGCCTGGGCACAACTTATTACCAACTGCCGTTCTGTCCTATCCCTGACTACGGCTCCAAATAGTATGTCAAAGAAAATAAACCCCTCTGATACCACTTTGTAACGTCCGGGACCCGGGTGCCACACAACGGGTGCCCCGAGCCCAGTTTTCCACATGACCTAATGCGCATTTCCCCAAACGCCAGTTGCTGCCGACTAGCAGTGAGGGACCAGGTCTTATAGTGGGGAAACTATGCCCTCATTTGTCAAAGTGTAGCGCAGCGGAATACCAAAATAAACATACAAGAACAGCGGAAGCAGTAAAAATACACAACTGAAATAACTACATCAGTGGATACAACAAACAGTATATAAGTGATGATGCTACATGATTCATGTTCTATGAAAACAACCAGAACATGTTATACATCACTGTGATACAACCAAAAGAAAAGTACATCAAAACATGTAAACAGCTGGCAGCGGCATCGCACGCCTAGGCTCGGTCCCATGCCCTCCTACTCCTCAGAAATAGTCATGTACCTGTAGAGGGACTCTTGTCCCTATCTATACCTGTAGCAACGTAATCTGATTGGGCCAAAAAGCATAACCCAAACATGGTGTGAGAAATATATCTTAGTAGGCACCCACCAAAGGCATGTGCTCAACTGTTTGTAAAACATGCAACATGTGTGCAGTAGTAAAATGCAATAACTAAGCAGTACTCAAAAGTAACTAACATAACAGTTAAATTGTGATTTCATTATTCAGTTAAATTATTTAATTTAGTATCATTCTGTGCTCAACAACACCATGCCCTCAGGACAACTAGTATCTCGCCCTCAGGCTAATATAGTCACGCCCTCAGGCTAATATAATCACGCCCTCGGGCTAATATAGTCACACCCTTAGGCTAATATAATCACATCCTTAGGATAATATAGTCATGCCCTCAGGATAATATAGTCACACCCTCAGGCTAATATAATCACACCCTCAGGCTAATATAGTCACTCCCTCAGGCTAATATAGTCACGCCGTCATGCTAATATAGTCACGCCCTGAGGCTAATATAATCACGCCCTTAGGCTAAACAGGTAACCGGGCCATTCCCAACATATCAAAATGCATTAAACAAGCAATTCCTCTCAAGGAAATTCATACAATTACTACATTGAGGGCATAACCTCGGGTATCCTGGCCAAACAGCTAAATAGAGAAACGCACCCCCGGGGTGGTTCCAGATCCACACAACGATCCCAATCAGCATTTTATTATCAAGATTTATTCACCTATGCAATTATAGGCTTTAAATATAGCAACGGCCTCATCCACACGACCCCCTAACATGGGTTCATGGCACGAAAACACACAAAACGCAAGACAGTTGAAAAAATAACACAAAGCTAGCTACCTTAAACGTCAACGAACGCTATACCCGAACGCCGACTCCAGAAATGCCCAAGAATGGCGTAGATCTGATGAAGTAAAAAACCCATTAAAACTTAAATAACATACTCTGGGAGAAGAATTGGAAAGAACGGTATCAGGAGGAGGAAGGTCTTACCCGTGCGGTTCCAACGAGATCGTCCGAAGCCGAATCGGATTCCAGAGGAACGCCAGACGGATCTTCAAAGGTTTGGCCTCCTCCATTGGATCCAAAATGGCTCAAACACCTCCTCTGCCAAATGAGGAGGCTACTGCCTGTTTTATGCCCTGAAAACAAATTACACGACGTGTACTTCAAAGTACACAGTGTGTACTCCTTTCATTTAACTGTTCATTTGGCGGCACCACCACACTGTTCATCTGCCGACAAGAGTACAGTGCATGTACTCCCATGTACATGGCGTGTACTGCCGCCCAGCTGGCGACGACTTCACCACCTTACTTTTTAACATGCCGACTGACTACACGGCGTGTAAGGTACCACTACACGACGTGTAGTCGGTTCCTACACTCTTCGTCGCCGGCATGGCTACACGCCCAGTGTACTTATCCATACACGACCAAAGGTACTCGGCGTGTGGAAAAGGTACATGACGTGTAGTTTCAAAATTTAGGATTTTTCCCTTTTTTCCATATTCTCTAAAAAATCACTTATGGAAAAGGAAAAGAAGAATCATGTGCCTCAAAAATAAGAACCAGGTTCTTACAGGTTTGACCTTTTTTGATTTTTATTGATAAAAAGATATATTTTCCTTGTGTTGTACCCATCCTTGATAGATAGATATGTTGTACTCTAATGATTCATCCATAGAGTTGTTTGTTGGGTTATTTATTCACAATTAGATATAAAATAGCAGAGTTTGAAAAGTGGTTATCCAGTGATACTACATTTTATTGATAACTAGGGATATATCAAAGGACGATGTATTGTTTTACAATATCATGTTGTGTCCTATTTATATACAACAATAATATTTTGGGAAATGATTTATCAAGTAAGAATGGGTATTATTGGTCATAAAATGGGTATTTAGAGAATGGGGAGAATAACAAGACAATTTAATTTACTATATCATATCCTTGAGGACTGTCCATTTCGAAATATTGTAATTAAAATTTGCTTAAGTGGATTCAATCGTAGTATTTTTTTACATTTCCCTAGTAATGATTTTTGAAATGTTGTTAGGTCATGTTTGTAAGTTAATATATCAATTAATGGTAGTAGAAATTCATTTTTATTATCATGGATTGTTAAAATTTCATATATTGAAAATTACTCTATTCATGTATAGTTATATTTCTCCCTCTAAAATAATCAAAATCTCTATTAAAATTTTATGATAATTCAAAAATTATTTGTTTTGATCTTATTGCTCTATGATCATATATTTTTATAGATTGAATGTTATAAAAATTATTTTTTTGTCTCATATTTTATTTAATGATTTTGGGAATTTTTTATTTTCACACATTTAGGGATAATAAGATGAGGGTGAAAAATACTTTTACAATATATTAAAAAATCATATATCTGTGATTGGTGTTTTTGTATATGTCATACTCATTGAAAATTAATGTTAATTTTAAATGTAATCAGGTTAATTTGGGAAATAATATTTGGTGGATAATTTTTTTATATTTATACTCATTATGAAATAATATTATCTCAGTTGACCTAAATATTAATTTTATAGTTTCAATAATATTGAAGTCATTTTTTGTAATAATCATTATCATTTCATGTCATTTTTATTCATAGTCAAGAACGATTAATTTCAATTTTTTAGTTATGATTGTCCATTAGTTGTCTTGTCATTATGGATGCATCATGTGATGGTTTACATTATATCATAATTTTGATTGTCATAGTAATAAAAAATACATGTTGACATGTTTTTATGTTACTGATGATATTTATGAATATGAATTCTATATTATATCATGGTTCATAAAATTCCTTTTAAAATAATACTCATATATTTTGTACATGAAGGATATAGATAGATGTTTTTGGAATACCTTGATGGAATGATCTCAAAATGAACACAGTTATATGGTGGAATGTTTCGGGTTCATTATTATTTTATAGTTGACTTATATAATTGAATATGGTACATTTTTATTACTATTGGATTTGTAATATAAAAAAAATGTTTCACATCGATACACAGTAAAAATAAATTCCATATTTTATATGCCTAGGTTTGTTCATTATTTTGATTGATTTATCTTGGATATTAAGGATAAAAATATAAATTAATTGATAAGGATTTCATGATCATCATAATAATTATCATACATTTAACATTTTGAAAGAGGTTAGTTGAAAAAATTTATCTCATTAAAATCATAATTATAACCATTTTAATGAAAGCAATTAATTATTTTTTCATAATAAATTATTTATTAATATAATTATATTCTATATTTATTATGTAACTTGCATTAAAATTTTGGTATTTGGGATTATTAAACATGTTAGTCTTAATTTCATCAGGATTTCATTATTTTACATTGTTTAATATTTCTCCTAGTTCCTGAAAAATCTGTGAATTATAACCAGACCAACTATTTTTATGGAAAATTATATTATGATACTATTCGTATAATATATAAATTTTATAGGGTTAATATAGAGTGGATTATTTTTTGTGATATATTTCTTGTTGAAAACAGTGGAAAAAAGAGGTTATATTAAATTTATATGAAACCACTTGGTACCGAAAGAAGTTACATTTATTACCAAATGAATCCCTTAATTGGGATAAGAGTCACTAGGATAACTAATAGTTAACAAATTAAAATCGATGAATATATAATTTCCACCCAGAATCTAATAGGCTATTAACATATTTCTTAAAATAAATTAAATATATTTTTAATATAATAAAACAATATTGTTGATTTTATTGAAAAATTTCATCTGTAAGCTAATGGAAGGTTAATAGGGTGTTGTCAAATCATATATGCTAACCATCAAAAAATTCTAAAAAATAAAACTAAATACTAAGGAGTTTTCTAGAAATGAAAGATCTAAATTAAAACCCATAAAGACATGTAAAGATGACAATAATTTAAAGGTTATTATTAAAACATAGAAATAAGATGGACTAATATCTTATAAGAAACCATTTATTATTTGTTCAAAAATAATTTAAACTTTTATTCTTATAAATAAATAATTAAAAAATATATAATTATAATCATTAATTATTAATAACAAAGTCCTTTTAAATATCAATGTCCTTGTATGAACTATCAATGTATCCTAGATTTTATTTAATCATGTTCATATACTACATATTTTTAAAGGTTTTGGTACACTAAATTAATATTTAAAAATTGAAAAAAAACAGACCCAATTTTCATGATGAATGATAAACGTATATTATTAAACATAAAACAAATCCCCCACCCAATGTTAATGTAAATCATCATGTAAATGAATGAGTTTTAATATTTCCCATCAACAAAGAAAAAAAGTAATAAGGAATAAAGAATGAATATGTGATATATAACACCTAGACTCTTCTAACATGGAGCTTAGGGTTATTTTAATACATTACCATAAAATTACATAATAATGCATCTTGAATGATGAAAATTTTATATTATTGGGAGACTAGATAAATATATTATTATGGAAATAAATTTTAAATTACTAAATAAAACATAAAATTCCCATGATTAGATTTATATTTATTCGATTAAATCCTTAAAATCACTCAATGATCCCTTCATTGAATCCAAGGGAAAGAAAAAGGTTGATCTCATATTTTAAATGAGGCAATGTTTACAACAAAAAAAACCAGAGAATAATTAAAAATAAAGAATATGGATTAGATAAATGATAATAAAATATGTAATATTATTAATATCATTAGAATTGGACTAAATATGTTGATAATATTGAAATATAAATAATCACATGAATAAAACTTACTTGTATGATTATAATATAAAGGATAAATTCAGACATCATAATATTTCTATCAAGGCCTTATTCCAAGACACCTCATATAAATTAGTATTTTGTACACAAAATAACCAAAATAGTTTGTCTCATGATTCATATTAATGTAACGTGGGAGTATAATGGGATACACATATCACTAAATGTGTCCAAGGAATTCATCATATGAAAGGTAATATTCAAAATTAAAGGTATAAACAATATAAACATTGTTATTGAAATGATATCATATAGAATGATTATATTTTCCCAAATCAATAAATATATAAAAAGGTTATAGGATATATATTGTAACATGGTTGATGGAATACTTAGATTATATACACAAAAATTTATATGTTTCATCAAAATATGGTTAGAAAGATAAATATACTTATAAAATTTCACTGGAATAATTTTTTGGGAAAATAGCAATTTTATTTTAACATAAAATATTTTAAAATCTTAAAATTCAGATAATATTTTGAAAATGGTATTCATTAAAGATAACCGTGGAAACATTTAAATTAAGATAAATATAATAATTTTCATGATGGTGGGAAAATTCATATGTGCAGTAAAAGTAAAAAATATTTTATTTAGACATTTAAAAAATAATAACTCATTTAGAAAGAGATAAGAATATTAAATTTAAATTTTTAATAGAAATTAAAATAAGGATAAAATGAAATTAATAAATACAATTAGTATAGAAAATATATTCTTTAAAATATTTTAAATAAAATATCGACATGAGTGAAAATTATTTTTGACTGAATAGAAAAAAATACAACTTTCCTTAATAACATTTTTTCAGTATCACAACTATTATAGAGTGGATAAAAAATGGAAAATTCTTATTTATTAATGAAAAAATATGATAAAAAAATATTTGTGGTTTAATATATAATTATTTTAAAATTTAACCCATTGTTGTTTGAACAAAATAAATTGGGATTAATGATGTGATTGTGCAATAAACCATCACCCAAGGTTCAAATTGTTTATTAATTTCTTATAACCTCTAATATAATAAATTTAAATTTTTTATAATTAAATAATATAATATATACATACATATAATATAATATATAATCAAATTATTACATTTTAAATATTTTTTATTAAAATTTCTTAATTAAAATTTCTATTTTTGGAGTGTTAACTATTTTATTTGTCATTTATGTTTAGATTCATCAGTTTTAGTCCTTGTATATTTCCTATTTTCTCATCAACTAAATAATTTTAATCATGATAAAAATATCATATATATTCATTATATTCATATTCAAATACATTTTTTATGAAATACATGAAAATTGAATAACAGATTTTCGTGGAGGTTGTAATCCAAATGTACACATGAGAAACATTATAATTTTTTAATTGGTGAAATATTTAAAAGGTAAATGATATATATAACTCTAAATATAATAATTATTTCATAAATAAAACAAATAAACATTATATTCATCACTGTATCCATACAGTAATGGTGTTTATAAATAATTATTTACATTTATTTATGAGGCGGTAGTCCAAACATCACACAAACAATGATTTTGTTTCCTATTTGATGGAGAAATTAATGATTAAAATTTTATCCATTGATATAAAAACATAAAATTATTTTTAAGATAATTACGTTCTTATATATTAATGTTTATATGATAATTTAATGAGTTAGAAGAAGTAATGAAATGATAACAATTGGTTATTAGCTACACATCTTCTATGTCCAACATTTATTAGAATACACCTCAAGGATTCATAAGACATTATTATGATCAATCCAAGATATATATGTCATGGTTGGGTTTTTATGAAATTATTTATGTATTTTTTTATGATATAACAGAATATTTATTTTTGGATATTACAGGATATGTGGTAACCTTTTATAAATGAGGGATAGGACACACTTGGAATGTTTTGAATAATTAAAATATATCAATACAATACTGATGAAAAATGGATCCATAACAACTCATATTAAAATATATGACATTATATTGTGGACATATGACCATAAAGTATGAATTAAAATTATATTCTATAATTTTATAAATTATCCTATTATTTCTTACCCTTATAACCCCATTTTACTCTTATTTTGGTAACTGAAGTTGTTAACCGATGTTACTATCTAAAATGGTCATAAATGAAAGTGAAATCAGTAAATAATTTTGAGGTATGATATAAAATATGGAATATATTTTATCAAATTAAATCCCTATATATGTTAAAAATTAATTCTAAATGAAACCTTCAAAACTCAATGAAAATGGTTTTCCTCAAAAATTATTTTTAGGTAAATGTTTTCTATACCCAAATTAAGTATAATTTCAACCAGAACAATAATAATTTTTTTGTATTTAATAATATTGAATTACTTAATTATTAAAACAAAATCAAACATATAATAGTGCTTTATATGTACATGAATATAAAATATAGGTTTCTATAAAATCAGTATTTTATATATTATTCACTTATGAATTTATCTTTTCTAAAAAATTATAAAATTTTATCCTATGATAATTGTTATCTAATGATTTAAAATGGAATCTAAAATAATAATAAAATAAATTTATAGAATATATGAATATTTTCTTCAATAAATTTCATGAACTAATATATATTCATAAACATATTGGAACTTTTGAATGAAATGATTACTTAATATAGTTGAATATTCAGTGTTACGTTCATCCATCCATTATAAATTTTAACCTAGAAATTTATATAATTTCAAATCGTGAATATATCTAGGTATTCCATCATCATATCTTCTTTTGGTTTCCATAATACATCTCCCATGTTATTATGTCTCCATAGTACATTTTCTATAAGAGTTGTTTGATTCCTCAACACGTTTTCATTAGTTTTCAAAATATGTATTATCCCTTCACAATAAGAAAAATCATGTACCAATTATATTTCTAAATTGGAGGTCATATATGATTGGTCAAAAATTTATTTCTTTAATTATGATATGTAAAACAAATTAAGAACATTATATGTGCTACGTGGACATTCCAAAAGTTAAGTAATATCCGTAATTTTTTATTGAATTTTAAAATACATGAAGTGATTAAGAATAGTTTACCTATCATGTCAAATGATAGTCACATTTCCAGTGAGATACCTTAAAGAATAAATAATCACCTACAAGAAATTATAAATATGTCTATACAATATTGACGTAGTTTTTTTTCTACTTTGAGATTTCTTAATACGATTCTGATTATTCTCTATATTCGGTGTTGTCTCATACATGAGATATGAGTGAAATATATTAAATTCACTATCCTAATCCTAATAAGTTGGAGTATGAAACATATAACTATATAATGACTCATATGGTGATATTATAGTTCATGAATAAAAATTAATAAAATTTGTGAATTCCACATAATGTATATACTTAACCGACATGCCTTGATTGTTTTGTGAGAATGAAAAAATCATGCCTTCTATTAGTGGAACATTCTTTTCATAATTCCCATTTTTGAGTATGATAAGATTTTATCGTATATAACTATATTTTAAGAGACTCCTGAATTAATTTTTCTAATTTAGATGTAATCCATGAATCAGGATAAAATAAAATCAAATTAGGTTCTCATGGATGTTTCAAAAAATTATTAAGACAGTAACACATATGTATAAGAATATTTAGACATTACATTATTCGAAATATATCAATAAACATGGTATGTATATCAACATTAACAAATATAACATTTTTTATATGATTGTTTGGAAATAGAGTGAAAAATGAAATTGTGATATTATCACATTTCAATAAAGGAATAGGTAGAGGTTGCATGAATTCCATAAGATATTATTTCTAAAAAATTAACTACTAAATATAATAAAATATAGATACTTAGTCTATATGTTATCATTTCATATAATTTAATAACAGTTTTCTTATTATCATGAAAAATTATTTTTAATAAATGAGTGTATAGTGATATTAAAGAAATATGAATCATCTAATAAGAGTATTTTCATCTAATTAATAGACAGAACCCTTTGTATCCCTCCAAATTTTAAAATAATATATTTATAAATATATTATAACAACATTAAATTAGTCATGAAATTGATTTTATTTTGAATATTATCATAACCAAGATGATACATTTTTATTATCTTTATTAGAGTTGTTTAGAAGTCATTTGAAATAGATGTGATGTTCCCCTACCTTATTGGTTCCAATATCCAACATTAGAAAATCTAGGAATATCATATTTATGTCAATCCTTTTTTTCAAATGTTCATGGTACTTCCTACTCAATTAACTATCTACCTTATTTTCCTTCACATTTTTTTATTTTATTGAGAAATCATAATCAGTTAGAAGTTTAAATAATAAAATTTTCTTAATGTTGTTCTCTTTCGGTGGGAAGATGTTTTTTAAACTTGTGTAATTATTATATATTTCACATATATCACAATAATATAAATTCCAAAATGTCATCATTATAAGTATTAGGGATACAAAATAATGATCCTG
This sequence comes from Viscum album, assembly GCA_963277665.1. Classification (NCBI taxonomy): domain Eukaryota; kingdom Viridiplantae; phylum Streptophyta; class Magnoliopsida; order Santalales; family Viscaceae; genus Viscum; species Viscum album. The sequence continues at coordinate 346,925,945 of OY728166.1, read as the reverse complement.
GGTTGGTTAATTCTATTAATGAATCATTATCTTCCTTGATACAAAGGAGAAATCATTATAGTTCTACATAGGTACACATATGATTCTTTTATTTGATTTACATATTTATATTACAATTACATGTCTTAATGATAGAAAATTCTACATAATTGAACTGAAAAAAATATTCATTAATTCATTAAAAAATAATTATATTCATCAGATCATTTTAACCTAACCTCCTTACATGTAAACTTGTTTAAAATGTTAATGAATCAATTTTTTCCTGAAATATCATCAATTTTTACCTTATAATATAAGAAAACTACATACCTTAGTTGTATTTATTAGCATTGGGAATTCCATCACTACCTTCTTGTTTTAATGAATAACCGATATTATACCCATTGATAGAGTATTTATAAGTAATGATACTTCTTGAAATAGGGAATGTATAGTCTCAATAATAATCTATAAATATTATTTATTTTGATGATCAGAAATACCCTTGTTTGTTTTTATAATGATATTATTTTTAGTTTATTTTAGGATGTTTATATTCTTTATAATTTATAAGTTGGAATAATAATCAAGTATTTAATCATGATAAATATTATTTAATTCTTTCATGAAGCTCCTAAGCATGTTTTGGAATCACTATTCATGTTTTATCATTTTCTGGAATCACAGTTCATTCTATATGAAGAAGAAGATAATGTAATTATCATACCCTATATTTGTATTAAAGGATCAGATTGAATTGTTTACCAACCTTACATTGGATGAAATTTATGTTAAAATAAAATTATGTTTGAATAAAACCTTGTGTTTTTTAAAATAAGAAATATGGTTAAAGAACCCTACATAAGTATGAAACCATACATTTGAGAAGAAAAAATATGGATCATGAACATTACTTTTGTGATCAGCCTTATATTGTCTACCATACATTCTAATAATTAAATCTATGTTGTTGAACCCTATTTATGGGGTTTATTCATTTTTTTAATGAACCACACATTTGCCTTTTTCAATACTATATATTTAAAATTTTGGCTTTTTTTTGATTTATTTATCAGTATTTGTGGAATATCTCGGAACTTTAAATCCTGATTTCAACTAATTAAAAGCTCATATTATATAATATGATTAGTTATTTATAGAAGATATTCCCTCTCCTATTCGTAAGTCATGTTATAAGAAATTTGAGAAGTATTATTTAATTTGATTTCTCTTGATTTATCAGGGGTATTTTTTTGATCTGAAGACTTGTTGAATGATATATTGTTATATATATCATTATGTGTCTGATGATTTGGTTATATCTATCATATGTTTTGATAATTTTTTTCTATGATTTATCAAGTTCAAATTAATTTATAATGTTATAATAATTGAACATCTAAAAAATGAGGAATAAATTTTAGAGATACACTTGTTTATTCCAAGAAGCACGATGCTCTATTTTTGTTTATGAGCTTAAAATAGAATATCTATAGTGAAACCAGATCACTGTAGAAATATTTCAAAGTTGTTTCTGTTGCATGATTCTGCAACTATAAAGTTTAAACTACTTTATGAAATCAATCTCTATTGATTATTTTGAGAATCATATGCTCGGTTTCAGTTGTGGTGGAGTATCATCTTCTCATGATAAGATGTGGATACGTCGGTTTCCTATAAAATAACCCAAAGTATCTATTTTTATACTTGTATGCAAGGGTTAAAACATACTACACTCAGTTGTGGATTGGTATTAGGAGAAGAGGACATGTCTAGTGGAAGTCATTAATCCTACAGAGAGGGTGATTGGTAGAGTGGAGTATGGGAACATTGTGCCCTAAACCACTATAAGTTTTTTTGTTATGGTTTCTATTTTTACAATGCACATACAATCACACAAAACACCCACAGTTCTATATACAATTTTATGTGAAATAATATAATTTTGAAAATTTTAAAAGTACAAAATTAACCCCCTCTCGTGTCTTCGTCATATAATTCCGGACCTAATAATTACTATCCAAGGATGGGATCTACATATTCGATATTCTTTGGTTCTAACAAAACAGAGTAAAATATTTAGATGAAGATACATTCATAATCGAAGATAAGGAATTCCATTGGATCACACTCCACAATTCATTGGTTAAAACATTGGATGTTGCAAATCAGGTATGATAATCTATTTGAAAATTCTCATTTTTGAAGTATACTCAAAGATAATTTATCATTACAAAATTTTAGAAAAACTCAAAGACGATAATTATTCTATAATGTATGAGTATAAAATGAATTCTAATAATACATACTCAATCATTTTCGGTCTTGGACCATACAAATCCAATTGTGTCTCACAATTACCTATAACATATAAAATGCTCTAAACAATTGTAGTTGCTTATGATGGTATGGACAATGTATAATTGATGAGTTATGAAACATAAAAATTGATATTCGATAAATTTAGAATGGTTGATAATGAAATAATCACTAATATGATACAAAGGATCTCAAAATTTATAAAAAACATTACAGAATTAGGTGAACCTATCAAACAAGCTGATCAAATGTTGAAAGTATAGAGAGTACAACGGAATCAGTGGAATGGAATATCAGCTGTAATTCTCTAATAAGAACATATCAAGAATCTACCTATAATAGAATTGTTTGGAACTATAATAATGTATGATGATGAAATGAAATATAATGTTAAAGATAAAAAATTCATAAAGAAAGCAGATAAAAATACATTAATGGTTGCATATCAAATGAAAAATAGACAAATGAATTAATAAGTCAATGAAGATATAAATTCAGACTCATCTAATCATGGAATCCAGATATATCCATTATCTAGAATGTTTAACAAGTTTTATAGGAAGTAGAGAGGATTCAAAAAACCCATAAAAATGATGAGAAAGAGTGATGGGAAGTTAGATGCTACGAATGAGAAAAGTGGTTTCATGTAAGACCTAACAAATCTCTATTTAAATGATAAAATAGAATTATATAAAATATGTTTCATAAAAATTATGACTATGAAAAAAATGGAAAAAATAGCTATGAAGTCTACATAGAGTGTTTCTATTGACTCTAAAATCACATCAATATCTGATTCTGATAAGGAAGAATGGGAATTTAATGAAAGTTGTAATTAATAAAATAAGAAGATAATGTAAAACCCTCTTATTCATCTCATTATAAACTAGTTACTCAAATGATAAAATGGATACCTATTTTACTATTGTAGAAGAAATATATGACTCTTTATTAAATAAAAAAATATTTAATGAATATTCCTAATGTTATTTTAGAATAAATTGATACATTACATAAATAAAAACAAGAGTTAGTTGAGAATTTTATCTCATCTAATACAATCAATTCTTACCATGAAAATAATATTTCAATACTACATGATAAATTAGAAAGTTATAAATGTTTGGCTCTTATTTTTACAAAATGTGAAACTATACTGAATGAAATTTTTTGTTAGAATTTAATTAAAAATAAAATATTTAGTATAGGTAGTAACGGTGAAAAATACTAACTATATAAGAATTACTTTGTTCCCAATAAAAAATCTTTTTTTTAATTTTTTTGGAATAGAAGGACATTAAACAAAAATATTTTATTTGAGAAATCCTTACATAAGTGGAATTAAAAGAGATTTTATTTCAAAAAATTTCAATAATGTAAATGACGTAAGTCATGAAAAAATGATGTATATTTGGGTTTCTAAATCATTGTTAGAAAACACTTCGGGACCAAAAAATATATGGGTATCAAAACAAAGTTTTATATAAATGATATATATAGCTAACAAGTCACATGAAAATAAAAACTATATGGTATATAGATAGTGGCTGCTCTATACATATGAGCGAAAATCCAAAGATAATTAATACATATATATAGATTGATAGATGTCTAGTAACATTGGGAATAATGTTGAAGGGAGTATAATTAGATGTGAAACAGTTGGAGACCCATAGTTTGTCTCAATAAATAATGTATTGTATGTACAAGGATTGAAGAATAATCATATATGTATCTCTCAAATCAATGATAATGGATACTATGTTTATTTTTCTAAAAATTCTTGTTTTGTTTTTAAAGATCATTTGAATAAAATTACAGTTCCCAAAATAGAAAATGTCGACACTTTGGTCTTAAATTCATTGTGTAAAAAATCAGAGTTTTTTGACTGCTAAGATAAATGAATCATGGATTTTTCATATAAGACATAGAAAATATTTATTCATATCATAAATTATCTAACACAAAATTCGTTTCAGATTTACCCAGTCTTATGTTTGATGGTGAATGATTCTCTGATGCATGCTATATTAGCATGAAACAAAAATCATCTTTCAAATCTGTTAACAAAATTGCAACATAAAAATACCTTATAAAATATCCACATGGATCTTTTTGGACCATCTAGAGTAGTAGGTTTTGCTGAAAAATTATATGTATATGTTTTATTTGATGATTATTATATATTTACCTGGGACTATTTTCTAAAACTAAAAAATAAATCACAAACTAGTTTTTAAAATTATTGAAAAGGTGTTTAAAATGAAAAGGTTTTTATGATAATTTAATTAAGAGAGTATCAATTCATCTTATTTTAAAAATGATACCTTATGAACTTTGGAATAATACAAAGCCTATGTTAAATTACTTTAACTTTTTTAGATGCAAGGGGCATATATTGAACACCAAGAATAATATTGGTATGTTCGACCCAAAAGCTGATGGAGGTATATTCATTGGATACTATGCATCATATAAATCTTATAGAGTATTCAATAAAATGTTATGTATTGTTAATGAATTAGTTCTTGTGTAGTTTGATGAAACTGACCCTTTTAACAATTAGAAAGATCTAACTGATGAATCAGCTGACTCTTCTAATAACATGAGAGATGGAAACCTAAAAATTAATTAAAAAAAATCAGTCCAGTTTTAAAGAACATGAAACTAATAAATCTAAATGTTTTTTTCTTAGAAATTCTACCATCCCAAAGAATCATCCTTTATAAAATACTATAGGAGACATAGACATATGAATAAATAAATAAATAAATACATGAATCCTTATAGAATTATCTTATTTTCTATCACAATGTAAACCTAAATCTTTTGAAGAATCATTAGATGATAAAAGTTCGATGTTAGCAATGAAAGAATAATTGAACCAGTTTAAAAGAAATAATGATTGGGAATTTGTTGAATGGCCATCAAATTATGCATTTATAGGAACAAAATGGGTATATATAAATAAACTAGATGATCACAAGACTATAGCTATAAATAAATCTAGATCAGAAGCTGATGGATATAGTCAAGAAGAAGGTATAGATTATAAAGAAACCATTTCCACCGTAACTAGATTAGAGGTTTTTATAATCGTTTTACCTTATTCATCTTGTATAAGTTTTAAATTATATCATATGGACATTAAATATTCCTTTTTAAATGGTTATATTATTACGGATATTTATGTTGAGCGACCTCCTCATATTGAAAATTCTCAAAAACCAGATTTTGTTTTCAAATTTACTAAAGTTTCCTATAGAATTATGCAAGCACCGAGAGTTCTGTTTAAAAAATTATGTTCTTATCTTTTGAAATTTTCTATTGTTGGTTTTTAAGATACAACTATTTTTTATAAAATAGTTTTTTCTAATTTATTATTATTTCATATCTATGTTGATGATGAATATTTTAATTAACATGTAAAAAATTGTAACCTTTTTTGAGAACTCATAAAAAAAGATTTTTTGTTGATAATGATGAGAGAATTGAATTTAATTTTAGGAATTATAATTTATCAAAAATATTATGAAATGTATTAAACAAAATAAAATATATTACTAATTTATTGGAAAAGTTTTTTCTTGAGAACAACGGGACATATTCAAATCCCATGTGTACAAATATTAAACTTCATTTGGATAAATTAAGAAAACCATTTGATAATAAGTTATATATAGGTTGGATTGGTAGATTATTATATCATTCAACTAACAAACATGATATTATTTTTTCCATATGGTAATGTGCGATATTAATAATAAATACTAAAGAATAACATCTTATTGTCGTTAAAGTATTTTTTGATAGTTATGAGAAACTACTTTTCAATTTATTTTTTATCCAAAAACATATTGTTTTTTAATTATTAACATATTCGAATGATGATTTTAGAGGTTCTAGAATTGATAGAAAAACCACCTCAGGATTATATCACTTCTTAGGAAAAACGTTAGTTTCATGGTCAAGTAAGAAGTGACACTCAATTTCCCTATCAACAGATGAAGCATAATTTTTATCTACAGGGAGTTTTTTATTGTAGGTATTGTGGAAAAAAATACACTAATGGACTATGGACATATTTTTCATAGATTATCTATCTTATGTGATAATATATGTGCTATTAATTTCGAAAAAAATCAAATAATTCTATCTTCAACTAAGAATATCTATATTAGACATCATTTTCGAATATATAATGTTCTTAAAGATGATATATCGTTAGAATTTATTATCAATAAATATCAATTATCACATATTTTCACTCAAATAATTTTCATTATATCTTTCGATTTTATCAAGGGGGATCTCGATTTATTTAATATTTAATTAAATTTTTAATATTATATTATATTATATTATGTTACATTATGTTTATTACTGTAAATCGATTTTTTATTTTCTTATCCTACCATTTTTAGTTATTTTATTTAATCTTAATTTTATTTATAAAATTAAATTTGTTTCATAATTACTGAGTGAAATGGGAAATGAAGATATTTTTCACCTAAAATAAACCATTCGTCTTCCAAACCCTTCATTTACAAAAAATTGTTTTCGTCTAAAATGAACCCCTCATTTTTTTCTTCTAAACCCTATAATCGGAAAACCATTGACATAAGATATTTTTATTGAGACGATAAAAAACAATTGAGTTGAAGAAGGATATACAAGTTATCTAATGTGACAGCGTGTTATAGGTTGAAAAATACTTCATGGAATAGTTGTTTCTTTTGATTGGTTATATTAGACAAATTTTCTTCAAAAATATGCATTGGAACTTCAAGAACTATAGACTGATTTCAATGACATCAATTATGTATTTATATATGAGATAAAACTGAAATATTCTTATAAGGGTGTAATTTTCATTTTTTGTTGATTTTGAGGATATGATGCTTATAAGAATTTAAGATGTGTATTATTTGATTTCATTAACTGATGTTTCAAAAATCATATATTTCCCACATGATAGAGTTTTTTTCACTACAATCTTCAATAAAATGGATACACGAGTCACTCATCCAATTAAATTATGACTTTTCTCTTTAATTCAATACACAACATGATTTTTTTATGAAGGATCAAATAGAAGATCATAAGATATTGGTTATATTCATTTAGACTATTATTATTTGAAGGATCGTAGAGATGGATAAAATGTTGTACTGTGATATGTACATCATGTTTTTATTTCTAAGTAAAATCAAGTTAAAATTTACATGGTATATGATTAGGCATTTTAATTAATACTATCAACCAGATTCTATGATAAAATTCTTATCCTTATAGATGTATAATATCTATAATTCTATATAAAAAGGAACGATTTAATTATTATTTTTAAGTCTAAATTGTTATCATAACAATGTTTTAAATGAAAAAATATATATTGAAATTAGGATTTTAGTAGTGTACAATGAAAGGAATGATTTTACCTGTTGGTACTGAAGAATTAAAAATCTTAGAAGAACTTTTTAGGGGGAGGAACGAGCTGTTCGAAAGGATGGTGTGGAAAAATCTGGAACTGATGTTGTTTCTTAACCATCTAAGTGATGGATTAGATTAAATACCTATGTATAAGAAGTTAAGGAAGAAAAATTCAATTGGGACTTTTTATAAAACTAAGAAATAGATATGTTCAATAGTTTGAAGACAATGTGCTCACTTCTGGAGAAGAAACCTGATCAATTCATTTATATTAACAAATTGATAAAGAATAAATACAAGTGGATATTAATGCTTGAGAACCTCCTTTTGTACCACTGATTAAAGATCATGTACATGTGTGTATTCAAAAACAACGTATTTCGAAAATAGATGCTTTAGATGAAAAAATTATTCAAAAACATGTAACTAAAGTTACATATTTATTTGTGAGTCAAAATGTAGAACAGTCAGGTCATGTTTCTGAAGATCATATTGATGTACATAAAAATTAGATTTCTTCAAATAAGAAATATATAGATATATAATTAGTGAATCCTTTTCATAATGATGTTGATCAAACAATGAATATTTATTAAGGGACATCTGATTCATTGGGGCATCATGTTTATGAAATTGTTATTATGTTTAACAAGTCTCATGAAAATAATGCCACTCTATGGTATGAGCTCGAAAATGAAAATAAGAATATCTTGGATCATAAGGATAATACTTTTCCTAGAAGGTATTCTTATGCCTTCCTGAGAGACATGTTAAATGAGATTTGGGGGAATAGATATGAAGCAATTTTAAAGATAGATTTTTTAAATTTAAATTGGTACTTGTGAAGTAAGTTTTAAATAGTGAAAATATTAGTGAATCATAATAGTAAATCTACTTGTACTCGTGTAACCAGCCCAAATTTGATTAATATATTTCTGGATATTACTTATATAATAGAATACTTGAATGATCATCTATTGTGCCTTCAAAGAAATAATGACCCTTCTTCATTTTTATTGTACAATAATAAATTTATTATTGAATAATTTATTCTGTGTTAACATATTATCAGAAAAATACTAAATCAGTTTATAAAATAGTTGGAAAAATTTATAAAGCAAGAAGATATCTTACATGACTTTTGGAAATTAAATTTTGTGGAGCATTTTCATGTTATTCATTATTCTAATTTTCTTATAATGTAGTTGGGTGATAGTTTTATGATGAAGTTGTACTTTTAGATGGATGAATTGACAGATTTGATTGAAGGTGCTTAAAATCCTTATAAAAATAACCAAGAAAACTCCTACACAATTCATTTGTACACAAACCAAACATTTATCCTCATTTTAATAGAGGCTAATTAATTTATTTGTGACATAACTATTTTATTTTTACGTTTTATAATCAATGTAATTGTTTTCATATAATTTTTTCTATACATTATTGTTATATTCTTTTATAATTTTTTCTAATAGCCAAACATCTAGTATCCGTTATCATTGTCTTTTAATTATAAAATTCACAAACTAATCTATCCAACATTTTATATTTTTTTAATATATTAATATAAATTACTGTTTATCTCCCAAAAATGGGGTATAAATTTGGATAAACAAAACATTTCAACATTTCTTTTTAAATTTCAAAATACCCCGGGGGAAAGTCAAATAAACACAAATGTTTCTCTTTATCGAAATAATTCAATCAAATCTAATTTATTATATTCAATGTTTACAAAAATTTAAATTATGTTAATAGATTTATATTTTTAATTTATGGGTTTTGTGATCATTAAAAAGGGGAAAATTGTTGTGCATGTATTGTCTCAACAATACAATATGAATATTTATTGAGCATGGTGTTGCATTTTTTGTCAATAATATTTCAATAAGGTTTCAATTTTCAATATTTGTATGGAATTTTAGTTATGGAATGTTTGATAATGGCGGATTTGGTGATTCATAATGTAATGTTGCTGACACAGTGAAGAAACCACATTGATTATGAAGATGTGCCAAAAACATTGGCACATCAAGAGCTGATATTTAAAATTGGATGATAAGATTGGACATTGTACATTAAAATTAAAATGATTATAGAAACAATATTATGATCCTAAAAATGTGTCAAATATTGAAACATTGTTACAACATTTTAAGACTATCATGCAATACTTAATTTCATGAGGAGAATAACGATCCGTCCATTGATCTCAAATGGATGATGTTTAAATAATTTAGATGATTGTTGATATATTCCTATGTTCCAGAAATCTGTCACTAGATGAAACATTATTACACCATTTGAAGAAGTCCATGATATAAATGAAATCATGATTACTTTCGAATATCCATCCAATGTATTTTAATTGGATGAAGGCTGTGGATCAAATCATATATAACAAATATTCATTGAATAATACAAATGATTATGAAGAACACATCCCTCACTACAAGAACTCCATGAATCATGCTTTAATGTATAAGGGATTAATAAATGATCTATGCATCATCCATGATTTAATCAAAGTAGAAACATGGATAATCTTGGATTTGTTATTCACTGAAAATAAAGGATGATGTTTAATGATAGAATAAGAGAAGAGGAAGGGGAATTTGGTATTTGTACTTTTAATATCTTGAGGGTTACCCAATTTTTTTAACAATGTAAATTTGATTTATGGGTTTTCCAAAAATATGAGCTATATTACGAAGCTAACCACGGGACTCAGACCTCAAGCTTATGCAGGACCTGATGGTCAACCGTACCTAAGGGAAACCCACAAGGACAACCCCACAAGAGGCCCATGTCATACGGGTATTGTATAAGCCCACAAGAACATGCACATTGATCATCCCATGAGGAAAGGAGTATATTGGGTTCTATGAGCATGCATGAGGAGGCAAGATTTGGTGTTGAAGTGCACCCACAGAACAACGGTGTGTGGCAGCACTAGGAGAGGTGGAGGAGAATTCTGAGCTAAGGCTGGAGCACTCGATGATATAAAAAAGCACAGCCCTAATATCTTTTTATTAATTTGGGATTGAAATAAAACATTTATAAGTGATCTCATCCATTCGATGCATCTTAGACATGTGGCCCACTGTCTGATCCATCATGGTATCGATTGCACGCATACGAGCCATTCGTCTGATCATTTTGGTTCAATATGGAAGTAGGGTCACCGAATATCCTCCATCAAGGTCACCATAAACATGAGGACACCCTCATGCTCCCACGAAATAGATCTCGATACGAATGACGATATCACAACTCCGGGAATCATTTGAGCTCATTTCAAGCCCACTGTGATCGATAGGATGTAACCAACTCATACATGCATTTTCATTTCCATACATGAATCATAAAATAAGAACTCTAATGTGGCTGAATAAAAAGAATTTATAGGACACATTAGAATGATCGACGTGTTGGGAGATGATTGTTATTCATTTGAAAATACATGAAGATGAGGATTGCACTGAGAAATATAGAGTTTATGTTGAACAAAAACAAACCAAGACTTGCATCCATATCTCAATCTAAATTTTAAATTATTCAAAGTAGAAGATATCATCCATTGAAATCTTGATCTCCACAGAATATCTCTATAATTTGGTATGAGGAAGGAGGAGTAAAACTCTTCTATAAAAGGAGGAGCATGAGATGATAAATGTTTCTTCCATTCATAGAAACATCTCACGTTTCTTTGAGAAACAGAGAACTAAAAAATGTGGTTTCTACATAGCCTAACTATGTGAAAGAGAAAAAGGTACCACTATCCTTCAACAAGAACTACACACTCTATAAGGGTCTAATAATGAATATTTACCATGCACCACATGAGTGAAGTGTATCCGTGAATCACTTGTGGTTCACATAGATTTGAACTATGAACCCCTTGGTTGTTGAATGAAGGCTTACACTATGTGCAAAGGAACCCCATGAACACGCGACCAATTTAAATAAACCCTCTTCTTTCATTGTGGAAGAATTACCGCTAGTATAAAACATGTGAATACACCCTTGTGATAACCTGTGAAGGTACCTGAGGCATTAAACATGGTGGTTTCATGAAGAGAAGAGGAGATCATAAAGGGACACTGTACATATATATTTCACTTAGAGATGAGTTGGATCCAAAGGTGTTCAAGGCTGTGTGAAGAAATGAACTCGTGAGAAAGAGTAATTCATGCGTACATGACCTCATATTTGTGACGAAGAAGAATAGAATCATGATGCCCATGAAAATAGTGTGTATAAATTGAGACCCCAAAGTGTGGAAGAACAATCCACATATTGGAATACACCCATTCAGTTTTGAAGAGAGCACAAACATAACAGACTTACACTAAATTCAAACTACAAAAAAAACTTGTTTGTTTGAATGGAACCAACGAAATGAAAGTGTGTGTGATATTATGTGAGGAAAAGAATAAGATATTGTGTTTGAAATAAGAAAGGTAAGAGAGAATGCATTTATTCATGTCCCAAAACACATAAGGTAGAGGCAATTGAATTTAAAAAACATATGCAAAAGAATGACCCACACACATTGAAACTGGAATATTGATTCAATTGAATTTTGTGTGATTGGGTTTAAGTGAAAAAATATGCATGTATGCAATCATTCATAGTCACTTACACATGTAACACGTTAATGAGATATCTAAAAAATTGTATTACATGAAATCTATGAATGATGTAAATGAGAACAGATACTGATGCTAGAAAGAATTTAATGAATATTTTATTTTTGAGTTGATAGTGTTTCAGAATCCAAGAAGGAAGAAAAAGATAAAATTGTTCGGAGTTATTATTTTATTCTTGAAGAGGTAGTTTGAAACATCTACACACATAAATTCAAGTCCAGGTCTTCATCAGAAGAAGAATGAATTTTATTAGAATTTTATCATTGAGGACAAATAAGAAAAGTGAGCAGAGTTATTGAGCATGTACAACATACCTTACCAAGGGCTCTTGAATATTCTTGAAGATATTAAAGAGAATGTGTTATTAAAAAATCTCATGAGGGAAGATCATAAGATCCATCCACAGTGAATCAAGAAGCATCTCTTGTCAAACCCAGGAGGAAGAATTAATTAATGGGTCATTGATGCTAGCCATTGCGACTCTGGTAACACTATGGGAAGAAATATAAAGAACCTCATGTAGAACTCAATATAGATACAATTCAACTATATATCAATAATTATAATTACTCATCTAATTATAGTAGATAATCTATATTAGGGAGACTATCCAACACATCATAGAGTAGGTATTCGAACTGAACCATATAAATATTTGCATTTAGTGCCTTTACAATTACACCATCATTTTAGGTAAGGCAGATAGACACAATAAAATTGGATCAAGGATTTAACTATCCATAGTGGTTTAATTGAAATGAATAAATTAATAAAGACATTTAAAGGGATAACTGATTCACCTACTCCTCCTCATAGTTATTCAAACTGATCTGGGAACTACAATTGGTATCAGAGTCTAGTTTGCAGTAAAAGATCCAAGGGTGTCTTTATGAAGTACAGATTTGAGGAGATGAGTGAGGAAATTCAAATGAATATATATTCCAAGAATCAATTGAAGAAAATGATGAAATGATCGTGGAAGATGAATAAGGATCTTACATCTAATTGGAAGACACCTTCAACTGAAGGTAATCTAAATGTTACCACAAGTGATAATACTTAATAATCTTCTAATGAAGCATGTTCGAGCTATGATAATGATAGATCAATTAGTGGTCTTCAAACTAAACTCAAAGATATTATAAATTAATTCCATAGATAAGTTGAAAAAAATATTTCTTGAAGCATTATTACTCGTAAAGATGATAATGTATAAATGAATGAATAACAGGATTCCATGGAATATGTGTTGGCTAAAAGGGTTGTCATATACAACACTCTCACAAAACATATTAACGAAAAGGTTGAAACAATTTATATTCAAAAGGAATGAATTGAAGAATTTTTTGATGAATTTCAGGGAATTATTTGTGAGTAATAATTCATTTAGACTATGTTTGTTAAATCTTTCCATGCATTTGAAAAGTTAAACAATTTCTCAATAGTTGTCAATGGTGATCAACTAGAAGAAAAAACCAATTAGATAAAGGATATTGACATATCAATATGATAATTACGAAATTTTTAGGATGAAAAAATGGAAATCTTGAATGAGAATTGGGAGTCAAATATGAGATTAGTTGAGGATGAAAATAACTCCCTCAATATTAGGTGTTTAATGCTAGAGATGAAATTGAAAAAGAAACAGTCACCCTAAGATAGAACATCCCAAACAACTGAAAGACGAGATGATACCACTCATCTTTTCATTGAGTAATATTATTCCAAGTGGAATCTAAAATTATCCTATAATACAATGGAAACATCCTCCAAGAAGAAGGTATCCAATAACCTATATATTTATGTTTCTAAAAATGATATTTCATCTATAATGACAGGTTCAAATCTAAATGATTGGATGTTGTGCATTGATAAAAATGTTGATATATCCATTCAAATTTAAAGTATGTATAATGGGATGAATAAGAAGAACAAATCCCAAATGGATTGTCCAATGAAAAAAACACAATTCCAGAAACAACAAAGCACTGAATATAGCCATACTAATACTACCAGAAAAAGAAAGGGATATAATAGAAACTATTGGTGTTGATAGACGTTTGGGCATCATTCAAATGATATCTAGAATAATATGTCAGTATATGAAAATTATGAAATGCTGGAAATAAGGGAAATTAGATGTGAATAAATGAACCATCCTACAATTAAAATAAAGAAAACAAATATAAAGAAGAATATTCATATTAGGAAAAGATTTTAACATGTTGAAAAATTCGCTGATAATTTCAAAAGAAGAGTATACGATTATGATGTGTGATGCTTTAGCCTTCCATTCTTCATGCATAAATTTATAAGATGTATAAACCAGAAAAAAGGCCAGAGAATGAAAAAAGAGTTAAAAATCCACCCATCAGGAATATAAAAATCATAGAAGTTAAGAAAATAGTAAAAGATATTATTCCCAAGAAGATGTTTTAGCATAATACAAATAATTTCATCTCAACCAATAAAATATTATTCTATATTGGATAAAATGCTCATAAAGGATATGATATCAAGGATTATGTCATAATAAATCATGCAATTCATATCACCTCAAGAGGCTGAAACTGAGATATTCAAATCACAATTTCATCACTTCTTAATTATATTTATCATGTCAATTATGGGGGAGTTCTTGATTGATGAAAATATGGGATGAAAGGGGTAGCTTTATCTTTCAAAATTAAACATTTAATATGTTTAGTGAAGCATGTGCATGATTTTTAATTTTATTTATAAATCTGATTATCATGAATCCCATTTTCAAGAATTGAAAGAATTTGATCATGATTTCGCATGCATGGTTGTTTATGGACATCATTGAAAACCTTGGTCATATACTTCTATTTTTTTACACTGGGTTATCCAATATAAATAAAGAGTTTATTAACTAAAGGCTCTTTTCCATGTGAACAATGTTACATCATCACTCTATAAAAAAAATTAATGAAGGTATTCTTTAAAGGGAGGAGAACATTCTTCTAAACAGACCCCACAAAACCTTTTAATTTGGTTTCTAATAAGGGGGAGAAAATATTGTTACACATATTTCCCATTAAAAGTGTTATTAAATGATATTGGACAAAAAAATACAATGGGGTATATTTTTTAGCATGGTTTATCATTTGTGATCAATAAGATATCAATAAGGTGTCAATTTTCAATATGTGTACGGCAAAGTTGTTATGGATTCTGTGATGAGGTTTGAAGTTGTGATGCTTAAAGAAATGTTTCTAACTTATTGAAGAACCCACTATGAATATAATGATGAACCACAATCAATGGTTCATGGGGAATTACTATATAACATTAGATGACATGTTTAGAAATTATCCATAATAATTAAGATGATTGTAGAACTGGTCATAAGTTCCAAATCATGTTTCAATTAATTACACCTTGTTACAACATTTGAAGACCACGATGCAATACTCAATTTCATGAGGAGAAACAAGATCTATCCAATGATATTAAATTGATAATTATTAAATATTTAAAATTATTGTTGATCTGGTCAAAAGATCCAACACATGTGCTACTAGATGACACGTTGTCACACCATTTGATGTAGTTCATGCAATACTTGAATGCATGACGACTTTATAGGATCCTACCAATGGAATCTAATTGGATGAAGGTATTGAATCAAATTTGATAGAGAAAATTGAAAAATAATAATACATGTGTTAATGGATAACACATCCTTCACAACAAGAAGTCCATGAATTATGCTTCAATGCATAAGGATTGAAAAAATGATCCATTCATCATCAATGATATAATCATAAGACAAATATTGATGATCTTGTATTATTTTTCCAAAAAAAAATTAGGAATATTATAATGATGAATGAAGATAAAAGGAAGGGGATTTTGGTATCTTTTATAGAATATCATATCGATTATACTTTTTAAAAAAAATTACATATATTCTATACCTTTTCCAAAAAATATCGGCCAATGTAAAAATGCATATGAGGACCTCATACCTTAGGCCTATGTGGGACTCGATGGTGAACCCCACATATGGTAATCCCTCAAGGTCATCATCATAATGGGAACATGGAATACTGGATGTGTATAAGCCTGAAGGTTCATGCATGGAGATCAACCCATGTGGAACGGTGTATAGTGGGCACTAGGAGTGTACCCAAGGAGGAATGAGTTGGTGCAGATGTGTGCCCACAGAACATCAGTGTGAGTAGGCCATGGGAGAGGTGATGGAGAAATATGAGTTGTGGCTGGAGATCTCAAAATTATAAAAATGCACTCCCTCAATCCCATTTTGATTTGGTGCAGAAAGAAAAAGCCATGATGAAATTTTAGTCATCTGATGCATCACATACACATGGTCCCCCATCGAATCAATTGATGGATTGATCACGCACATCCATGCCATCCATCTGATCTCTATAGTTTGGGGTCAAATAAAGGATGTTTGATCTCCTCTTCTAAGGTTTCCTTTAAACTCTAGATACCATTATGCTCTTACAAACTAGTTCTCAAGACAAACAATGATCTCACCACTCCAGAAATCATTTGTGCAAATTTCATGACCACATTGATCATTAGGATGCAATGAACACATGCATGAAATTTCAATTTTATGCATGCATAGAAATAAAGGAACTAGAATGTGGACGAAGAGAATATGTTATGAGTCCATGTCCATATACTCGATGCATTAGATAGATGATTTTCATGCATTAAAAAATGCATTCATGTGAGGTTTGAATCGAGAAATATGGAGTTTGTGTTGGGAAAAAATAAATTGAGACTTGAGACCATTTAATGATCCGAATTTGAAAATATTCAATGCTGAAGATCTTAGACATTCAAATCATGATCTATATTGAATATCTCCATGATATTGAATTTGGAATAAGGATCCACATTTCCAATAAAAGGAGAAAACTGGGATTAGAAAATTTTCTTCCATTCGTAGAAAATTATCATTTTTTTCAGTGAAATATATCACTGCACAATGTGGATTCCACGCATCCCTTATACATGAAGAAGAAGGTCCCTCTGTCCTTTGACAAGTGATATTCACTCTCAAAGGGTCTCGTGAAGACGAATTCTCACTTACCCCTTATGTGAAAGATATCTGTGAATCAATCACGGCTCATGAAGAGATGAACTGTGAACCCCTTGGTTCACGAATGAAGGCACAACATATGTGAGATGGATCCCCATAAACATGCGACTAGTTTTAATAAACCCTCATCATGATTTGTGGAGGCATTCCCACGGGTACCCAACAGGTGCATGCACCCCTGTGATACCCAAGAATGTTACCCGAGCCATGAACATCCTTCATTTCAATAAGGGACGAAGATTTTATAAAGGTATATTTTAAACATACACTTCCCCTAGAGAAGTATAAGAACCGAGGGTGTTCATAGTTGCTTGAATAAAATAAGTCATGAGAAAGAGTGGTGCTTGTGTACATGAGCTCATATTTATAGAGAAGAAGAAGGGAATCAAGATGAGCATGAAAATCAAGTGAATAATTTGAGACACCCGATTTTACAAGAACAAGCCAAACATTGGACTTCACACTGTTGGGTTTGAAGAGAGAACAAGCATAACATACATACATTGAATTCAAACTAAAAATATAAAGTGGGAGTGTGAAAATTTCCAAAGGAAATAAATTGTGTGTGATATTATGAGAAATGAATAAGATGATATATTGTATGAATGATGTATGTGAAGAGATAATGAATTAATGCATGTTCAGGCCCACATAAGGGATAAGTAACTTAATTAACAGAACAAGTGAAAATGCATAACCCACAGACATTAAACCTGATATATTGATTTATGTGTATTATTTTCGTTAAGGTTTACAATAATGATAATATACATTCATGAAATAATGCATATTCACTTGACCATATAACATGTTGTTTGTATATCCAAAATTAGGATATTGGACTCTAGGATATCCATGAATAAAGAGAATTACAACAGAGACTGAAGACAGAAAAAATTTAATGAAGGATTTATATTTGATATGACAGAGTTTGAGAATCGAAGAAGTTAGATAGTTATGAAATTTTTTAGAGTTAATATTTCATTCCTAAATAGATTTTTTTCACTATTTACACACATGTAAGTGAGGTCATGACTTCATTGGAAGAATAAAGAATTTCCAGAGCATTTTTTCACGTAGGGCTGATCAAAAAAGTGATTAGAGTTTTTAGGGGAGGCCAAATAACATTACCAAATAATGTTAAAGATTCTTTAAGAGATTCATGAGTAAGTGTGATTCAGAAATCTAATGAGGGAAAAGAATAATATTCATCAATAGTAAATCAAGAATCATCTATTGTTCTATCAGGGAGGAATAAGTCTTCAGTGGGACTCAGAAGTGGACCAGTGGTACTCTGGTAACACTATGGGAAGCGGTATAAACAACCTCATGTGGGACTCAAGAGAGATAATGTGTGACACTGTATCAACTATTTTTATTACCTATCTTATTATATTGGAGAATCTATGTTGGGGAGAATAACAAGCATAGTATTCAGTAGCTCATCGAATTGAACCTTCTAAGTCCTTGTGTTCTGTACCTTAACATTTACAACATCATTAAAGGTATGGATGAGAGACAAAAGACGAGTATATCGAGGATTTAAAAAGACATATAGTATTAATTTCAAATAATAAATTAGTAAATATATTTAATGGGATCACTGATTCTCCTACACCACTTTGAGGGATTCACTGTTGTCTCGGAACTTCCATCATATTGATTTTGATACTCACAAATCCCTTGTTTTTTTACTAATGATATTATTTTACGTGTATTTCAGGAATTATATATTCATTATAATTACTATTTGGTAATAATATTCATGTATTTTTTTATGAGAAATATTTGATATAGTTTTCAGAGTGCTCTTAAGCGTATTCTGGAAACACGATTTATATTTTTTCGTTATTTGGAATCTCTATTCATTCCCTACACTGAAAAACGTATGTTAGCATAAAACCATAAATATGTATTAAAGGATCAAGAAATATGATTTATCAACCTTACATTGGAAGAAATAAATGTTTAAAGAACATTATGTTGGAATGAAACTTTGTGTTTGACAAAAATAAAAAGTATATCTAATGAACCATACATAAGAATAGAACACTAACTTTGTGAAGAAAACGTTTGGATAATCAACCTTACTCTTGTGATCGACCATAAATTATAAAACATACATTTGATGAATAAACACTATGTAGTTGAACCCTACATTTGGTGTTTTTTTATTTTGTGAAGGAATCTTATGTTTGACTTTTTCAACACCAGATATTTAAATTTACGACATTATTGATGTTTTTTGTAACATGATTTGTGGAATATCAGGGTGATTAAAAAATCAATTTTGATTGATTCGATGCTCGTATTGAATAATTTAAAGATACTTTTATAGCGTAGATTTCCCCTATATTTCTTATGGGTTGTTATTATGACTATGAGCTATGTTTTTTAATTTGATTTCTCTCGACTTATCAGGCATCTTTTTTGGATCTGAAATCATGCTAAAAGATATATCGTTATATATATCATTCTGTTTCAAATAATTTGTATATATCTATCAGTTATGTTGATAATTATTATTCATTGAGTTTTATTGTGATGAGTAATATACAGTGCAGTAGTGAGTGAGCATCTCAAAAACTAGAACTAAATTTTTTAGATATATATATTCAATCCTATAAGTGTGATGCTCTATTATTGTTGTTATTCATTAAATTGAAGATATATTGTGTAATATAATCGCTAATAACATATTTAAAATATTAATATTATTCTAAAGATGATGACCCATCATCTGTCAGTTTCATACTGCTACAACTATAGAGTTCAAACTGCTTTATAAAATCAATATCTATTTATTATTTTATGTATCATCTACTTGATTTTAGTCATGGTGGTGTATCAGTTTCTTGTGCTAAGATGGGTATACTTCGGCTCCCTATAAAATATCTAGATAGATATTATTATCCTTTTTTAATGGTGATATCTTATTTCACTCATTTGTGGATTGGTCTTATGGGAATATGTCTTGTAAAGTGACATTCTTCAAGCCCACGAAGATGGTTGTTGGTGGAATAGACTACAGGAACTTTGTGCCCTGAACAACTATAAATTATTGTGTTTTATTTTCAGTTTTTTCTGATGCAAATACACTCATATATGCACACCAACAGTTATATCTAATGTTTATGTGAAATGACAGAATTGTGAAAATTTTAATATGAAACAATTCACCCAATCCTGGGTCTTCGTCATATATATTCCATCCTAACACTTAAACCTATAATTTTCTTAATCTAAATATTCAATGCGACTCATTTTTAATAAAATACATATTAATTTTTTTGAAAATAACTACCATTCTGATCATAAATTTTAGTGTATATACAAATATCATGAATAAATACCACAATGAAATTATTTATATTATCCTAGTAGACTATGTGCATCATATTCATAAAAATCAAGGGTGAATTATTCAATCCAAAGGGAATTATTGTTAGTTATCAATTTCAATACCTTTTATGACATTAAATAATTAGAGTATCTTCCTTTATTAATTGAAATTGATGAGATTTATAAAATATCAATAATTGAAAAAATTGATCTACATGAAGATGATAAAATATGTCATCAATGTAGAGAAGAAATTAATTTTAATTCATAGAAATGAAATTGAGTTCCCTGTAAAAAATAAAAAACCTTACAGTGTTATCTATATTTTTCGTAAGAAAAGAAAAGATCCCCAAGGATAAACACTCATGTGTATGGATCCTTATATAATAACTCATATTGTTAGTTCTATTATACCACCTTCTTCTTTTTGAAAATCGAATATGTAGAATTAGAGACATGAATTTTATTTGGGATGAGGTCGATAAGAAATAAGATTCATGTTTATTTGGGTTTCCATATAGTTCCATCATATTTGTATCAATGTATTACTACACAATAGCAACATCCTCAATTATAAGTATATCTTTTATACTGATAGTTTTTTTTTCAATTTTTCTTCTAAAATTAATGATAAATGATTCCCACTTCAAGTGTATTTGGATGTGATAGAAATGATGTTGTCTACTATATAAATATGGGGGATTATTTATCTCCATATAAAATACAATATTCCTCTCATAGAAATAAAATTTTCAGATTATTTATTGAAATATAAGACATATCATGGATTATATCATTATCAAATATAGTAATAAGGATCACATTTTTAAATATGGTAAATTAGTCATAATGGGAACTAATTGAAATATTCTTTTTTACATTTGGAATTTTATTTCAAATATTGATTAATAATTTAATTCATATAGTACTAGGGAATTATCTAAATTTATTGGAAACCATGGAAGTCATAATAGAGTGAAAATATACTGAATGAAATAATTAATAGATAATTTTTTACAATGATAAGTTTAATTTCAACTACATATTTTGAATCTTTAAAATAAAATGTACTGAAAACATAATACTCGCTTTCCATAGTATAATGTTTTGAGTAATACTTCATCGATTCTTGTGGGTGTAATTATAATTATGCACCATATAATGATTACTGGGTAAATAATAATGGAACCATCTTTCTTATCTTGTAAATAATGAGATATATTTATATTTTCTAAAAAATTAAAGAAGAATAAAATTCAAATAAATCATGGTTCATAGTGTTTTATTACAGAATTATTACCTATTGAAAATCCCACCCTTATCTTATTTCATTTTCTACATTTCTATTTCCTCAAAACCATTCTTTCCACATCTTTTCACAAATTTAATGAAAAAATAACTCATAGATAATTCATTATATTTTTTTATGTAACATGATACAATATGCTCAGATATTGTACATTTATAATAGTATAATTATAGTAGAAGAATAGGAATAATATCAATAAAAAATTGATCTTAGTCCTTGGATTACATATATAATTTACCAAAAGATTAGTTAACCTTGTAATGTTTTCTTCATGTTCAACGAAATTATTGGACTTTTTTATTACTTTGATTGATTAATTTCCTCTCTATAACAACTCATTTCACTTTTGGAATGTATTTTATAGGGAATATATAGATGAATTTATTCTCACAAAAATATTTATTTACTATAAATCCTATGTGTTATGGATCAATGACTGAAATTGATTATTGTAATATATAATATAATAAAATTCCATAATATCTTTACCGATATTTCTATATTATGATCTAAGAAATATCTTTTCCCTGGATTTGATACATTTCACTACTAATTAATTATTAATTCTAAGATTGAATTATAAAGGTTTTCTCCTATAAAAATCTCCATCATTGTTTCAATAAGATGGATTTTAGATCAATGCTCCAAACAAAAAAGGATAATATTCATAACGTGAGTCATCTTAACCAAAAAAGTTATTAATTATTTTTCTCTATACCCACCACCAGCACCTGCATCATTTTCATTCCTAGGTGTTCAATTTATACAAATATTATATCAAATATAAAATTTCCATTAATTTTATTAGGGACAATATCTTATTAATTGAATTTATAGAATTATCTCATACTATTATGAATCATTAAAAATAGTACATGATTGAAAATATAGAGTAAAATTAAAAAATGGAAAAAATTTAATTTTTAATATCTAAATCAAAAACATAATATCTTTGGGAATATCATGAAATAAATAAATATTTTCAAATATTTAATAATGGTTTATAATGTGATTCTAAATCAATTAGTTAATATCCTCTAATAGTGTCTAACTTAGTGTGTAGTGTTAATCCAATTAATTGTGAATAGGTAGAGATAATGTTAATTCCAAATCATCTCCTTTATGAGTTATTACCACTAAGTGAATATGTTCGACAATTTCATCCACTTTCTACTATCGATAATTAGAGGAATTTTTTAGGGAAACAACATATTCTATACTTTTAATAAAACATTAGTATTTTATGATATATATATAAAATTATCCATGTATTAGTCCATATGGTTATGTTTTATAACCTATACTTTCAGAAATATAGTTCCCATGATATATGAAAAAATTCCTTTGATATCGATGGTGACAACCCCATTATTAAAAAAAGGATCTACTAGATTTATTATTATAGGGGCACAAAAAACACAATTGATGTTTTCCTGAATGACTAAAGATTTTTGTATTCTTTGGAGGATAGAAAAATATAGGATTTTCACATATATCTAAAATTATGAAAAAAAACATAACATTTTTTGGGTGATAATTATTATATATTCTATAAAATATATGAAATCATATATATAAATCCATTATTAGTATCCAAGAAAATGAAAAACATAATAATGGTGTTCTTAAATTATTAGTAAGTAAAACATTAAAAAATAATATATAATTTAATAAAATAATAATTAATAATATAGATGAGATATTTGATAATAAAATAATCCATATCACTAATATCATATGAAGTGAAATTAATAAATAGATGTAAAATATAGAAAAATAATCTTTTAGATTATATGAAATAGTTTTAGAATGGTATTATACATAATGTTTAATATTGTAATCTTATCATAAACGTATTTTATAAAACAGTCATTTGTAAATAGGTAAGAGATACACCAAATAAGAATACTAGCTTGTATCATAATAGTTAATCATATATCACGGGGATATAACCAACCCTCACAAAACATTCCAGGTCTAATGAATTCTTTATATGAATATAGAGAAAAAAATTATAATACATAATCTATATAAAAATTCATATTCCATTAATATCATATGATATATTAATATTTTCCCCACTCAATAAATATATAATTATGATCATAAGACATATACAGTAATATATTTTATGGTATCATTAGATTTTATTCACAGTATTGTACAGGATGCATCAAATTTTGTTTAGAAAAATAAATTTAATTTTTAAATATCATTGGAAAAATTATTGATAAACAAAATTTTATTTTTGAAATACAATATATTAGAAAAAACCAAAGTTATTTGATATTATTTTTATTTGGAAGGATCCGAGGAAACATGTAAAATTGGATTCATAAAAAATAATAGTCATTTCCATGTGAATGTTTGTTCATATAGTAAATGTTTAAAAAGGTTTATGTCCATGCCTTTATTAAAAGTACCTTATTTAGTAAAAAAAAGACGATCCATTTTAATAAATTTATTTTAATTTAAAATAAATTTATATATGAGATTAATAAATAAATGGATAATAATATAAAGATATGTGAGACCATTTTATGAAACTTATGTCCATGGAAGAAACGTATTCCTCAATGAATATAAAATTAATAATGGTTATCATAAAAACTATCTTTTAAAAACATGAGTACAAAGAGAGAGTAAAAGGCAAATGAATATTATGATTTCTTGAAATAAATATATAAGATGAAAATATATGTATATTATGATAGATAAATTATTTAAATCCTCAAATGTAATCTTAAACATAAACAATGTCAAATAAGTGTTGTAATTATGAAATAAACCCTTATTCTCAGGCCAACATACATCATTGTTATATTAAAATACAATATAGTAAATTTCCATTTATTATAACTAAATAAAAATCCATTTATTTTATAATAATATAACTTAGGATCTATTTATTACATTTAAACTCATGGTTATTTATTACACTTTATTAAAATCATCATTTCCGAGTGACGACATGTTCAATTTTTATCAATGTTTTGGGTCAGTTGTTCCAATATATAGATATTTATCGTGGTTCGATCATATTTATAATATTAATAATTATTTAAATAAAAAATAAAATTTTCATATAGATATTCTTAATCAATATTAGATGGAGGATATGAATAATGAATTACATTTATTCTTCGATGTATTAGTCAGTATATATGTAGGGGAATTATTATCAAATTTTACTGAGTGGAAGGGTATGAAGTATAGTGACATATTTTATTGATATAATAATCATTATTTAATAAATATCATAAAAAATATTATTTATTTCACAAGATCAATCTATGAATGAATATAATGAAAAATGAAATACATCACTTTTTGAGGCGACAATTTTCATGTATGAACGAAAAATTAATTTTTTTTCTCATATCATGGAGACAGATATGAAAAATGAAATGCCATAAAATTTTAATATATTATTACCTTGAAATAATTGATGTGTTCAATATATTTCTCAGCAAAAAACAACAAACACAAAAAAATTGTGATACATTTCAATGAAATTATAAATATTTACCATGACTATTAAAATATACACATTTAATGAATTATAATGAATAATAATAACTACTGTATGAATTATTTATTGAAATAAAAAATTACATCATTAA
Organism: Viscum album; assembly: GCA_963277665.1. Taxonomy (NCBI): domain Eukaryota; kingdom Viridiplantae; phylum Streptophyta; class Magnoliopsida; order Santalales; family Viscaceae; genus Viscum; species Viscum album. Next base: position 346,900,181 of record OY728166.1, on the reverse strand, counting down.
ATATTAATGAAATTTAATTAGTATCATTAAAAAACTATAAAGATCATTTTCTGAATAAAAATATATTTTTATCAAATTGATGTTTTATTCCCATAAATATATTATTTATGGATTATATAATAAAATAAATATTGATAATTTGAAAAATATATTAAAATTTAATTAATTATTATGTTATATAAATGAAGAATAATTAATAGTTAACATTATAAAAATATATATTACAAGAGGAATAGTTTTCCACTATATTTTGGGATTTGATTGAAATATTAGATTATCATTTTTTTGAAATTTAATAAAAACTGAAAATCATTTTTTAGATTTTTCACAATAATAAAATCTAATTATTAATTATTGTAATTTCTCTAAAAATAATGAATATTATTTGAATAGAGTAATATATATGTTATGAAATTAATTTAATTTAATGACATTATTACTCTATATGTTGGAATTAGAAACTCATGAAACTATTTCAATTTATAAATACTATTATAATAATTAACTCTATAATTTTATCAATTCTTTATTCAATTTAATGGACCATATTTAATATTTTAGAACATAATAAATAATATAAAAAATAATGTTATTAAAAATTACACAATCTTATATTAAAATTAATATTTTTCTTTTCATAAAAATGAATAAAATGTAATATGTTATAAATTTAAATACAATGTTTCAAAATTAGATAATAAAAAACAAATTATATTTATGAATAATAATTAATTTCGAAAAAGTATAAATTAGTTACCGTTGTAATAGTTAAAATGGTAAAAATGGTTATTGAAGGTATAAGTGACATGAAACATGATAGAATCCAATATATAAATGTGTGTTTGAGGTTTGAATTGACTGTTTATCTTATTCACTAAATTATTGAATAATTTTGGATCATGTTCACATGTTTAACTAATATATAATTTATATTAAGTTTAAATATTTTATTAAATACCTTTCTCACCACTTTTTAATGGGACCACACACCATATCATCAAGGAACATTAATAAATTTGGTATCCACTTGATACCCTTCCAATTTTCCTTCACCTATAATACTGATTAAATCCTCAAAATATTTTAAACACGATATATGCCAATTTAATAAATTTATAACGGATCTTCAAAGGAAATCTCAATGTTCGAAATGTAATTACTAACTCTTTCTCAAATTTATTATTACATAATTTTATTTTTACATTTATAATTTAATAAATAAACATACATTATTTCATAATTAGTTTTATAATTAATTTTTTATAATTAGAATATTCCTTAATAACTTTTTCAATTATCTATTAAGATAAATGAAACCATAATTTTAGTGTTGTTTGTACTACCACCACCTTGATAGAAAATGTTTCATTTTCCATTACCAATAATAAAGAATGTTCTAAAATAAAAAATTACACATTAATAATGATATATATATATATATTATTCTAAAAATAATCCACATAACATCATTCTTTCATTCAATGGAAAATATAATCATCATTTATACATATGTGTGGACGAACAACTCTAAATGATAATTAATTTCCCATTATATTTTCATTATCTCTATTCATGTATGTTCATAAAAATGAGATAAATTGATAAATATTATCTTATTTAAATCATTTATGCTTTATATGAAAAATTAGAGAACTCATTAATTATATAATCAATAAATTATCTTAATTAATTAAATATTTTAAAATAACTATTCTAAGTGAAAAATCATCTTATTCCTAATAGGTAATATTTTCAAAAATAATAATAATTCATTAACTTCATTAAATTTATATTACGTCACACTGATAAGTCCAAAATTATATCATGATGCTTATTATATGATGATATTACATCAAAAATAGCTCAAAATATTCTCTTAATCATGGGATGTTCATGTTTGAGTCAATTCAACCCCCAACATGAACAATACCGGTCAGTTTAATCTTCTGTGACTATAAGAACATATTTAATGGTATATTATTATATATCATTTTTAATTAATTTGTAATTCAAAAAATATTATATCAAAATTAATTGAATTTATTAAGAAAACACATTTAGTGTTGTAATAATCATATAAACATGAACATCAAATATTTCATCTTTATGGTTTTAAGAAAAAATATTATAGAATGAAATTATATATATATATCAAATATCAAGGAAAATATATTCTAGAACCATATATAATTTAATTACATAATTTGGAAAAATAATATACTTGAATATCGCTTTTACTAAACCAGTTCAAAGAGATAAAAATTAATTACGCATGGGGTTAGAAATAGATAAAAATAGAATTATATATATATATTTGTTAATAATGATTAAAATTGATGAGCATCAATGGTTATAGTTTTAAATAATTAATTTTAATATGTATTTAATGAAGCTATTTTAGTTAATTTTCTAAATCGGTGCATGTGTACAACCAATCTATACTAATGTAATAATATTTGTCTCAAATTCATCATTTTTTGTCATTTTTAGTATTATGAATTGAATTCAATTTATATGGTGTGTACATTGTATGTATGATATATTATATTTTGAAATATCTATTAATATTGTAATTTTAAGGTAATATAAAAAATATATATTTGGGGGTTATGATTGACGTTTTACACAAGCGAAAAGGGGTTTTTATTCATAATATATATTCATTGGTACTTGTTACATGTTACGATTAATATTTCATTTTAATAGTTATATATAAATTTATTAGCCCATTTATGTACTATAATTTTTAACCACGTAATTCATATGATAGAATAGTCTATAATAGGTTTTTTACCAAAAATAATTGACTAATGTGTTACACTAGTCTGAATATTTTTTGGTAACTCGTTTATTATTTATTGAGTAATTATCATTCAATTACTCATATATTAAATTATATGGGTAAATAATATCCCATTTATTTTATAACACTATATTCTATATTTTTTTTAAAAATCTATATAAACCCCATTTCAAAGGATTCATTCTTCAGGGAGTACGCTGCTCATATGTGATATTGATATCATATGATGTATTTAATTGTGTTATATTGTTTCACTATGAACCAATTTCATCCATAATTGGGTTCTACAATCATAATAAATTATATTACTTTAATTTATAATCCTATTTATGAAAATTATTTATTAATAAAAATGATTGTTTTTTTTCTTCATAAAATTTATTTTTTACACATATTTTTTAAAAAATAATAAAAAGTTATTTATCTATAAATTATAATTTTATTTTAGTCTTGTTATCATTTATATAAATAAAATTCAGGTATATTAAGGAAAACTTTTATAGATTAATTTCAAAGTAAATGTTTTCAAAATAATTCTATTCACATTTTCAAATGTTATGTTTAAAAGTGACATGTAATCATGTTTTGTATATCAACAATAATTTTGTTGAAAAATATATTTATGTGTTTTTTCATCTATATAAATTATCACTAAAATGAATATATACCCATTTTTTTATGTTTCATGATATATATATATATATATATATTCATTTTGTGGATTAAGCATGTGGTATCAATCATTTTTATTATCGTTCCATCATTCAATGAATTCCTTTTCATGGGTGTTTTTAATTAATGTCACCACAAATCTATGTTTCTTTATTTAAATGTTTTTATGCACTTTTGAAATAACTTAGATTATTATAAATTATGTCTTATATTCATTATTATTATAGTATTGAATAATTTTTGTACTCATTTATTTCTGTGTTGTTAACATCATACTATACATAATTCAGATTGGATGTTGATAACCTAGATACAATGTCATTATATTGATATGGGGAAAAATATTTGAATTTTATATTGATTTATTCCAATATATATTATTTTTGGGAAGTTTAGAATGTATTTATTGATCCCCAAAAATTCAATATTAGTGTGGTTTATGATCATTTTATCCCTTTTATTTTCATTGGAAAAGTATTGAAATTATTGATTATTATTAGATTCTATCATAGTTTGATCATGTATTGATGTCACCAATTTTTAATCATATTGATATGCACTATATTATTCATTATGATATTCCTCAAAATATGGAATGAAATGATTTTTTGACTCATATAGTCAAAAAATTTATCATAATCAAGTGACTGGAAGTGCCTAACATTTTAGAGTCCCTTGATGGATCATCTGGTCCTATGAGACAAACCATGAAGAATTTTTGTATATGAATCTTCCCAAATTGATATAGTGTCATCGCACAATTCATTGGTAGTTGGTTTTTTATGCATGAAATTATTTAGTCCATCATAATTAAATATATATTATTTATATCCATGTGTTTCAATTAGTTTAATGAATATAACATGCTCTGCGTTTTATGTTGATTATGTATTCATATTGTTTAGTTATTCCTCATATATTATATATATTATTTTTACTTCACAATTACCCCAGTTTCATATTTTCTCATACTAAGAATATATGAACACCCCATTCTATTGGTATATTTTACAAGGTTTTGATGAAAATTAGTGCATGTGTGTTGTTTAAGAGGATATTACATGTTAACGAAAAAATGGTACATCTTTAATGAACATTATGTAATCTATAGTTTCAAATTTAAATTTAAAAATAGTCTAAATTAAATAAAAAATAATGGATTTATTAGTTTAGGATTTTTTATTCACTAAAGATCTAAACATGAAAAAATATATAAGATATAATATATGTAATAATACATATTTATATTTGTAATTGTGGATGGTCATATATGGGATTATAGCTCTGTTGTCAAAAAGACTAAAAAATGTATGTGTATTTGTGCACCTTAAATGAGAGTGTAGGTGTGAGATGTAAAATTAGAAATTAAAGTAAATGTTTAGATAAATTTTTAGATTTGATTCTTATTGAGGAAAAAATAATGGTTGATAAGATAGTGTTGATCATATGTTGAAATATATGGATAACAATTCATGATAAGAAATTGTTTTAGTGTTATTGTAATAATTTACATTATATATAGTGATTCATAATATATAGCATCTTTTAAAATTCTTGTAATATATCAATGAATAATAATATATCATATAGTTTTTTTACCTCTATTAGTATGTGGTATTCTTAGTAATTAATTCAATATCTAGAAAAAAATGTGGACATATGATTTGGTATAATTATTCTGACGGGTAATAACCAAAAATATATTAGATTGGGTATCAAATTTTATTGCATGAAAATGTGGAATAAATATTATTTTTAATTGTCGAAAGGCTGATATAATTCAATAATAGAGATATTCATTAGAAGCCTAACTCATTTAAGTCTCATTGATTTATGGACAAGGTTACATGGAATTCATAATTGAAACCAATTGAACATGATATCTCTTTGACTCTTGTTGACTCCCTTAAACCAAATAAGCACTAATGAAAAGGTCCACTGACCCACTTAATTTTAAAAATACGTTGTATGACTTATTATTATTTATCTCATTTATTTATTCTTTGGGAAATTCATTATGAATTTTACATTATTAAATTTCCAAATAAATTCAAATGAAGCCATTGGATTTGTTTTTTATTATGTTATCCTCCTTAACTCTTCAAATATTGAAATATGATTTTTATCTGTGAATTATTTATATAATGTTTGGTTTATAGTTTTTTGTGTAATTTTTGGATTCCCATTGAATGATATAAAAAGGAATCCCATTATTTATTTCAATTATAAATCCATATTTCACACATCTTGTTAGATATTCATTTCTTACCATTGCAAATCGTTATGAAATTTTTTAATTCCTTATTTCAAATCCAACTGGGCACCCAATTACATTTTATTATTCAAGTAGATAAATTACAATTCATTTTATTTATGATTTCTATGTTGAGGATGTTCTCCCCAAATCCCTACCAACAATTATCTGGATCTAGACTGGTTATGTTAGGTATTTTAAATTATTTATTTATGATGGAAACTATGATACTACAATGATTACATGCTACATAGAAACTCCCTCGAATAACATGACTCTGGGAATGATCCTAGGAGAAATATTATATTTTTAAATTCAACCCCGACACAGACATTGGAAAATCAGTTTCTTTTGAGGGAGTTATGTAGTCTAAAGAAGAGAAAGATGAATCCCCTAGTCTTAAAGATCATATGATTTCTTCATGTAACATGGATCATATTCAAGAATAACTTCATTGTATTTAGGATGATGATTTTTCTATGTTTATTGACAAAATCAATAATGAAAAACCTGCTATTGGAAGCTTTATATATTCTCCAACCAACTATATGGATTTTATGAAATTGTTTGTATATATTATTGAATTATCATGAATAATTTTTCGATAAAGAAATATTTTTTCTATAAGTTTATATATATATTTTTAAATTATATTATTAATTTTAAATCCTATATATGATATTTTCCTACATGAGTAATGTTTAAAAAAAAAATAAATTTTAATTTTTTGAAATAATTTTTATCACTTATATATTGAATTATATGATATTGATGTTAGTTTTAGAAATTTTTTCATCAAAATTACATATTAAATTACAATTTATATTTTGGCATAAGAATAAATTAAATTAGGTAAAACTAGTCAATGTGGTAAAATATAAAATGATAAAACTTATAATTCAAGCTTAATAGTTTATGTAACATTATAAGAATATTTCTATTATTGATTTCATGTGGTTTTAATCGACAATATTTATTTTTCACAAAATTATTTATCATTTTTGGGTGACATTATATGTGTAACATGATAAAAATTTATATAAATTTAAAATATTTTTTAAAAAAACCTCTCTACCAATAAATTGTGAAACTCTCCGACCATTCATGTCATTTGAGAAGTGTATTAGCCCAAATCCCATTAGACAAGAGTTGTCTCCTGATTTATTATATTGGAATAATATATAATAAAATTCATCTCGATGAAATTATTAGTTTATTTGTCTTCATAAATTATATACATATTTGATTCATATATTACATTTGAATAAAAAAATAAATCAAAAAATATGTTTTTTCTATAATATCATTATTACCTCTAGAATATTCTTGAATATTTATATATCATAACGAAAAAAAGGGTGGGATAAAATTCATAGTAACGGTTAAGTAAATTAGAACGTATCCTTAGTAAAGGAGGATAATCAACATGGAATTGTATATAACTAGACAGAAATTCCACTTAAATAATATGAAAAGATTAATCAATATGAAAAGGATAATAACTGATAAAATTTCAAATAATCAGTTATATAACTATAAGAATTTGATAAATCAGAATCAATAAATAAATAGATATAAATGAACACACATTTCATTTAATCAACAAACTGAAAATAAAATTCATTAATAGGTAATAAAAAATAAAAAATATCCTGTTTAATAAAAACAAATTTTATAATGAATGAAATTATCAATTTTTGGATTTTATGTTTCCATAGAACATGATACATATACCATCTAGATACACCCCCCAAATCTAGTGTAAATAATATGGGTAGAAACCCATTTAAATAATCTTCATCAACTAATTTATCATATGATGCAACTGATGCATTGAAGGTAAATCTATATCAGGTCCCCAGCCATGTCATGAATCCTCATAAATGAAATAATGGATTGGATTTATAAATAATATTCATTATACTAAAATATTCATTATGAGTAAATAATATTTATTTATTAATTTTGACTATGATATTCAAATGACATGAAATTTCATACAGTTTATGTGTTAATGATAATTGGTATAAGCAACAAAACATATCCTTGAATAATAACATTGAAATTTAAGAGGAATTTAATGTCCAACAATATTTATAAAATAAAAATTTCATAGAAATGTTATTAAATATATTAATGAATAAAGTATGTGAATGTAAATACTATCCTTGGTCAAAATAATTAAAAACAATCCAATGGAAGAATATATATGTCATAATGAAAACATATCACTGGTAGAGTATATGTAAAATAAAGTGTAGTTTCTGTTGATATATAGAAATACACATAAAAGATAATTAACAAAAATCTTGAGGAAAATAACTCTTCTATTTTAAAAATAAATTTTTAAAAATAAAACTTCAGAAAAATTTTTAAACTTAATTTTTTTTTAAAATAAAATTCTAATCTTATAAAAAACACTTTAATATAATTGGTTGGTCACAAAAACTTGAAATTTTCTTTATGTCGTACACATTATAAAAATTTTAATTCTCTTATTCAAGAAATGAAAAATTAATGATATTTTGAAAATGAAATGATTATTCATTTCATTCAATTTCTTTAGAATTTAAAAATGTGTAAAAATTTATTTACTAAATTATTTTATAATTTTAAAAAAACTTTTTTAAAACATATTTAGAAAACATGGTTTTGGTAGAAATTTTTTTTTACCTAGTATAGAAATAATGTTAGATATTATTAAAAACATTTAATATATTATTTTAAGTACCAAAGAGTAAAAAATTGTAATATTACAAGAAAAAATAATGATTAACCAATGTATGATAAAATTATGTAGGATTATTATGCAATTACAAAATAATTTCATTCATCTAAAATATATGAATAGAAAATATCGATGAGAACGAGATTGTGAAATAAACCATTAAAATGGTAATAACATTGAAGTGAGAATTAGTTAGTGAATAAATTATTTATATTATTGAATATGTCTAAATAAAACACAAATAATTAAAATTCATGACACCCATAATAATAGAATATAAAATATTACAATGAAATAATATGACCCAATAAAAAAATCAGGTTATGATATTTTATACCACTTGGTAACACTTAATTAATTCCAGTCGGTTAAAATAATTAGAATTGATTCATAAAAAAACATTTATGATTAATTAATCTTGATATAAGATGTCAACGTGGTTGTCTGTGCACCTTATAAAAGAAATTATGTTCATAAAATTATAATTTCTGTCAATGAAGAGAAATTGTGATGAATTTCCACTCCGCACACTTTATTTTAATTGAATGTTCTATAAACCAATGTATAGTGGTTTTAATTTTTTATTAAATTATAAAATAACCACAATAAAATTTATAATATCATATATCAATTTTTTCTAACATATTATTATATTTTGAACAATAATCATTCTTTATTTACATTGATGGCAGTATATATTTCCTTATTTTATCATTTATGATTCAAAATGATAATTCCAATTATTATTCATAATATATTATCATATAATATCCTTACTATAATCACAATAAGATTATCATATTTTTACCTTATTAATACATTTAAAACTAATAATTAAATATGGTTTTAAGAAATTATGTATGTCGTGATCCTAGAGACGGTAGGCCATAAACACACATGAGAAACGTTCCCTTTTTTCAACAATCATAATGAAAAATATTTAAGTAATATTTTACCATTTCATAATAAAAATAATACTATATTATTTATTTTAATAAACTTATATATATCATCCATGTGGTGTGGTGACAATAATAGAGTCACATCGCTTTATGAAGGTGGTAACCCACACATTAAAGAATGGTATTATCATATTTCATTGATTGATAAGGTAAACGTGATAATGTTTTATTATCTTTTCATAAGGTTAAAAATGCCAATAGTATAACATTTTTTTCATGTGTAACATCTCCAACATAGAATCCATTAAACTGGTGGCATATATCGGGTCGCCACATGATCGCATGTGCAACTCCCCGTATGCTAGAGGTTTGAGACTAGTAGTGTGGGTATAATAGATCATATGGTGAGACTATACCTTAATTATTAGTGTAATCTACAATAGGTAACATAAAAAAAATTTGTATATAAAAAACAATAAAACTAAACATTCATTACAAAATATTTCTGAAAATTGGGTGCAAATAAGAACCAATAGAAAATATTCCATGTCATGCAAAAAGTTCCAGATGTGAGAAAAAAACAAAATAAATACCAAATATGGTATTAAAAAAATGGTTCCTGACTCTATGTATGGATCGGTCATCTATTCACATTGTATTCCTAAATGATCCCTCTAGTATAGTTCCTTTTCTAAATTCTATACTTGCAACCAAAAAGTATTCTTGGGTACTGAATGGATGCCTGAGTCGGGTGCGTGTACAACTCATTATACCACCAACAGCGATGCCTCTAAAATATATAGTAAAAAAAAGATAGTCTATTAAATTTATAAATGAATTTAATGGTAACTAAATGAAAAAACATGTTCCATTAGTTTAAAAAAATCACCTATACCATTTCACCTTTAATTCTAAGGGTTATAAAATTACATTATTTACACTATCAACATTTCAATTTAACTAATACCAATGAGGGGTGTAAAAATATCATAAAATTTACATTACACTTAGCTTAGACCCTAGTTCTATGTATTCTCATCAACAACAACCATTAGAGGCATAGATCTTCAATCACCTTCCCTAACATGTGTGTCATAGGTACATGATTTATAGCTTATGTCTAACCCAGACTATAGGAATATATCCAAAATTCCAATACCCCACAACATCCAAGACATGTTCACATAATAATATAACAATTTACTATATAAAAAATAAAAAAAAACATGCTCAATGGATATACATATCAATCACAATTAATATTTCAATCAACAGAAAAATCATTCTTATGCCTTAAACCATTTGAATATTAACCATTTACATAACATAGTTCATTTCACTCATTTACCTTGTTATATATTAATCGATTTAACACATTAATAAATTTATATTCTTTAACACATTTACAAATTTGGACTACAAAATCATTATATATTTAATACAACACATTATTTTATTTTCCTCTTTGACATTATATAAAACAAACTCGTATACCATTATCAACATCTAGACGTAACTACCATTATTTCCTTTTTAACCCACGATCACATGTAAACAGAATAATCATGGGATATATTTCATCACACTATAATTTATAATCTTCGTATTATAATTTTCTAGGTTCGGGATATTGAAACACTCATTGGGTTGTCCTATAAAATATCTAAAAACCATTAATGCATCTCATGAGGATCTTGAAGGGTTCAATTATTAATTTAATCAACATTACTATCATTTATCACTATAGGTATCTCAAAGAAAAAGAAACCAATATAACAACTATATATACAAAAAATCAACACCAGGACTATGATATATAAAATGTAGACTACCTACCTTAAATTAGATGATGAACACTCACTTAATCTTATCATTAGATTCAGATTTGAACACACTTTGAATCCCCAAAATATGACGCACTTAAAAATAGATTTTTAGAGAAGTGAAATGGAGAATATTTATTCTACAATATTTTTTCGGAGAAAAGAAACAAATATTGGAATTAAACAGACACATATCATCATTCTGCACACAACAACACAAAACATTTCATAAAAACAAAGGAGATCATCCCTCGAGATGATTTTGGAATTTTTTATCACAAGGGTTTGTGGTGGTAAAATTAGAAAGAAAATCCGGTGATAACTCTTAAATCATTAAGCGGATAAGTTGTAAAATAAAACATGAGATGAGGCATATGGTTTGGCTGCACGATTTTCATAATAATGAATCAATAGTGTCTCATCCTATTTCTATGAGGGGCTTTCTTGCACAATTTCCTGGGGAACCTACATAATTTGACAAAATATGAGCAAAATTTGTCAAATATATTTTTCCAATCCCGTGTTCCCCTTGTATAAGTTTCCCCAAATAATTCACCCTCTATTTAGACATGTAGGGTTAGGGAGCACAATTATTTCTAACAATACTCCAAATGGGAAACATGCATTGGATGACAATTTTTTCCATTATTTCCTTTCCTATGAAACATAAAATCTCCTAGCCTCCCTTTACTCCCAATAACCATTAATTAATAAACAATATTGGATTTAATCATGGATTTAAATAACAATATACCTCACTAAATGTCTAGGATCGTTCAACCTCCGTACCTTGTATCAGATAGTCCCAAACCCAAACACCAAAGAATTAAGGATCTCTTGATGTAAAATGATTAGGCCACTAGGACGCCATTTTTTATTTATCCCACTATTCTTCCTGAACATCATAGTGCTACCATAACACCCAAACTAATGGAAAAAACGTTTCCATGGGGTACAATATCTCTATGATCCACAATACGAACTAGATCCTCCTCAAAGGATGTATCAAAATCAATATCAACATCATAAACATCTATAACATTAGAGGGGGTTGGTGATATTGATGAATATTCCCCAGATAAAAAACATCATACATTTCGCTATACCACTCTGTATGATCTAGCCTATATACCACTAGTTTGATCCTCTCAAATATCTCAAATTCTCCCACATTACTGGGTGCTAACTAGCCCTGTTTTTGAATTTTATGGTGACCCTCCCATGGTGACATCCAAGGAAGCACACAATGAACCACCATTTTCTCAATATTCCCAATACCGTGATCCATATAACGATTTTTCCAACTATTAACTAAGTCTATCAAATATCATATCCACTGAAACATTTCCAATTACTCATGCAAGAGACTCTGTCCCAAAAACCCTAACTATATAACCTCCATTCAACACAATGATGATCAACAAAAACTCATTCTATGTTTCTATCTAAATCATCACCTAGTAATTGTTGATATAGGTGAACTAAAAAATCACATCGGGATTCTACCATGATCAACCAAAATATTGGATTGAATCCCTAAACATTTCCTTTAATATATATATATAGTATTATCTGGTTTACCATCCATCCATGGGTGTAAATCCATAGTAAGAAACACTTGGGAAGAAATAACATTCTATAAACACTGAAAGAATTATGAAGTGAAACATATATCATGATCTAAAACTGTAGTCCATTGTACCACATGTGAAAAAAATATCTCCCAAACATACGCCTCACCAAAATGATTTATAGTGAAAGACTATCAAATCTCTATGAAATGTTCCACTTAGTCAATCTATCCAAAATTAACATGATCCTATCAAATTTGTAAGGAATCCTAGGAAATACAACCAAAAATAGATTATCACATCATCCCATTTCAATTTCAGAATTGGAAATTGATGAAACAAACAACATTGCCATTGATGATCCTCTTTCACCTACTGACATTTAAGCCATCATTCCACAATAACTACAATCTCTTTCTTCATCCCTACCCACCAATACTTCTTATGAAGATCACAGTGAATTATTTATAATCCAGGATACAATTATTGATTTGATTGATAGAATTTAAGCATAAAAACATATATCATATATTCTAGAACAACCAAATAGACACAAACATAAAAAATATCATCATCTTTAATAGTCTAATAAGAAGGTTACTCACCATATTTAAAAAACTTCCTCAAAGCCAACTACTCTTGATCATCATGATAATTATCCTTGCTATGTATAATAAGCATGGAATCAACTATAATGACTACAAGGGTCATCCTCCATTGTCTATCATTCACCTCAAGACAAATCATTGTAAAAAAACATCATCCTCCACTTGGAACTGGATTATTAAATTTTTGAATTTTGATTCCATTGACTCAAAGCATTAGAAACACTCTTCCCCTTTCCGGGTGTCTAGAAAATCTCGAAATCGATAGACAACATGTACTCAAGCCATCTTTTCATCCATTGAATAATGTCATGTTTGGAGAATATGAACATCATTATTTTAATATTTGTATACATTGCAAACCATTATAATAAAAGGTAATTCCACCTACACTTTAGAGAATCCAATTCCACAAAAAATTAAAGGTCTTACATATGAAATTTATATAACGATGCATTAACTATCACAACCCGTACACAAAAACTCAATCATCTAAAATCCTCACCTCCAAATCATGAAGGAATATGAATCATAACAAAAAGAATTATACTTTCCATTATCAGGTAAGATCAAACTTGGTGTAGTATTCAATCTCTTATTTACCTCTTTAAAAGTATTCTGACATTCCATGGACAACTTAAACAAGATTATGTTATTAGTCAAGCCCAAAAGTGGTTATGTTAAATGGGATACTTAAATGATGAAACATAAATAATAGACCACCAAAACCATATGAATGTGCACATAAAATATATTATTTTGATGCTCTCAATATACAACAACTATCACATTCTCCCGGTCTACTAACACACCATCCTGAGAGATGATGTGGTCCCATAAATGAACATAGTTGACCTAGAAATGGAACATGGATACATTGGAGTATAGCCTATGATATCTTATTGTACTCAAGAAAATTTTATGAAGGTTGACATGTTCTTCTTGATTAAAGTAGTACACAAAGAAGGAATTTATAAATAATACTAAGAGATGATGTAGGTATGGGTGAAAGATTTAGTTTGTCGGGGTCATAAAAACTGATGACACATTGGTTAAACCGAACGATACTACAAAAAACTCATATAACCCATAAATATTCCTTAAGGCAGTTCACATTATATCAAAATTTTTCTCCCTCATCTAATGTTACCCCAATATCAAATAAATCATAGAGAATGATGATGAACAAATCAATTGATCAAATATATCACTAATTCTAGGAAGAGGGTATCCATTTTTAACTGTCATCTTATTCAACTTCATATAATAAAAACATAAACTCACTTATCTATCAACATTCATGAAAAAAAAACTCTTTAGATCTCCATGCTGGAGCACTTGAAAAAATAGATCACATTTTCTGCAGTTCCCCCAACTATGTTTAAATCTCATAGAGTTCTATTCGTGACACTAACTGGTCCACCATTGTATTTAATAAATTATAATCTACTCCCCCAACATCAAGTGTAAGAAAGCCACATGTGATGTGTTTTTCCCCAAATGCATAAAAACTATCCCTATATATCATTCTGGGATATCCCATTCTTCAGTTAGACATAAGTGTCTCCCTCATGGGACATTATAGTTACCCTATAATGTTAATAATCAATTTGGGATAGGTAAAACAATAACCATACCATGACCGATATCCTATGAAAACCCATTATATCTAGTACAATCACATCCTAATGAAAATGGTACCAACCAATCATGAGGGAACACCAATTACATTATCGTATATTTTATATCTGTATTCTAATATGTGTATCAATTAACATGTACAAACACATATGTTCCACCATTAGGCCCATCATAAATTACAATTGAGTAGAAATAAAATAATGTGAGGAACCTCTATAAAAAAATAACTAAGAAGTTAAGAATCTATATGAATAATACATTGTACTAATTATGGTATATCATTTCCATATATAGTTGTTAGCTGAACTATAGGAACCAGACCTTCCCCAATACCTTGGGACATGGTCTTAATTTTTGGGGCTACATTAAACTATTGATATGGGTGCTCTCTCAACAAAATACCACATAATCTACCTCTATCGGTATATCCTGTAGAGCTCCAACTACAAACCATATTTAGGGAAACTGAACACCTTCCAATGCTGATAATTGAATATGGTCCTCCATACTTTCCATTTGACAAGGGTTCATAAAAACTATAGAAATTCTGTAATATTCTACACAATCTACACTCATATGATGGTCATAGGAACTGCCACATATGTGCCCAAACCTTCTACACTGGTACGAAAACCCATGGCCCCCACCATGTGAGGTTGATCCCCTTATGTAACTACTCATTACACTTAAAAAATTATCATGATTCCCATAACCATGTTTCCTACTATCGGAAGTCACACAAATAAACCATACAACAAGAAATATATTCTTATCACCATAACACTCCTTCATGTTCCATTCTAAAATAATTGCATGGACCACCTCCTTCAAAAAACTGTATAAACAATATATATTCATCTTATAAATGATATCATGTACAAGTAAATTCTAATAGTGTCAATCCATATTGAACTACCCCTTCCAATTCAATAATAAATCATTAAAATTCATTAAAATGACCATAATTCTTCATCGTAGACATAGTCTCTAGGGTCAACCTCAAAAACTACAAATCCCAATTTTTCCTAAATTTCTCTAGATATATGTTCTTCAGAAAATTCCCTTAGATGTATTTGAATAAAATATCATCATCCTACTGAGTCTGAACAAAAATTTAACACTAGAAATTTGTTGGTCCCAATAATTTATAGGCTAGTAACATAAATCACTTCTTAGAAAGAGTCTCCATGTTGTCTTATATCGATTGGATAAAGTCTATCACGAACTATAAAATCCTAGGTCCAACCTCTTCCAAAAACATAGGAGGGTGCTGCAACTACAAAAACCTAGTCATATCAATCATTCTTATCACGACCCACCCTGGATCCAATACCATGATATTAATAAAACAGGTGATTCATCATAGAAATTATCTAATAATTATTTATCATGTAAAAATACATTGTCTTGATAATCTAATGGTATAAAATTATTAGAGATATCCTATTAACTCGAAACTGTCAAACTGCATCTGGGAGGAATTTCTTAGTAATTCCAGAAAACGTCATATAAAACATAAAACAAACATAAACAGTTTTCACAAGTGAAGGATATTAAATAACCATAAACAACCTATATAGTATACACTACACCAATGGATATCATTACACCTATATGAAGAATCTTACCCATCCCTACTTTGTTCCATTGTCATCATGGGGTAATCCAACACACAAAACCAAAAAATATCTATTATATATACTAAACTAGGATTCTCCATTGATGACATGTCACCTTCCCATGCCTCCACATCAACATAACTTCAATATTCATCCCTCTAAATCGTGAATATTTTCTCGCTTTCTATCCCTGATCTGGATTTTCCTCCCTCTCATGCTCCCCTACCTGTAAACTGTTCCCAATTCACACCTCCCAGCTCTCATGTTCCTATTCCCCTCCACAAATTTCCTGGTTTCTATTACCCTCTCTGATTCCTCTCTCCCTCCCCCTTCCTGATTATTCTACCATCCCACACCACTACCCTCCATGATTCCCCTCATATTCTATATCCAAACCTAAATGCTTCTTGCTATGCTACCTTGATTCATCTCTCCCTATTAGGGTTTCCGTTCACCACTCTCTTTCATCCCATCTGTGATCACCTTTCCCCAGATGCTCATAGAGTTACACCTCGACATTTACCTCCACTCCTTCGTTGTTATGGATCCCATGTTGGGCTACCTCTACCTATTCAACTACCATGTCTGCATTTGGCTTCTCAAACTCCGCCTTCACGTTCTACATGTCATCCTGCTATGTTTACTTTTCTCATCCTATGCTATTTGGCTCTATGTCCTCCATCTTCAGATCCATCACATCTGGATCCTATGCCTCTTCTGGTTAAATAGTGGTGACCATGAATCACAGTGGATTTAAATCTTCTTGAAGACAATTCTATTAATGTGGAGTCGGGGTTATTTAAAAATATTTGTTGTTAGTAACTCCCAATCTGGGGTCGAGGAGCTCTACATCATGATTCATCAACAAAACATTTACAATCAGAAAAGGTATCTTCGGTGATATGCAACTCTAGTTCCCAATGAAAAAAAATTATTTATAGAACATTGGACAATTTTTTCATCAACATTCATGATTCTTTGAATATAAGATCAATTACTTTTTCCAAAGAGACCACCATGAACTATTTTCGAGCTTCTCCTAGAAGATTCAGGTAGCTTGAGATGCAACATTCACTTCTCTGCACACAACATTCATATTTTATTCCCTCCCACACTAGTGTTGAATTTCAGGTATGACCTAATAAGCCTATGGGAAAATCAAAATTCTTTCCATTCCATTTCTGGTGTCAACTCAATTTAATATACATTTGGTTCATTAACTGTTGATTTAATTTATTTGAAGATTTATTCGATTTGGTTATTCATTCTGGATGACGTTATATGCTGGAAGTTATCTTGATAATGATGTTTTCAGATTTTCTGGATGGTTTTTATGTAGGGAATTACTCATTTAAGGAAATTTCTTTCTCTACTATTTATGATTAAATTTTCAACAATATTTTTATTAGATTGTCAGATTACTATAGAAAAAAACTGGATTTATTTGTCTTCAACCACAAGGACAGTCTTGTAGACTATTTTCATGCAGGGTGATTGAGGTATCTGAAGCACATTTCGTTATATACTAGAAGTTTTCTTGACTGTGGTGTTTTTCAGATTTGCATGATGGTTTTTATACAGGGAATTACTCATTTAATGACATTTTTTTCTCTTCTATTCATGATTAAATTCTCAACTATATTTTTATTAGATTGTCAGTTTACTATAAGAAAATACTGGATTTACATGTGTTCAACAACCAGGAAAGTCTTGCAGACTATTTTCATGCAGGTTTATTGGGGTATTTGAATCACATCTCCATTGCAACCAGTCTTACTGACTCTAAATGTGTCCATGAATGGTCAAGGTGTAATTACTTGTTATTTGATGCTCATAATGTATATATTCCCTTTTAAACTAATGGGTGTATAATCTGGAGGTTTTATGAATATTAGGAGTGGACTGACTAAGTTAGATGTATCATATGCTAATTGTAGATTGAAGAACCCCTTTCACTAATTCTTTAAAAAGTACATGTTTTCTGTATCCCCAACCTACATGAAATTCATCATCTTATTTTCAATACATAGATATCCATTGTTTAATTAAGTATGAGAGGATTGATTCATCGTCAGTATGGGACTATTTTCTGAATATTTTATTTAAAATATTATCTACATATTGTTTTATAAATTTTTAGGACCCATGTTTCTTATCTTTTGTCAAATATAAATGAGCAAGGGAGAAATTTCATAAAATATCATCTATGGGTTCACTTTAGTTCCAAAATTTATAGGTTATGTTAATTATATTTTCACCTTCATGTATGTTTACTTTTGATCACCCAACAGTTAATTTATATCCATAGACATTTATTTGAAACCATTTTTAGTTTACGCATTCAAGCCTCCAAACAATTCACCTATTCACAAGAATATATCGCATATCCAAATGACTTGTGTCTGGTGGTCGAGGTGGATGATGACTTCAAGTAGCTCATACGCAAGATTAAGCTTCCACGTGACATTCTTGACATTGTGCAATACCTGATGAAAAATGGAATAAATCTTTCCACCAACATTACCGAGAGGAGGGCCTCTTCTAAGAACCATGAAATTATAAACTAGTAGAATCCAAACCTACTTCCTTTATTTTCTTCTATGTCAGTTGGTACGTATTAGAATTTCTGATCCCTAAATTGATTATACATAAATTTTCTCTTGTGATCCTTTTTTTATGTTGTATTACATGATTTTTTACTGAAAATTATATCATTCCCATGAAAAATCCATAGTTATGATGTTAAATAGAGACTATATTTTGGAAGACATGTCGATTAATTTAGTTTCTATGGTTTTGATATGATCATGTGAAGATATATTATTGGATTTATTTGTGTTTTGAATTATTATATTTCAATTTCTCTTTATTTCAATGCTTGTGAAGGGGGTATATACTGAGAAGAGATGGTAAGTGGTCTTAATGGACATCATGTTGACTTCACTCAAGTTGATGTTCAAGAGGAACTACAATCAACACACAATATTTTATGCATGAAATTTTCCCATTTAATGTGCATGTTTCTCTAACAACAATAAATAAATTTTTATTTTACTATTTAAAAACAATTTTTTTGTTTTCTAGTTAGGGAAAAATAAGGACAACACCTCACGCACCTATTAATGATCGAATAATACAATTATTGGGAGCATAAACAAACATCCATGTACCTATTTATATTTTATTAATGTATTTGATGGTTTCCACCTTCATCATTAATGTGTATGCGCGACATTTCCCATTTAATGAGTTGGATTATCTAAAAGAAATTTTATGTCATGGTTTCAGGTCACATGTTATCCAATATGTTCTTTAGTTGTATATGTAATGGAAATTTCAGAGACTATTTAGTTAAATATCTCCTTGGTTGGTGCACTCCATTACTATCTTTTCATTAATGATGTTCATATTTACAAATAACATATCATGTGTTATGTACCCCCCACACAATAGGAAGCCACCAACTTATTTTCAATACATAGACGTCCTTTGATTTATTTATTGACTGATGATACGAGATCTCCTATCACATTTACATTCAATAAATCATGTCTCCATTTTATGGAATGTAGGGACATTTTATAGCATGTATGGATGTAGAATGTGGGTAATGTTTTCCAAAGGATCAGGATAAAGATGAAAGATAATAATCATCTATTAAAGGGTCGGATAGGGCTAAATTTTATAGAATGAATTAGGAAATCACGAAAGCTAAGGATGATAGTTTGCAATGTCAAAACAGTTTCGGTAAACTTTATGTCCCCTAATTTGAGGAGGTTCTATTACATTATAAGATTGGAGAGCTAATTCCTACTAATTAAAGTATTTTTAAAAAGAAGTTATACTTATCATGGATTAAATAGGGTGTTATATGTACTCTATTTTTCCACTTCATGAAGATGGAGAGAAGGATACAGAAACATATCTCCAATAATAAGGTGAATGAAAAGACTTTTAATGTTTAAGGGAGCATATATAATGCTTTAGTCCGTCAATTTGAATCATATTTTAACACTAAAAGTATATGGAAGACAATATTTGGATTTATGTGATCTCCTAAATTAATAATGACATGTATAAGGTGTTATTTTACTATTTAATAACATTTATTTTTGTGTTTTACATGAATGAAAACAACAGAACAACACCTCACATGCTTGTTGAAGATCAAATCATATTGTTGTTGGATGCATAAACAAGCATCCATGTTTGTGTTTTTACATTTTATTCAGTTTTTTTCATGTTTTCCACCTTCCACTTTAAACTATTTGTGATACATTACCTATTTAATTTGCAGGTTTCTCTAGAAGACATTTTATGTGAAGGATTCAGGTCAATGATATCCAAGATTTAATTTATTTATCCCTATAATGGATGTTTCTATGACTATTGTGGTAATTATCTATTTGGTTTGTGAACTCCACTACTATTTAAACTGTTACTTTCTTATTTTTTTCCTTAGTGCATGAGAATACAATATGATGATATAGAAATGTGTTTGATTTAATCATTCAGTTATGAACAAATGAGTATTGGTTTTGTTTCTCCATAGATAATGGGATTGATGTTTGGAGTACAATATTGCTCAATTTTATATCCATATAGCTTATACATTATAATTTTTTAGTATAAGGTATTGAATCCTACACCAATGTTTCATACAAATCATGCTCATAGGATAATTAGTTTTCAATGTTTTTTTAAACATAGCATAGAGCTTGAATTTACTTAATTACCTTACATTGTCATGTATATTTTTTTATTCATACTTATATGACATAAATTAGTATGTATGTACCTCTTCTATTATTCTTTGTAGTGATGTATAAGATTATCAGTATTCATTTGAATTGAGATTTCTTTGGGTGATAAAAAAGGATTTGATACCATACTCTCATTCAAGATTGATGAATTCTATAGAGAATTTATTCTCTATTTTAACGTTTCTGTATAATATACATACATGTGTTTGGAAAAAGTGTTTTATATTTGTTTTGACGAAAAACTAATGTGAAGTAAGGTATTTTGAATTTCCACCACCGAATAATAAACCAATGAGAACTAATGATATTATTTTTAAACTGAACACACATATAAACTCTATGTCACATTTTAAACCAATAGTTTCACTATTAATAATGGATTCAATGTATTACTGAAGAAAGATAATAGATGGTTTAGTTAAAGGGTGTATATATACATATTTAAAAATGTTAATACATCATCTCATTATAATTTTATATTCTATGGTTGATTCACATGGCCAAAAAACCATAATTTCACTAATCATTCATTCATATTCTAATGAATACAAATATAATTGGATTTTTGTGGAGGATGGGGAATTGGAGAAACAAAAGGTGGAGGGTAATTAATTTCTGGTAGTAAATTTATTCTACTACATTTACTTATCCACACATTACAATTTAATGTATGATATATTAGATTACCCCTGTTTATTTTTTAACTTATTATGAATGCGACACTCTAGATTATATCAATCTTGATGGACATATTATTTCATTGTTGAGCTCATGTATAATCCCACGAAGATGAGACAACAATTTATTGCACTTCTCCACCATGATCATAATAGTTTCATCCTTGATGACGTTCTAATCTTCACCATAGGTCTACATGCTTGATGGCATGTCTATGTTGTTTTTATGTCCAAAGAAGGTAAACCATCTTTTTTTGCAGTTGTTAAGCTACCATTAATTATAGGGTACTATCTAAGTGGATACAGTGTCTTCTAAAATGTTGAATACAATATATCTTCCATGTAGAGGTAATTACCATCTTTAAGCAATGGAGGTGTTCCGCTTACCTTCAAACTTATAAATGATTGATGGAATAGGTAAATGAGAAATGTTTGTGACTCCCCCCCCCCCCCACGATGATCTCCTTCGAAAATATCTACCTCATCTGGCCATCAACTATCTAATTGTCAATCATAATCAACATCTACTCCAAGTTCATGAACAAGTTTTATGAATGTTCAATCCAATATATAGTTCATCTTTCATATTCATATCAATGATTTATCCTTTAAAAGGTTTTCAGTAGAATATATGTAACTGTTTTTAGTAATTTTCATTGACATTTATTTTATTCATTTGGTATATCATAGTTTCATACAAAATATAAATAATTTATCTATAAATAATGAATTCATGAATATTTAATTCCCATTTTATAATTTTGGATACCATGGGTGATGTAATAGTATTTATTATATGGCAAGATGATATTGATGCTTCAGTCCAGTTTCTAACTAAAGAAACTCAAATCAGTGGAAAAAATTATGCCGGTGAAATTTTCATATATATTATAGAATTAATGAATTATTGTTAAAATACAAAAAATGCTATATACTATCTTAATTTTAACTTAGTATTGTTACAAATCCTCAGAAGTTTTCATAAATATTATAGATATGTTTTATTAAAGACAGGAAACTTCTTCATATTTTCTAGAATAAATGACACCATGCATGAAAACTTTTTATTGTTATATTTTACGACTAATAAACCTTAGAGAACAGATATTGAACTAAATAGGTTTAACTATAGTTCAATAAATCTGAGTTGTACTTCATAAATCTGGTATATCATTGCATTCTGATTACATTATTTATTTCATTAATGATGATTAATTTTTTTCTTGTAGGTTTAGGTTTTATTAAAATTTAGTTAGCGGGGGAGATTTTGGATAGTTGATGTCTACATGGTTTTGGATTCTATTATTACAGTTGGGTGAGAAGCGATGGTGCTGGACTGCTACATTTAATTAATTAACATGTGTTTATGACCCTTCTAGACTACTAACACTTAGAGAGACCATATGGATTTGATTTGGGTCTGTTTTCAGCTATGTTTTAGTTCATTTCATATGTTGAGTCCATTTTGTGTTTTGTTTCAGTTCAGTTCCTATATTGGGTGCTTTTTTTGTTATGTTTCAGTTAAATTCATTAGACTATCCTTACCTCCAACATTTTATTCTGGTCAAAATGTTCTATTTTATAGGTGAAAATTTAGCACAGAGTACTGGGAAGGCGAGGGGGGAGGATTCGGACGAGGAGGGGGGAGGAAAGGGTTGTAAAAAAAATTTGGTTAGTGGGCAGGGGAGGGGAGGGGAGGGGCTGGGTAGGTTAGAGGGGAGGGTGAGGGGAGGATGAGGGCAGGGGGAAGGGGTGCTGGGGGAAGAGGATGGGTAGGGGGAGGGGAGGGGAGGGGAGGGGAGGGGCGGATGAGGGTAAGGGCAGGGATTGGTTAGGTTCGATGTGGGGGGAGTGAGGTTGAGGGAAGGGGGTAGAATAGGTTCAGACCATACTCCCTATTTCCCACCACCCTCTCATCCAGGTACATCAATGGGATCATGGGCCCATTTTTCTTCATATGCCACCATGTTTTCATCCAATACACCTTCTTTATTTAATCATAGGTATACTGACAGTGTCCAAATTCCCATGAATTGGCCAATTATAGATTTATAGACTTCTGTTGTAGGGGCTAGGGGTTTATAAAGATATATATACAAGGATACACACCATTATTTCCAACAACTAAAATGAATTGAAGAATGTACACATTAGCTAGTGATCATTTGATAATTTTACATGGAAAATTCTCTAGAGGGAAGGGTAGTTTCCTATGTCATTAATGAATGATGGAATGTATCTGAAGATGAGGGAAGGCATAGAAGGCAAATGCATTTCGGGGGAAAATCATTGGCATTCAACTGCCCACTGCAGTCATGGTATAAGATGATGAATACTATGAAAGTCTACCAGAACAAGGTCTACCCATCGAGACGTAATATAAAATTACTAATATCACTGTTTTTACCATTTATACTAATGTGTAAGATAGATTCCAGTTTGTATAATTATCCTCTATCAAGTTATTTCACGTTGAATTTCCAATAATTTTTTGAAACTAAAAATCCACACTATTGCTGATCTTTCCCATCATATTTTGTTTGTTGATAATAAAAATTACTTTGAATGTATGTATATCAACTTAATTTTTGATAAAAAAACATTGTTTTTATTCTTCTATAATTTCATTCTTTCTGTGGATGCCTTCATAAAAATTAGTGATTCACATTGTATATATGTAAGTAATCCTCATAATTTATCCACGTAGATTTATTTGATTCATGATGGGAGTATCTTTTGGTATTGATCATTTACACTTATGTATCTATAGAAGTATCTTGAAAGACTATTGAGTGATGTGATTGAGAATAAGATTTATACATAGCAGATACCTATTCATTTACATTTCATTATTCTTTTTATTTTTCATCATGCAGTGTAACATTGATTTATTTGTTTATTAAATTATTATTTTGAATCATATGACAATATATTATGTATTTTCACCCATTATTCCGCCTTCACTTTTGTTTCTCATTGTACATGAACGTTGTATGCATTATAAAACTGAATTATAAATTAGTTATGTTTATAAATTATTTCTATAAAAAGTTTTATTTATAAATTTCTTGTTCATGTCCTCAATTATCCATTTAGTTGTTAATATTATTCTACATGTCAATATTATTTCTTAGTTACATATGCGATAAGACTAAAATTTGAGGAAATGGATTGTTTAAAAAAATAGCATAGATCCTCAGAAAATCTGATTTTACATATGTTCAATGACCTAAAGAATGTTTTTAGGAAACAATCCACTCTGAGCATTGATGTTTCTTTAACAATCACATGACATAATTTGTGTGCATGCATCATATCATATTTTTATTCTTACATCTGGTGTAATTATTTTATAATAATTTAAATTTAAATTTTTTTTGTTACATATGTTGGTTAGTCATGTATGTTTTCTGTTTTCCCTCAACAATCATAATAATATTTTATGTCTTCGATTATTTTTATTGTATTTATGTTTAATCAACTTTTATTGTAATATTCTATAACACTAATTTGCACTAATTTACACTTCCTCCATCATTTATCATTATAGTGTATCAATTAATTATATAAAATTACCAGGGATTGGCATGATAACTATGAAATTTGTTTTGATAATACTATTTATGGTTTTTTTGGAGCGATTTAGAGGCAAATATTAAGGTCTCAATAGTAAAATAATATTCATGTATTTCTTATCATTTATAAAAAGCATTAATGAAACTAAAATATTACGTTTACAAAATAGTTACAGATTAAACTTCGGAACATCTTATACTTGATGGAAAATTTTCCATGTCTAAACATCACAAAATCTTTCTTTGCGGACAACAACTTTTTCATTATGTATTATTATTATTCCTCAACACATCTCATATTTTTTATTAGAAATACTATTCATTATGTTAATTCTCTACAACTATGTGTTTCATTGTATTCAATAATATTTTTCTAAATGTAGTTTATATTGAAGTGAGGTTTCCATCCTTGACTATTCCAAATTGTTTCAAATTAATAATATTAATGTATCTTATTTTATTATAAAAAATCTGGATTGAGTAAATTCTCTACAACTATGTGTTTCATTTTATGAAATATTGTTTTCAAATATGTCATGATTGTTTTCTGATAGAGTCTACCTCGTTACAATTTTCTATTATTTGTTTCAATTAGTAGTGATTTTTCATTTTCATATTAGTTAATTGTTTTCATTGAATTTTTGTATTGTTTGTTTCATAGATGAATATTGTAAACAAATAATCCATTTGATTATGACACAATTTTGTTGACTTCAATGGATTATCCAGTTATTTTTTTGTTGTATTATGTCTCATTCACTCACATTAATTTATAATTATAGATTTTCGGGATCAATATAACTATCAACCAACATGACAAACTGCTACTCTACATAAATTATGAATGGTTGTACTGGTAGACTTTTGACTGTAGATTTTCATGACCTGAATTGTAATCTGATATGCACAGCCATATTTGTTGAAATTTATGGTTCTTGTTTATGTTTTCAAACAAGTATCTTCTACATAAATAGTATTAATGTTCTATTATCATTGTTAAATTACATTCTATAGGTCTATGTCAATAGTGAAACTGTATTGATGTTCTCTTACCATGTTTCTATTACACTGTTGTCCAATTTCAAGTATCTACAAATTATAATTTCATACTTGTTTTCTATGAATAAATTTATAATTCGTATTTATTATTTATTAATTTTCATTCGGTTTCACTGTTGGATCCTTCATTGTTAATTTTATACAGAATGATTGTTAGTATCTAAATTTTGTTCCTCAATTTCATCAACTATTATTCCACATTATGTATGTCATTTTATTTTCAAATATATTCAATATTAATATAAAATATTCTTTTATTTAAAAATAGTAATTTATAGTTAAAAATAAGAATTATTTTATAGTGTCGTGCATCGCACGGGTGGTGTACTAGTTTTAATTATAAACCCCCCTTTTACCATTTCTACTTCAACAATGTAAATATTTCCATTTAGAAACCTCCATTATTTATAAACATTTATCTCCCAAAATTTTATCCCATTTACAAATTTCATTAGGAATATTTCATTTATAATTATTTCAAATTCATCAATTTTTATCACGTGCATCATTCTTATTTTATACCATTTCATTCAATTTTTTAATGAATGCAAATACATCTTACCATTTATATTCCATACATACTCTTAGTGATTACCTACCATGTTATGTTACATCTACATTCCATGGTGTCTAAATTAATTCATGAATGGACAACCTTCTGCAATTTTTTCAATTAAAAAAATAACAAAAAATATCCATATACAACAACATCTGCATCACCCAATGGTGAAACATCATTCTATTGTAAAAGCACACGTCATGGAAAAACATTACCACCCTGATTTTCTAGGATTATTCCTCACACACGTGCATCTACTCTCATTTAAAAGTTCTTTTCAAAGATCTTAATATTCCTATTATAATTTCTACCATTATAAAATAGTAACGAAACCAAAAATAACTACCTTGATACAACATTATAATATACCCAACCTAGAATCAACTAAATTGTTGCCCTGATTTGGATCACCACATGACATTATGCATGCCTCCCCATACAACAGATGAACTTGACTAGAATCAAGGGTCAGATTGATCATGTTGGGATACATTAACCTATTTATAATATTAAACCACAACATGTATCATACGAAATAAAGGAAATAACAAACAATAAACAAAAACAAGCATTACCAATTATCTCCCAAAAGTGGGTACAAACTAAAAACCCAAATATATATTCCATGCCATGGTAACCGCCACATATGTGTAGACAACCTAAAATAAATACCAACAAATGAACCCCAAAAAAGGGTCCAGACACTATGTCCTGATCCCCCATCTATGCATATCCCATTTTTATATCAACTGTTTATAAGAAGGCCTTTTCCCAAATCCCTACCTGATACCATGAAGTATACTGGGGTAACCAATGGTAGCCCAAGAAAGGAATTAGAACAACTTGTAGGTCACCACCAATGGTGTCTACAAAATATCCTGTATAAACTAATACTATATGAAAGTAATAAATTAATCAAAAGGGTAAACACAATAATATCCATCT
The DNA here is from genome assembly GCA_963277665.1 of Viscum album. Lineage (NCBI taxonomy): Eukaryota > Viridiplantae > Streptophyta > Magnoliopsida > Santalales > Viscaceae > Viscum > Viscum album. The sequence goes on along the minus strand of OY728166.1, from coordinate 346,871,985 downwards.
CCCATTAGTTAAAAATACAATCATTAAAAATTTCATTATTTACTCCTTGGGATAAGAAATTACATCAATTACACTATATCCTTTTCTATTCAACTAATATGCATGAGCGGATAAGTCATGTTACATATCTCAATAGGTGTAAATATTTCACAACAATTACATTACACTTTCATGGGAGACATAGTCAATGTAGTCTCATGAAATATAATAGGTTGTGTACTAGATAATCTATCCCCTTCATTATCATGTGAAATATAGGTTTGAGGTTTATATCAGAAGTTTGATGCTAACTAACGTTGTAGATCCTCAAGTCTAATAACCTAAAACTACAAAGATAGGTTCACATTCTTCTTTATGTATTTACCATAACACAATACCATATCCATGATCAATTAATAAACAAAATATCCCAAATTCATATTTCATTCAGCACATAAGTCATCCCCGTGTATTAACCCATTAGGACATTTACCAATTTCAATTCATTGTTCATTTAACCCATTTAAATTTTCATAACATAACCCATTTTACACATTCAAAAATTCAGTGTATTAACCCATTTATGCATTTTGACTATAAACTCACAAGTCATTTAGTATAAAACATTATTTTATTTAACAAATTTGAATTATAAAAAACAAACCCTTCTTTCATCATCAAAATATAGACATAAATGGAATTATTGTGTTTTAAATCAATCCTAACATGGCAAAAAATCTTCTTGATATCCATTTCATCGCATTGAAATTTTCTTTATCATTAAAATTTTCTATAATCAGGACGGTGACACACCCATCATGAGGTCATATAATTAATGAAGAAAAACTAAATGCATCACATGGGAATCATGATGGGTTTAATTATTCATTTAATTTACCAAACTATTATTTCTATATATGGGTATCACAAACACAATAACAATGAAACAATAAAACAAATAAAAATAAATAATCCACAATAAGACTATGGGATATAAAAATAGATCACTTATTTTAAATATTGATAATAATTCCTTTTTTACCTTATCTTAATATTCATATTTGAACTCCCATTAAATCCTAACCTATTTTTTTCTAGAAAAATATTGATTTAGTGCATTTTAAGGATAATGATCGTTATACAATCTACAATATAGAATAAGGAGAAAGGAAAAGAGTTATACATTCTTGGAGGATGGAACCACACCAAATATATAATAAATTGTATTAGGAACAATGGAAATATAACCTTGGGACTATTTTGTCTTTTACATTTATCACAAGGGTTGATAGAGAAGAAATGATGAAGAAAATCATGTGAAAACTCATAAATCCAAAGGGGGGGAGGTGTAAAATACCATGTTTAATGATTCACATAGTGTGGACACAAGTTTTTCAAAAACTACCACCAACCATGTGCATTCCACTATTCAAGAGGGGCTAGGTTACAATTATACCTTAGGATCCTATATGATTTTAAAAATCATTCACCAACTACGTAGAATTTCATTGTCCAAACCCTCGTAGTTTTACATTCCCCCTTGCACAAATTTCACAAAACTCTTCACCCTTCCTACTGGTAAGTATAGTTATATCGCATGGTCACTCCTAAACATATTACAACCATGCATCATTTATTAGATAACCATTTTTTCCATTCATTAATGTCTCGAAACTCAAGACACCCCGGGACTCCTAATACACCCAACGAACTTTTAATTGACCAATATGGAGGCAATTAAACAAGAATATAATTCAAAATGTGAATGATGAATCACATCATTTCATGAGGCAGTAGTTCATCTTCTCCATGAATAAAAAAATAATAACCCCTCCAAAATAGAATGTAAAAGATATATATGATATAATTACTACTGTTTTATAATAATGTTATAAATATCATATATATAGTTTGAATATATCATCATAAACAAGCATGAAAGATGGTAATGGAAAAATGAAGTCCATTGGTCTACAATGTTGTAGTCCTCCATACACATGTATAATGTTCCCACCCTATTTCATAGAATGGGATATGATTGTGGGTCAAAAACATATTATAAAAATATATAATTAAAATTAATGTATTATTTTTATTATATAATCATATATTAGTAACAATTTAAGGAGTTTGATAAAATAAAAATTCATGTTGAATTATGTTTCATCTTATTTCGAGTATCCTCTTATGTTTTTCACCAAAATCAATACTATGTGCGATTTATGAAAAAATTGGATTTCAGGATGAGGGGATATAATTTTCGAATCCATTTGGGTAAGAAATGGCTATACCCACATGGTTTTATGGTTTTAATAAGAGGGAATAATGTGTAATATTATATGATGGAGGTGAGTGTAATAATTCTAATTTTCAAAAATATTCAATTGCACCCTTTTTAAATCATGAAACAATGATAAAAAATGTACCATTATAGAACATATACGGAAAAATGTGGAAATAGGGATAAAAATTCGTTTTTTATTTTTTTGTGCTATTTTCAAGCCTTGTATTTTTATTTTAACATCATTTTAAGGCCATTTTTACCATTACCATGGTAAGTAATTTTTTCTATTTTCACTATTCATTTTGCTAAAAAATTACATTGATATTATTAAAAGTTATAAAATAAGATTGTTACGAAAACTTAATAATTTTTTCTTTTTTAAATTTATTTTAGTATGAAATTTATATTTATAACTAATACAAGAAATTTGACAAGAAACGATGTTTTCAATGATAAAATATTCAAAAGTTTAAAATGTTTTTATATTAAAATTTTATATGAAAATGATTCAATAATCATGAATTGGATTAATAGATATATAATTTAACTTATTATACATTAAAAACAATTAAAAAAATATTTTATCTTTTTAAGTAACATAAATAGATGTAATGTTTTAATTATAATTCAGTATTTGTCCATATTCATTGAAAATTTGAAATTTAAAAAAAATCCCTAAAATTAAAAGTAAGATAATTTTGATATTATGATTTTCAATTTTTTATTTTTTCAAACTAAATTTATATAATTGTAAACAAATAATTTAAATTTATTTTCTAACACACGACTCTATCATTTTATTTATAAAAAACAGTTTTTAAAAGAAAAACAATTTATATTAAAGATTTGTATTTTATATCTAATAACTAGATAACCATAAAGTTATGATTAAAATTAATAATATTCATACCAAAAAATTTAATAGATAGTTTATAATGATGTACTATATTTAATTTTATATGGATTCATTGGTGTTGAATTTGAAAGCTAACAATGAAATTTAAATTATTAAAATATATTTTATAGATTATTCAATACCAATTGTTTAATGTCACATACTTTATAAAATAATATGTTATTATTTTATAATTTAATTTCATAAATTCTACAATCCATAAAGAAATATTTATTCATTTTTTCAGCATTATATCATAATATAAGTGTTTGATATTTGAAAATACGATTGTTAAGAAACCCTCATCATAAAAGGGTTAAAAATTATCCTCTTAATAAGGGAGAATGGGAAGTAAAATGGTCATACAGAATAACAAATATCTATGTTTTATTTGAAGTATAAAATTGGTGGAACATGATGATATGGACATGGGAGAAAATACTAAATAATTATAGACAATGATTGCTGTCAATGATCATAAATAAGTGAATTATTAATGGGAATGTTAAAGGGCCTAAAAACCATAAATATGTTATTATTTAATATACCTTATGGTAAATAATATATTAATGTAATAATATAATTTAATTTGAAGATAAATTTCTTAAATTATAGGAATTATTTTCAGATATAATAATATATATAAATATAATTATATGATATGGATAAATTTAATAAGTACAATTTACTCATTTGGTTGTTCTATGATCAATTTCCAATTTTTCTTTTTCTTATAAAAAGAATATCAAAAAATTAATTCTTATGCCTAAAGAATAAAATTCACATTATATAGATCATACGATCCATAAAATATGGACAAGCCTTTTTGTCTATATATAGCTATTTCTAAAACTAATATTATTAGCTTATGTTATCCAATATAATAAATTACTCCCTAAACATCATATGTAACAACACTGGTTAATCCTTAATATATAATTTTCATACCCTTCAACTAAAAAGCTGACATATTTACTAGGATGTCACATAGACCAGTTGTAGTAACTAAAACCTTATCATGCATTGGTCATGAGGTCAAGTCCTAAGGACATGCCTGATGTGATGTATTATCGCCAAACCATTGGGTTGTCCTTTTTATAAACAACATTTATTAAATTCATATATATATCCTAAAATGATTGATGTATGTCACATTAATAAAATTAATCCTTAAATATCATTTTCACTAACGTTATAAATACAATCATTTTTTGCAATCTCTAATAATATTATTTGATTATTATTATAATTTCTTCAATTATCATATTAACTCTAAAGTTCATCTATGACTTTATACATATGTCTATAAAATTGAAAGTCGTTATTCCTCAAATATTTTTTCAAATAAAACAAATAATTTACTTATATTTCTTCTAAAATATCCATTATCATGGTAGTATCCCATCACATAACCCTACATACGTGTTCTTAATATATTTATCATATGTAAGAACTTAAACTGATAAACCTATTTAGTTATCCATAAATCATAAGTTTATTAAAACATATCTGCTTGTAAAATATAAAAAAATTTATAGATCATTCATTATTCTTATAACCGAAACACCAATAGTAAAAACAATACTTATAGAATTTAATTATTGAACCCCAATATGAAAATACATCTTCCATGGTATTTCCTCACAGGTTCATCCCCTGTCTATGTTTTAACCTTTATAAGATGTAATTAACTCATAATATCCCTTGGTTCAATAAATTTAATAAAACAAACTATAATTGAATCACAAGGATGAGATTTATTTCCTTACATAGTAATCTTCATTTTCATCAAAACATTATAAACATATATAATTTTTTATACACATAAAATATTTTTGAATTCCATTAATACAACGTTAATTAAATCTTTGACAACATAATTTTAACCTAGGTAATTTTTTTTCATTCTCAATTATAATCCGTCATAATGGTTTGGAAAGAAAATATGAATTATTCTAATAATATCCTACATGATGGTTAAAATATGTACATATTAAGGCATATTTGTCAGCACCATGTGACGATTGTATTGAGCCCAATATACCCTTTTAATAGTTATTACCACAATTCACTTCTATTCCAAAACCACAACTACTTTCAACTATATACAATTGTGTATTTTTTGGGAATCCACCATAGTTTCTACCGTAACATTGTTCAATGATGTTCTTCTATATATACCTTAAACATGTATCATAAGGTTATGATCACTCAATTATGTTTCTCTAAATTTAGTTCCCTATTTATCTACTAAAGTTACTCTAATAAAAACAATAGTGGCCTCAATACCAGGAACCTAGAGATATTTTATTCATAAATACATTGGAATAACAAACATAAAATCGCATCAGGAATGTTTGAATAGTTTCGTAGTCTTGGTATACATGATACATACACGATCCCACTAGAAATATTGAGTACACAAATCAATTTTTCTTCAATAATATCAATATTCCATCAAGAATATTCATGAATATAATTTATGGTACACTTTATTGATTAATGGGAAACTAAAAAAATGAGGGTGAGAAAAAAATTTCAATAAGGGTCAAATATAGTTTAAGATATCATATTTAATTGAGAATACAAAATATGGAAAGGTAAATTACTAAACAGACATGCCATTTTAATAATTCTAGTAGAAAAATTAATATAGAAGAAAAAAAATTAAACCCATAAATTTTAATAATTGAACACCCAATCCATTTAAAAAATTATCTATGAATTAAATGAATCCAAAAAATATCATTGAGGAAATATCATAAATAATAATAAATAAATTTTAAATGTATGAAATTCTCAATTATTGAATATCAAGTTTCCCAGTAACATGATACCAATACAATCAAGATATATCCTCATGAAAGTTGTAAACTGATGGGTTGAAAACCATTTAACTATGGATACCCAACTGATTCATACGACGAGACTATCTATGAATCAAGGGACATATATAAAAATCCCTCACCCTTGTCCCTCAAGTCAAAATAATTCATTATAAATTAAATAATCTACATAATTCATAAATAATGTGAGTCATAATAAAACATTAGTATTGAGTAATTAATAAATATTTATTAATAAGTCCCTATATGAAAATAAGAAATTCATTTTTTAACATAATTTATAAAAATTATATATTTTTTTAGAAATGAAACTACCCATTATAAAAACCAAGATATATTGGGTAAATCTAATGTCAAATGATAAAATGAAAGTGATCATTTCAAGGTAATGTTATGTTCTACAAAAATTTAGGAAGAAATTGAAAGTGAATAATATCATTGGAAAAAGTAAACATAATATATAAATATGAAGAATAAAAATAATATTAATACAAAATATTCTTAGTTTATTATATAAAATATAATGACTTATTTCCATTAATTATTAGACACACAATAAAATAATCCTAAATTTTTTTGAGGTATATATCATTTACAATTCAAAAATAAAAATTTCAAATTTATATTTAACAATATATTTTTATATTATATTACTTTTAAAATAACATTTCAAAAATATAAAATAAAATTTAAAATATTTTATTATTCATAATGGATGAAAATTATATTCATGTTGTCCATTTAAAAAAAATTACTTTTCCTTTTTAGGTCATGTAAAAAATTGTACAGTTATGAAAACGATATGTACATTCGATCCAAAAAATTATTTAAATATTAATAATTGGTCATAATTACATTAATATGTCACTTTTAAAATTTTAAAAACTGTTTTGATTTTTTTAGAAATTATGTTTTTAGATGAAAATAGTTTTCTGAATAAAGATACAAATAACATAAGATTTTCATAAAATCATTTTATCAAAAATTTTTTTTCTATCGAAGAGTAGAAAATTTATAATTTTAAATAAATATATAATGAATAAACAATTTATTAGAAACATAATTTTCATTATTATATAATTATCAAAAATTCCTTTCAACTAAAATTCATGAATAAAATACTCGATAAGAATGAGATTGTGAATAAACATTCTAATGATCTTAAAATTAACATGAGAGTAAGTAAAGATATAAATTTTGTATATAAAATTTATATAATAAAAAATGTGGAAATAAAATAGAAAATAACTAAAACATACTACACACATTATCTTTGAATATCAAAGATGATGAATAAGTAATATAACCCAAGGAAATAAAATTGTGTTATGAAATTATTTACCACATCGTAACAGTGAAGTAAAATACTCGAGGATGAAATAATAATATTTCAAACATAAAATCTCATGTGTTATTTATGAATAATTTGATTTACATCCAACGAAGTTGTATATACATCATATAAATGAAATTAGGTAGATAATATTTCAATATACTTCAATGAAGAGAAATTTAGACAATGTCCATTACATCACATTTCTTATTGGTTGACTGGTCTCTAACATCCTACATAGGAGTATTAAAAATTATAATAAGTCAGAAAATATTAATATTTTAACTATAATATATAATCCATTTATAATATCTTACCCCCCATTAATCAATTATATTTCATTATTCTCATTTTTTCTATTGTAAATTAAATTGTTTTCTAAATCATGTTTTTTATCAAATATACAATTATTGTGAATATTATACAGTTCTATAATATAATTTATAACAACAATTAAATAATTTACATATTTTTAAATCAATATTACTTTTAAAAAGAATGTTGAATGTTGGTGTTGAAAAATTATGTTGGTTGGGATCATAGAGATGTTAAATCATACAAAAACATGAGTAATGCTTCTATTTTTCAACAATCATTTTCGAATGGAGGTCTATAATATTATTCCTTTTTTAATGATCATAATATCATATAATTTATTTAAATATTATTTTACATATATCATCAATGTGGTATGGTGATTAAATGTGAGTCACATTTCTCTATGATGTTGGTATTCCCCGTGTTCATGAACGATGTTATCATCTTTTAGTGAGTGAAATTATTGATTAAGGAAATGATGTATCATCTTTACAAAAAGATTAATATTTCAATTAAATAAAAAATTCATATATATATATATATATATATATCATATATTGTTTATAATTATCATTATTATATTACATGTAATGATTTAGTGAAAGAGGAATCATATTGCTTCGTGATCCAGTAGTCTTCCTTACATAAGGGAAACGTTATCATATACCCAATGGAGTGGAAATTAAAACGGTATATATTATATAATGAATCAAAAGGTATATTAATCTAATAAAAAAACATATATATACATTATATACATCATCACACTCAACTATGATATGTGTTAATTAAAATATGAATGACATTTATTCGCAATGCGATAGTCTGTCACACACACATAAGATGTTTTTTAACTCCTTATATGGAAGTGGAAACCGTTGTAGATCATTCCCTATTATAAAAAAATTCCACCATATAGAATATAATGAAGTTATTATATCATCATGGTTTAATCTAATTACTACAACCCCATAATCTTTAAGCTTGTTACTTTATTACATTATCATGATTATAAGAAATCCAATCCAGAAGAACTAATCATTTTAGAAGTTTTGGAGAACAAGATATATAAATAATACCATTTTACATAGGGAATAGAAAATAAAACATAATACATTAAAAAATTTATTAAATTGATTCCTTGATAACTTATTCAATGATCTCTTCATCATAACATGGATAATTGAAAAAAAACAAGGGTGAGCTCAAATTATGAGTACGGGTTGTGTAAAGTGAATGAAAATATAAACCAATAAGAATAATCATTTTGAAAAGGTAGATAACTAAACACAAAATCTATTTAAACAACCATATTATCATTGTAAGATATGTAATAATATATATGGTATTTAAAATAACAGAAAACACCTTACAATTAATAAAACAATTGAGAATAAAAAGAATCAATATATAATACTTATAGAAAAAATATCATCGATTACAATAATTACAAAATTATAAATGAATAAAATACTTATTTATTGGATTCAATTATCCCATGTACATGGTATGTTTACATTCATGACGTTTTTCATAATGATTTAAAACATACCTGGTAAAAATCCTTCAAATTTACAAAATTGATTCATCTCATTAGGGTATTAATACATCGAAGGGATTCCATTAAATAATAACCAAATATTGATTTAAAATTACAAATTATTCATTGTATTTAAAATAAATAATTGAATTAATAGAAAATTTTGCTTATAAAATATCCATATTGAGTAAAAAATATAGGTGGATCAAAACATTTCTAGATAATAATATATATTTAATGTAGAACATTGTATGTAGAAATGATATATAGTTTGGGAAATTATAATGACTTTTAAAATATTTGGATATATAAGAGGGATTAAATTTCAAATAAAAAATTATTTAAATAAGGTGCTTGTTTTAGGAGAATTTTTACAATCATAAAAGAATGTGAGATTGATTAATAACATTTACCACTTGGTAATTATTTATTAAAAATCCCATTGAATGAAATAATTCAAATTGAATCTTAAAATAAAATGAATAATTAATCATTCATGATATTAATTTTCTAATGGTATGTATATAAACAACATAAATATGAATCATTCCATAATAACAAATAAGTCTCAATTAAATGTGAATTAAGATGAAATTCCATACCATACAATACCTTTTTGTTGATGTAGAGACCCTAGGTTTATGTACATGAACAATAAATTTCATTTATAGAATACATAATACATGACAACAACATATTCCCAAAGACATTATTTGTTTAGTTTCTTGGGAATCTTGGAACATAATCTTCTAATCATGGTAAATGATCATAACTTCTCCCATAAAAATCGTCCCCTTTTGTTTTCCAACCAAAAACCATTAATTATATCACAAGGAAAAGAAAACATACAGTGGTTGAATTGGAAGTATATAAGGAATGAATCATAAAGGAACATTAACCATAATTGAATTGAATTATAATAAAACATATTATTGTTGAAACATAATAAACACATAATATGATTTCCATAGCATCCAATGCACTGCTACCATGACCATCATAGTGGAAAAGGTCTATTACTGAATTGGGTTTACATGTTGTTCCAACCATGTATTACTGGGCCATATTTACTGGTCCATTTATTCATTTCTACCACTTGAGAAATAAATATTTACCTAATGTATTACATGTATATATCGGTCCCACACATCTCATAATGGAATCATTTTACATGTTCCATAAAAATATACACCATTCATTATAACATAACCAAAGAATAAAATTGGGTTTTTTAAAAAGCATTCTATAATTACATAATATATATAAAATAAATGGATTTCATAAAAATTATTTCATCATAAACATAGTCAAATAAATATAATAATAGGGTTATAAACATAATCTTATTTCATCATAGATGGTAAATAATATTGATACAACAATTAAACATAATTCCTGAGTAAAATATTTATTATTCTTCAAATTCTTTTTTGATTTCTCATAAATCAAAGAAATTAAAAAAGTAAAGGATTTAGATGAAAATAAAGATAAAAACAAGTCTAAGAAGCCACATAGAAACATTGTTTATGAAGATGTTAAAATCAAATCATTATTTATATGTTAAAAAATCATTATCCCCATTCTTTTGCTGGAAAAGACAAAAAGTACCATGAATGATTAAAGAAAGAAAGATTCCTTTCATAATATATAGTGAAAGTAAATATTATTATAATATATTTAAACATAAATATACTTAGAGTAATGATTTTATCATAAAAGTTTTATAATACATGGACATAGATGATAAATATATCCTTAGTAAATACTTATGTATAATCAATCTCGGATAAAAATGAGATTTCATAATTATCCCTTACCTTAGGTATGATTTCTTCCATATGTTTCCAAAACTCCTGTATAGTGGGATTAAACAAATTATTAGATATTTATAGAACTAGGATAATATTTATGATATCATATATAATTCACATATTACTATTTATTACCTATTTATTTTCAATTCCATGTTTATGAAATGTTTTGGGTAATAATCATTTTATTTATCATACATGTTTTCAAAAGATATTCATGATATTATTAAGTATGTCATGATATAATTACATAAAGAATTTATGTAATGATTTATATACTATATATATTAATTATATAAATTTATAAATAATAGATAGATATATGAAATGGAATACACCGTTTATAGAGATGGTAGGTCCTACGTACGCATTAACGTTGTTTTCATTTCCTTATTAAATTAAATGGAAGTATGTAAATTAAATAGACATATAAATAAATAATTTAGAATTATTATGTAATATATTTCATTGTAATTTATTATATATACATTATAATCATTCTTGAATGGTTAACAAAGATAATGAATCTCATCATGCCATGGAGATGGTAAGCCGTACGTACGAACAATTGATGATATCTTTCCCATAATTGTTGAATAGTATTTGATTGGAAGGATTATAAAATATCATAATTATTATAATATTATTATAATCATATATAGTTATTATTTCCACCAATATACTCATTATAGTATGGTGGTGGTGAAAAATAGATTACACCACAGCGTGGAGACGGTAAGCCATATGATTGCGTGGTGATTTCATTTTTCATAGTATGGATACAAGGTGAAACTGTAACATCCCATGTAAGTAATGAATAATAGATATTTCTATCTATGTCTAATTATGAATTACATAGTGTTTTATAGGCTTAAAATGATAATAAATCCAATCTTAAGCATAAAAAACACTAATATTTTTAAAAGATATTTTTACTTCCCTTTGATGGAAACCCATTTTTAAATATACCATTTGACAATTTTATAAGTTCTATTTGTCAAAATAAACATATTCTTTATGATTGGGACATTTAAATTTACATTGGGTCAATTTTTGGTATTTTTCTCACAATTTTCATTTTTTAATCTATAGTGAAAAATACTGCATTTTACATCAAAACTACTTTTTCATCTAATATAATTATATTGTTAGATTATCTTTTAAACTTATCTTAAAGTGTAATTGTATTATTTGTTTTAAATTTTAATCCAATGGTGGTCATCAGAATTAATTTCACTTTGGAAGTGGTAATAAACAAGTGCCAAACTTTTCATATATATTCTTTCAAAAAACCCATAATTTGTTTTGACAATGAGAAATATTTTTAAATTAATTATTGTAATTTATGTGTTTGGAGTTTGGTAAAATAGATTTTATATTTGGAATCCGAAGGTCGAAATTATGTAATCAAGCCTCTTTTGTATTTGGTCATTAAGAATAGTAACGACGGTAATTATCTTTAATTATCTTGATTAATTGGTAATCAGGTAGTTAAGGATAATAAAATAATAACATAATAATAACAAATGACCCCAACATGTGTCCTAATTCTAAATATTGTGTCATGGACGACCATGTAATGCCTTGTGCCATACTTGGGGGCCCATGGAATCACTTTTCTGTGATAATGACTTTTTATCTTTTTATTTTTAATGAAAGTTAAATATAACAAAGAATGTATCACCTGAGTAAATCATTTTTAAATTAGTCTACATAAATGATATACTAGACTATAAATAGTCATTGAAAATATAAAAAGATTTCCTAAATCATAGTATTTTTTTATAATTTTTATACATGAAATAAATTAAATTATTTATGACATCATGATGATGCATCGATTACCTCATTAATGAACAATTTGAATAAAATGAAAAGATAATGTAAAATCTAAGACTTATATTTGTCAAAGACCTATTTGATGAGTATATTTCTAACCCATATCACCTTATCCTAGAAATACATCAATGTTGGACATTTAAAATCCAAAACTCATTTGAAAATAAAGTAACATTTTATACCATTCAAAGAGTGCCCCTCCTCTCCTCTTATAGAAGGCCCCAACTCTACCTTCTTAACCACACATATCAGGCCTTTCTCTCGGATAATACATGATCATTTTATCTATCCGAATCCCTCTATTAATCTTATAAGGATTACCTTAGGCAGAAATCTCTTCAAGAAACCATTTCTGTTTAAATCAAGAAGAGTTACCCCATTTAAAGGTAAAGTCTTCTCTAATGTTCTGTTGTTTTATTTTTCTTATCCGACCCCCTAAAATATTTTTATTAATTTCTATTGTAACAACACCAGTATGTTAAATATAATAGGATTTTGTTTTAAGAATTATTCTATCTACACTTACACACTCCCACATCTAATAGTTAAAGAACATACTGTTTTCGTGGATGGCGAATTTCTGCCTCACGAAATGATGATTGTTAAATATTCTTATAACACCTTCAAAGGTGGCCATTAATATGTCATTATATATATATATGACATATAATATTTTTAGGTTTTTCTTAAGCTTTTGTATTTTTTATTTATTGCATACCTTTATGGCTTCCATTATGGGTACACGCGATATCTTCATTTTAGGGAGTGCAGACTACCGCCCCCTCAAAGTGATTTGGTTCGTTAATTCCATATTATGGACGTATAAAGGATGGAGTTAATGATATTATATATTAAAATATATTGGAATTGTAATATTCCTTTATGTCATTATGATTACATTCCATAAAATACAAAATTGGAATGACAATAGCGTTCATGCGTACGTACGACTTACCGTCTCCATAAATGGTGCCTTTGATTTCTTACCTCTAAATGTTATGTAATATAATAAATACATGAATAAAATAGATATATATGATATATGTGATATCTAAATCATGAATATAACCCTGGAAATAATGGATACATGAACAATTTGTAATTATAAAATGTTTATTTTTGACTCAAGTACAAATGATCGTTAATAGACCGTTATTAACATAAATAATTACATAGTGTTCATGACATGGTAATAAGTGACATAAAAGGAATAATTAAAATTAAAAAGGTTCTTAAGCAAGTATAATTTAACTCAAGTTTATAATTCAGGATATTAAATAATGATCAAGTCAATTTGGATACTAGGTAAGGGACTTCATCTCAATCTCCATTCATTGATGCTTATTTTGTTTTATACACAACTTTCTTTTATACGGTGTATAAAACCCTTTGACTTTTACGTTTATTCAAAAGGAATCTTTTTTATATGAATCGTTTACTAAACGATAGAAGGGAATGTTTTTTTGTCGTACGTATGCAGCGACAACGACTTCTCTGCCGTTGTGACCAATATTTCAGTTTCGACTTCCTCTACAAGCCATAAGTTTTTTTTTGAAAAATAAAAATTGTGCTTTACTTTTCGTTTATTTTGGTACTGAAAATGTTTTTGTTAAAGGTTTTATTATATCAATGTGTTTTTGATATCTTGTGATTGAAAAGTGTAAATGTTATGTTTCCTTTATGCATGTTTTATGTGATACGATTATGTTATGGTTTTTGGGAATTTTTTATGAAGACGAGTGGTTTAGTGATAAAATAAGGGCGGATGAGCCCGATATAGCTCTCTAATGCATTGGGTAACTCCAAGGGGATAACTTTATGGTTTCTCCTAAGAGATTTAGGGAATATAATATGATGGGTATTCCAAACATAACCATGAGGGTCACTCCCTACATAAGAATGTAATTTATGCCTTAAGTTACCTTTATGTCTTATGATTTTATGATTTATTCTTCATTTGATGATGAATGTTAAAATGATTAAGTTATATGAGTAAATGATGACATCATACATGGACTAATGTTTTCATTTCATACTTTTATATCCCTTATTGAGCTTTTTATGCTCATCCCAAGTTTTTTGAAATGTTTTTCATAGGTAAAGGGAATGGTACATGATGTAATGATAGGGTTAAGGAAGTGCCATGAATGAATCCATGTTTTTTTTATAAATATGTTTCTGTTGATGGAAAAAAATGATTACTATCTTTTATGTAACCACTTTGTTTAATGTGGAATGTAATGCATGATTTATGATCTAATTCTCTAAAACTGTAAACCTGAAAATATTCTCAATGTGTAATCTTGTAATAAATCAATATTAAGTAATTTTTAAGTCTGGGGCCTTATAGTAGGTATCAAAGGTTGGTTTAGATAACATTATTAGTTATAATTATATTAAAAAATTATCCAAAAAAAAATTTATGGTCAAATTGAAATGATATAGCATTTGAAGATTACCATGTTTCTATATCTAAGAAATGTTTGTTCATAATGGTTTTCCGTAGAGGAAATAGTGAGGTAGTGCAATGAAGGCATACAGAAGGAAATAACCATCTGAATCAGCATCCTGAGATGGTCACGATTGGAACTGAACATTTTGTTGCTGTTATGGCGCAGTTTACTCAATCGATAAATGGTGGTGATATCCATGCACGAGATCATCCAGATCAACCGCAGAGGAACATATCAGTGGTGGAACATTTCATGAGGCAACATCCCCCATCATTCAAAGGATCATCTGACCCTGTGCTAGATGATGGGTGGATTAAAGCACTAGAGAAGATTTCGAATGTCATGGGGTGTTCAGACAATCAAAAGGTTAGTCTTGTTATTAACCATTTAGAGGGTGAAGCTGATCAGTGGTGGTCAAGGGTTAAAAGTATTTGGGATGCTAATGAGATTGATGCTCTTGAATTCGATGAGTTCAAAGGTATCTTTCTTAAGATGTATTTTCCTAAGGGTATTCGACTTAGGATAGAAAATAAATTCTTGGAATTGAGGCAAGGGGATGAATCAGGGGCTGCTTTTGAAGAGAGGTTCACTCGATAGCCATCCTAAGGAGCGCTTTTGATCGAATCAAAAGGAAGAACCGGAAGAAGAGGTAATATTTTGACCACACTTTTTCAAATTCTTTTCTTCTTCAACTTCTTCTTTCTTTGTTATTCCCATTCTAAAATAATGAATCAAGAATCTCCTATATACTATAATATTATTATAAATATGGTACAACCATATTCAGTATTCTATCCACTTTTTGAATGACATGTCACCATACGTACGTACGTACGTCTTACCATCTCCACGTCGTGGTGTAATTGTCATTAAATAAATTATTATTTGGATGGTTATAATAATGATGTGTAATTCATGTAAATAATAAATATAACATGATAATTATTCTTTATATATGATATACTATCCAATTATATATTATTTTAACATCAAAAGAATGATATTGTCGCTCGTTTGTACGTACGGACTACCGTCTCCACGAAAGCGATGAGAATCATTCTCCATCGTATCCATTCAAGTATAATTATTATTTGATGATTTAAAAATAATGTATAAGTACTTGATATAATTATGGATATTAATAAGATACAACCTATCCATAACAAAAATGGCTTACGTAACAAAGAATATAAAGGAAAATGAGTATGTTATCACCCGAAATGATGATAATACTAAGATATTATTAACAAATCAATGTTAAAAGATCATATATGATATCATATTAATGTAAATGATTCTTTTATAATTCAATAACAATTATTTCACCATTATACAGGAGGTTAACCTACCGTTTACCAACGAAAAAGTACAAAGTAAAGGCTTTATTATCTCACTTTTAATTCCGTGAGATTTCCATTGTTTACCACTTATTTATTGCATGTGGTGTGTGTAATTCCCATGATTTTATTCATTGTGTAATATAATTTAATTTTCGGATATCTACATCATCATTTTATGATCCTTATTTCATGGGTTTATGTTTCGTATGTTACCAAGTTGATAAAGGAATTTGATATTTCAATTTCCACTCATTCGGCTTTAAGAATACTTCATTGATTATTTTACTCCAAGATTATGTGTGGAATAACTATTCATTTGATTATGTCATAACATCCACTCCAATTTCTATTGATATACTTTTGATACACATAATCACTTCATTGATAAATTCTCAATTCATCAATTTGATCCTAGTAAGAGAATTTTTAACTAAATCTCCATTTGTTGAGTTAAATATCCAATTCATTGGTGTTGTTTTTACAAGAATATACTTGAATTTCTTCTTATTGATTTACACTAAAGACCCAAACATTTTGATTTTATTAATATTTTTCACACATAATTTTTTCATTGAATTATCCATAACCTTAGGATATGGTCTTTATAAGAGAATTCATCTCAGTTTACATTCCATTGAGACTTCTTTGTTGTTATACACTAAGTCACTTTTATTTGGTGTATATAATTTACTTTGACATAGTATATAGTGAATCCCTTTATTCTCATGATATATAAAATTTATTATTAACACAATTATTTTAATTCAAGAGTCTCTCTTTTGGTTAGTAACTCTGACTAAAATATCATTTTAAAATGTTTAAAAGATTTATTATTCTAAATCTTTCTCATTAATGTCCCTGTCTTCAAAAAGGTTTTTAAGGATTTATTTATATGGACATGAATGTTTTTAAAATCTTAATTCCTTTAAAAACATTCAAAGTTGTATGGGACACATTGATTCAAAAATATATTTTTAGATGGCTTCCTGAAAAATATTGTGAATTTTAAATGATTTCAAGAAAAGGGGGATATTTCTCTCTAATAGTTCTGATGATTATTTTAATCTATCTTTCATTATTCTCAATTGATGTTATTCTAATATAATAAAATATTCCATATTGTATCTAATGAGTTATTCTGGACTGTGGATGAGCTATTTTTATACCATTCATGGTTTGTGGACAAAGTATTAACATTTCGTATACTAGTTTTAATATGAATGTTTATGTTATGTTTAAAATTATTCATATAAGGAATGCATTGGACTTAGTAAGTGATGGGTGGAGCCCTCTATAGCTCTTCGATGCATCAGTAGGTCTCATTAGACAAACTAGTGTCGTGGAACAAGGCCTTGGAAAAAACTTATTTGTAGTCTTGGCACGAGGCCTTGGCTATGTTGTTATGATAGTCTGGCATTATGCATTCCATCATTATGAAAGTTGTTATTGATATTGAATGTGATTGTTCGACTAGTAGAATATCCATGTGAATTTTTAAATGGAATTATTTCATTTTATCTTTTCCATATTATTGTGAAGGTCAAGTTTTAAAGGATTTTGTTTTAGTTATAAATTGATTTAATTGTTTATGCTTATCTATGAATGCTTCTACTATATTGTTATCCTCACTGAGCATCTGAGCTCACCTCTTTTAATGTTTATTTTTCCCAGGATGTGAAGAAATAATTTATGAATGACCTGCTGGGATAGTATGAGGTGATATGAAGACAAGGTTTTGTTGTAGTTTTTTCTACCTTATGATGTAATATAAGACTTATGAATATATCTAGTGTTTCCAAGACTACTAAAATAATCGGTCTTTCGAGACTTGATCCTTTGTGATCATGCCAATGTTATGTAATAATGCACCGACTCTGGGTATCTAGGGTCGGGGCATTACAGTTGGTATTATTGGAATTTTATTACAAACCTTGGAAGCTATATTTATATAAACTTTGATTATAGAACGTATACATAAGATGATCATTGAGGATTATTATAGATAAACTTCCTAGAAATTTGGTATTGTAGAGATTTTGTGAGTTTTATGAGCAATACATCCCTGTCTGGATACGAGCAGGTAGAGTCGGATCTAGAACAGATGTACCTTTGGGTAAAACCCAAAAACACCGTTTTGAGCTAGACTCGAACGGGAACTGGTGCACGACAATGGGCCTTGCTGCACTCTTGGTTACGACACTCCCGGGGGATATGCTTAGGATAATTTACATTTTCATTACTAACAGATTTGAAGTATTAAATATATAAGATGAGAGTAAATGACTTGGGTTAATCCTAATGTGTTTCAATTTGAGAATATGGTGACATGTTAATTTTTAAATGATTTTATGACTACTGTTACTCACACAATGCTTTATGATTTTAGTCAATGACTGGATTCCAAGGAATTCATAGTGACATTGACAATGATGTACAAGGTGGGAACGATGGCAGAAGTGATAAAAAATGGAATGTTTAGAGGCATAAAATATATAGTCTTTATGCCAAATCAATTTTCCAAAAATATGATCAACAATATATATATTAACCAATTCCCGGACTCAATAAAGAAGATATAGGTGATGGATGATAAGAGCTCCATCAGTGGAGACCATGGAGAAAGGAATCCTCAATTTCCATCATGCAGGAAATGTGGAAAGAGACACCTAGGAATGTGTCTCAATGGGACAAAGAAACGATTTACGTGCGGGGAGGAAGGACATAAAGTGAATAACTGCTGATGAAAAATGAAGAGTACTATAGAAGAAGATGAAAATGTTCCCAAGAGTCCATTTATAGTCATTTGCCGTAAATGTAGGGGACCTGGCCATTACCCATGTGAATTCCCTATTCTATATGATATTTTATTTCTCAAAGAAGAAGCTATGTGGAAATAAATGGTTATAGAAATGTTTAAAAATTAATAGTTCTCCTTGTTGATGGGTTTACATTGGAATAATTTTCTCTTGTATTTTTAACCCTGTAGTTTTCCATGTGAGAATGATATTTGAGGAAGAATTATCTTTTCTCTTGTCAATATAGTGATAAATAACCATTTGGTTTTATATGATCATTGGGTTTGAGGCAATTATAAGTTATTATAATATGGGATGGAAATATAAGGTATGATATAAGATTTGTGGTTAAATTATGTTATGGTTTTTTTGAGGAATTTATCTCATCTTGGTAATGTTATAAAATATATTTTTTCAAAAAGGACAACACACAGACCGTGTGAAAACCCATCGTGTCGGACAAAGCTTTGGGAATCAAACCCACAACCAAAGTGCGATTGGGATTTATCGCCAACCACTGGATTGTGTGAAGTCCCTTGTTAGTGTGACTATTATTTTTAGTTAAATTATTTTATAGATCATTAATAATTTTCTATGGGATCTTATGTCTTATCAAATGAATCCCCTTAGTATAGGAAAATTATATGGTAATTAATTTATAAAAATTATTTTGGAAGTTGTTCGCTTTGTTGTATGGAAAATAGAATAGTATGGGATTTCATTTGAGGAGTAATGGTGGATTTTTATCTATATTTTTATTGTGGATTTATAGTGATTTGGGTTATTTATGTAAATGATTAGGTTAGTTACATTTAAGTATGTGACTTTAAGAGTAATTAATGTCATTTGGAGATACAATTTAACGTGGAAGACTACATTCATATAAATTTTGAGATTCAATATTATTTTTGATTATATTGAAGGATTTTAAGGAAACTTGATTATTGAATGGTATTTATTTAACTTTTGGGTATTGATGGATTAATTTTAGAAATTAAGATTATTGTTTTTTCCCTAATGATATATGCATTTAGGGGGTCATTATATATTATACTAACCATTTTCGTTTTGATTAATCTCTAAATCCAAGGTAAATATAGTTTATCCTACATGGATCATGCATTTCTATAGATGTTTATTCTAGCTCTTCCATTGTGACCAAGTCTTCTTGAATACTCATTGTTCAAAAAAATGATTTAGTGGTAAAATGTTATTAAAGAATGAAACTCTACATAAAAAGTTTTTATATCACTTTATGTTCTTAGTCAATATCATAAATGAACTCCTCGTCCTTATGTAATGTAATTTAAAACAAAAAAAAGTTGTCTGTTTACTTTTCCTACTGGTAGACTAAGGACCGTTTGTCCCAACACAAGTATGTGATTTTCTTATTGTTAAATTTCTCCTGATTATGATTTCTCTCCCTCTCCGTCAGAACTGAACACATAGTTTATCGTCCATACCCATGTTTTCCTACATGAAATCCTAGTATTGGTTATCTTGGGTGACGTTTATACCTCTCTTACTTTCTTTCAATGTGATAGTTTTATTGACACTTTTTTCGATGTGGGACATTCCATTATATTCTCAAGCCCAATTTTATAAAAATTGTGAGGATGTAATTTATTGAAGGAGGGGAGAATTTAACACCCCAAGCTTCCACGGTATGTTTCCCTTTGAATAATGCAATGACGTGCATTGTACGCAACTTCAAGATTCTAACACACCACAACCAATCAAACTAGCTGTTATGAATAGTAATACCTAATTTTTGAAATTTTATAAATTTTATAATTAAAAATGGACTTCAGTTTTGGATTCATAATATTGAAATTAGCTTAAGGTGATATTTAGGTACTTTTCGGATAACTATCATATTTTGATGAATAGTGAAAATTACTAAATTTTATTTAAAAACATCTTTTTTAATCAAAATAATTAATAGTGATAAATTATTTATTTGAGTGGTTTTAAAGATTGTTTAGAATATATTTTTACCATTTAATACAATGTTGGTTATTGTATGAGATTTCACATTTAAACCATACATAAACAAGTGTCAATATTTTGATAGTTATTATCTCTTAGAAACACGCTATTTGTTTTGACGACGAGAATTAATTTTTAAATTAATTAATGCAACAAATATGTTTTGAATTTGGTTAAATAGACATTATTTTTGAATTCATAATATCAAATATAGCTTAGGCCTAATTTTAGGTATTTTTCTGGAAACTTTCATTTTTTGATAAATAGTGAAACCATTAAGTAGTAGTTGAAAAACTGAATTTGTCATAAAACATGATTTTACCACTTCTGTGAGTGTAATTTCAAAATTCCAAGAGACACGGAGAATATCAAGGAGTAAAATTTGGTTCATTTAGATACAAATAATTTTTGGTGGATAGTAACTTTTTTCTTTTATTTACAATGGTTAAAAGTAAATAGGGTAATTAAGAGAAAAATGATATTAATATTACCCTAACACATGTCCTAATTTTATTGGACAAGTGTATCTCAACCACAAACAACCTTAGGAATAAAATATTATTATTTAGGTCCACTTAGATTAGATTATAATATTTATTATTATTTAATTCAAAGAAGAGTTAAAAGAGTAAAATTCCAAGTTTATTTAATAAAACATTTTTAATATAGGGTTACACATAAGATACATTAGATTATAAATATTCATTAGAAAGCTAAAACTATTTACTACGTACTGATATCTTATTTATAATTTTTAGACATTAAATTTATTTAATTTATTTATGACACAATGATGATGAATTAATTACCAATTTAGGGAAAAATTAAAATAATTGATATTTTAAATACCCAAATAAAAATAATTATAGATGTTTATTTAATTACAATGATTTTATAGGTTAATATGACATATTATGAGTGATTTAATTTACTATTTTGAAGTAATTATTCTGTTATGAGTTTCACAAAAATCAATTATTGAATACTGTCAAAATTGACATAAAAGAGTTTTTAAAACAAATATTATATTATTAATTGATATTAAATTTTTAAAAATTTATGGATCGTCCAAGAGACTTATATCATGATATTTGATTCATTAATGGACCACTTGGGGTGTCCCATGGATCTATATAGTAAGTTTATTAAACATATAATATAAAAATACAAAGAGAGATTGTGAAAGTGAAACTAATTAACTAAGAGTTAATACTTAAAGATAAGGATAATATAATGACCCAAACCTACATTAATTATATTGGTTCAGTGGTTTTAGACCTATCCCCAACATCAAATTTTATTAATCCACTATGGGTCCATTACAAACCGAATATGAATTTATTATAAAATAATATTTCGAGCTTTTCCAAAGGTTCCCCTCACCCCTCTTATAGAAGGGCACTCACCCTTCTCATTACATCACACCACCAAAGCATTTGGGTTCAGAAAAACCCTACCCAAATACTCTCTAAACATCCCTCAATACAACCGGGAGTCCTTAGTTGGATCATAAAGCCAACCAATGAATCCCCTTTGATCAAATCAAAAGGAATAACCCAAAGAAGAGGTAATGTTTTTACCACCTTTTTTCAAATTCTAATATTTTTCAACTTCTTCTTTCTTTGTTATTACCATTCTAAAATAATTAATCTAGTATATCCTATATACTATAATATTATTATAAATATTGTACAACCATATTCAGTATTCTATCCATCCTTTGAATGACATGTCACCATACATGCGTACGTACGACTTACCGTCTCCACGTCGTGGTGTAATTGTCATTCAATAAATTATTATTTGGATAGGTATAATAATGATGAGTAATTCATGTAAAAAAATAATTATGTCATGATTATTATTCTGTATATATGCTATACCATCCAATAATATATTATTTTAAAATCAAAAGAATGATATTGTCGCTCGTGCGTACGTACGGACTACCATCTCCATGAAAGTGATGAGATTCATTATCCATCGTATCCATTCAAGTATAATTATCATTTGATGATTTAAAAATAATTTTTTTTGGACTTGATATAATTCTGGATATGAATAATATATAACATATCCATAACAAACACAGCTTATGTAACAAAGAATATAACGGAAAACGAGTAAGTTAACACCAGAAATGACGATAATACTAAGATATTTTTAACAAATCAATTTTAAAAGATCATATATGATATAATATTAATGTAAATGATTCTTTTATAATTAAATAACATTTACTTCACCATTATAAATGAGGTTAACCTATCATAGACCAAGGAAAATGTACAAACTAAGGGGTTTCTTATCTCACTTTTAATTCCGTGAGATTTCCATTGTTCACCAATTATTTATTGCATGTGGTGTGTCTACTGCCCATGATTGCATTCATTGTGTAATATAATTTATTTTTTAGATATATAAATCATCATTGTATGATCCTTCCTTCATGGGTGTATGTTTTGTATGTTACCAAATTGATAAGGGAATTTGATATTTCAATTTCCACTCATTCTGCTTTAAGCATACTTCATTGATTATTTTACTCCAAGATTATGTGTGGAATCACTATTCATTTGATTATGTCATAACATCCACACCACTTTCTTTGGGATACATTTGATACACAGAGTCACCCCATTGATAAATTCTCAAGTCATTGATTTGAACTTGATAAGAGTAATTTTAACTCAATCTCCATTTGTTGAGTTAAATATCCTATTCATTGGTGTTGTTTTTACAAGAATATGTGTGTATGTCCTCTGATTGATTTACACAGAATACCCAATAATATTGAGTGTATTTATATTTTTCACACATAAATGTGTCATTGATTTATCCATAACCTATGTATATGGTTATTATAAGTGAATTCATCTCAATTTACATTCCATTGAGACATCTTTGTAGTTATACACCAAATCGCTTTTATATGGTGTATATACTGAACTTTGACATAGTATATCATGAATTCTTTTATTCTCATGATATTAAAAAAAAATTATTACCACAATTATTTGTATTCAATTGTCTCTCTTTTGGATAGTAACTCTAACTAAAATATCATCTTAAAATGTTTTAAAGATTTATTATTCTAAATCATTCTCATTAATGGCCATCTCTTCAAAATGGGTTTTAAGGATATATTTATATGGACATGTATGTTTTTAAAATTTTAATTCCTTTAAAATGTTTCAATGTGGTATGGGACACTTTGATTCAGAAATCTAATTTTAAATGGCTTCTTGAAAAAAAGTGTGGCTTTTAAATTTATTCAAAAAAAGGGGATATTTCTCTCTAATAGTTTTGATAATTATTTTCATCTATCCTTCAGTATTCTCAATTAAGGTTAATATGATACAATAAAATCTTCCATATTGTATTAAATGAGTTATGTTTGAATGTGGATGTGCTATTTTTATACCATTCATGGTTTTTGGATAATGTATTGACATTGTGTATGCTATTTTTAATACGAATGTTTATGTTATGTTTAGACCTGTTTATATGAGGTATTCATTGGACTTAGTAAGTGACAGGTGGAGCCCGAAATAGCTCCTCGATGCATAAATATGTCTCATGAGTCATACTAGTGTCTTGGCACAAAGCCTTGGAAAAATATTATTTGTAGTCTTGGCACGAGACCTTACCTATGTGGTTAGGATGGTCTGGCATTATGCATTCCATCATTATGAATGTGGTTATTGATATTGCATGTGATTGTTCGACTAGTAGAATATCCATGTAAATTAGTAAATATAATTATTTCATTTTATATTTTCCATATTATGTTGAAGTTCAAGTTTTAAGGGATATTGTTTTAGTTATAAATTTCTTTAAGTGTTTATGCTTATCAATGAAAGCTTATGCTATATTGTTATCTTTACTGAGCATCTGAGCTCACCCCTTTCAATGTTTTATTTTACCCAGGATGTGAATAAGTAATTAATGAATGACTTGTAGGGATAGTATAAGGGGATATAAAGACATGATGATGTTGTATATTTTTTTACCTTATGATGTAATTACGACTTATGAATATATCTAGTGTTTCCAGGACTACTAAACTAATTGGTCTTTCGAGACTTGATCCTTTGTGATCATGTCAATGTTATGTAATAATGCACTAACTCTAGGTATCTAGGTTTAAGGTATTGCTGTTTCTGTGTTTGTAATTTGTTAAAATGGATTACATATTTGAAATTAGAAAATCCAAATTATTCAATCAATAATTTTTTGTTTTTGGACATTATGAATAGTAACAACGGTAATTATCTTGATTAATTAGTAATCGGGTAGTTAAGGATAATAAAATAATATCATAATAATAACCAATGTCCACAAAATGTGTCCTAATGCTACTGGTTGTGTCATGGCCGACCATTGTATGCCTTTTTCCAAACTTGGGGACCCCATGGAATCACTTTTTTGTGATAATGACTTTTTATCTTTTTATTTTTAAATAAAGTCAAATATAACAAAGAATGTATCACCTGAGTAAAGCATTTTTCATTATGTATACATAAATGATTTATTGGACTATAAATGGTCATTGTAAATCTAAAAATATTTTCTTTTATCATAGTATTTTTTTATAATTTTTAGACATTAAATAAATTAAATTATTTATGACATCATGATGATGCCGCGATTACCTCATTAATGAAGCATTTAAATAATATAAAAAGATAAATTAAATTCTAAGATATACAATTGTCAAAGACATATTTGATGAGTATATTCTGAACCCTTATCACCTTAACCACGAAATACATCAATGTGGGACCTTTAAAATCCGAAACTCATTTGAAAATAAAGAACATTTTAGACCATTCCATGAGTGCCCCTCCTATCCTCTTATAAAAGGCCTCCACCTCTACCTCCTTACCCACACTTCTCAAGACTTTGTCTCAGCCAATCCCTGCTCATTTTATCTCTCCACATCCCTCGATTCATCTTAGAAGCCTTACCTTAGGCATAATTCTCTTCAAGAAGAAATTTTGGTTCAAATCAAGAAGAGTTACCCGATTTAAAGGTAAAGTCTTCTATAATGTTCTTTTGTTTTATTTTGCTTCTACATCCCCTTATATTCTTTTTATTAATTTCATTTGTAACAAAACCATTATTATCAATATACTAGGATGTTGTTATAAGAATTATTCGAGCTACACTTACATACACCTACAAATAATGGTTAATGAACATACTGCTTCCGTGGATGGCGATTTCCTGCCTCACGAAATGATGATTATTAAATATTCTTATAACACCATAAAAGGTGGCCATTAATATGTAAATATATTTATATATGATATATAATATTTTAATGTTTTCCTTAAGCTTCTGTATTTTTCATTTATGGCATACCTTTATGGCTTCCATTATGGGTATACACGATATCCTAATTTTAGGAAGTGCAGATTACCGCCCCCTCAAAGTGATTAGATTCGTTAATGCCATATGTTAGACATATAAAGGATGGAGTTAATGATATTATATATGAAATTATAATGGAATTATAATATACCTTTATGTCATTATGATTCCATTCCATAAAATATGAAATAGGAATGAAAGTAGCGTTCAAGCGTATGTACGGCTTACCATCTCCATGAAAGGTGCATTTCATTTCGTACCTCTAAATGTTATGTAATATTATAAATTCATTTATATACTGGATATATATGATATATATGATATATAAATCATGAATAAAACTCTGGATATAATGGATAGATGAAAAAAATGTAATTATAAAGATTTTATTTTTTACTCAAGTACCAATGATCTTTAAAATGACTTTTATTAACTTATATAATTACATGGTGTTAATGACATGGTAATAAGTGATATAAAATGAATAATGAACTTGAAAAAGGTTCTTAAGAATGTATAAATTAACTCAAGATTATTATTCAGGAGATTAAAAAATGATCGAGTTAAGTCGGATACGAGATAAGAGACTTCATCTCAATCTCCTTTCATTGAGGCATATTTTGTTTTCTACACAACTTTCTTTTATATGGTGTATAAAACCCTTTGACTTTTAAGTTTATTAAAATGGAATATTTTTTATACGAATAGTTTACTAAATGACAAAAGGGAATTTTTTTTTGTCATACGTATGCGGCGACATCGACTTCTCTGCCACCGTGGCCATTATTTGTGTTTTGGATTCCTCTACAAGCCATAAATTTGTTTTAATGAAAAATATAAACCATGTTTTAGTTTTCATTTATTTTGGTTTTGAAAATGGTTTTGATAATGATTTTATTATATCAATGTGTTATTGATATCTTGTGATTGAAATGTAGAAATTTTATGTTGCCTTTATGCATGTTTTATGTGATACGATTATGTTATGGTTCTTGGTCATTGTTTATGAAGGCGGGTGGTTCCGTGATAAACAAAGGGTGGGTGAGCCCGATAAAGCTCTACAATGCATTGGGTAACGTGAATGGGTTAAACATTACAGTTTCTCTGAAGAGATTTAGGGAATATACTGTTATGGGTATTCCAAACGTAACCATGAGGGTTAACCTCTACGTAAGAATGTTATGAATGCCTCAAGTTACATTTAGGTCTTATGATTTCTAGGATTTATTCATGATTTTATGAGGTATGTTAAAATGATTTTGTTTTATGAGTAAATTATGATTTCATACATGGACAAATTTTTTCATTTAGTACTTTTATATCCCTTACTGAGCATGTTATGCTTATCCCATGTTTTTGAAAGGTCTTTCACAGGTCAAGGGAACGGTACATGATGTGATGATAGTTTCAAGGAAGTCTCATGAAATAATACATGTTTTGTTATAACTATGTTTTTGTTGATGGGAAAAAATGAATATTATCTTTTAAGTAACCACTTTGATTAAATGTGGAATGTAATGCATGATTTATGTTCTAATTCTCTAAAACTCTAAACTTGAAAAGATCCTCAATGTGTAATCTTTTAATAACTCAAGATTAAGTAATGTTTAAGAATGAGGCCTTATAGAATCAATATTGTTTCATATTTATAATAACATATAATAATTATCACTTATACTAAGATTAATACTTTATAATTAAAAAACTAATTTAAATGTTGTAGAATAAGAAATAAATTTTAATGAATCGGTTGAAAAGATTATCTCTTCCTTGACGTGTCTCCTTTAAATTTCATCCTAGGGAAGTGGAGAAGGAATTTTCAAAAAAAAAACCAATAGAATGTAACTAGGGATGTTTAGATGAGAACTGGGTAAGTATTGGTATATCATGATGGATAAAAATGGAGTCAAGTGGAGATGGAAGATGTTCCCTTTTATAAGAGAGGAGAGGGAGCATTTGGGAACTCTCAAAATATTAATTTATTACAAAATATTTTGCGTTATAAAATGGTCCAAAACTCATTTAATTAGAATTTAACAATATTTTTTTCAAAATAATTTAATATAATAGGTTATCGGCAAGTTTAGGTCTCAAATTTAACCAGATATTTTAGCTTTAACCCTTAGTTCACTATTTAACTCTTACCATGTCTTCTTATAAATTTATACTATATGGTTAAAATAATTACTATAAAATTAAAATATAACCTAAAGTGCTTAATTAATTAAATTTTAAACATTATCTATGTAATTAGGGAAAATATTATATTTTTTGGACTGAAATATAATTTAATAAAATAATTTTTTTAAGAACTCATTTATGTCAATTTATAAAGTATTCATATCATGATTTTTTATAAATCCGTAACAATATTATTCTGTCGATGAAAAATAATTAATTAAATTATAACAGTACATATTAATTAATGAAATTAATGAATGTAATATAATGTTATAAATTAATTTATTTTAATATTTATACTCTCATTTATTGAAATCATTCATTAATAAGGTAATCACTACAACAACATTGTGTCATAAAAAATTTATTTATTTTGTGTCTAAAAAATACAAATAAATTTCCATGATGTATGAAATAATTTTTGATTTATAATGACTATTTATATACAAACATATATGTTATACAACCCTTTATTAGAATTAGTTTAGCAAAAGATATATTTTTGATTATAATTTTCTTTACTTTAAATTAATTATTATTAAATGTCATTTTTACATCCAAGTGAATCCATGTGGTTCCCAAATCTATCCAAGGATGCCCATGGCTGGAAATATATCATCAAATATTTTTAGGACATTTGTTAGGCTTGATTAATATTATTATATTGTTACCTTTTACCCTTATTTACGAGATTTACCTTTTAACCAAGTAAAATTAAATAATTAGTGAAGATACTATTCAGAATGTTCAAAAATAAAAAGTATGTATTTTCACAATTTGAACCTTATGATTCAAAATTTGGAATCCATTTTTCCAAATTCCAAACTGATAAGTTGAAATAATTAATATAAAATAATTTACAGTTGTCAAAACCAAAAAGCGGGTTTTAAGAAGTAATAACTATTAAAAGATTGACATGTTTTTGTGTCCAATTTAAATGTCAAATTACATCCAGTGAACAAAAATGGATTAAATGATAAAAATGTAATCTAATTATACTTTAAATCCATGTAAAAATTTAATTTAATAAAATGAATAAATTAGATAAAAAGCCAGTTTAGAATTAAAATGCAGTATCTTTCAATATTCATTAAAATTTTAATATTATTAGAAAAATAAGAAAAATTAAAATAATGTAAATTTTTATATACTAATTTAAATAATAAGTTCATTTCTACATATATTACTTATCAAAGTGTAACATAATATATATATAATGGTTCATCCATTAAAAGGCGGTAAAACTGCAGTTTTTTAAAAATATATCTATTATTCAAAAACATTTATTTTGTTCTCATACCATGTTCTATAAAATATTTATGATAGATGATAATGATATATAAAAATAAAAATATAGTCAATACTATTGATAACATATATTTTATATCCATTTAAATAGTAAAATTTTAATAATATATCATTATTTAATGAAACCCGGTATCATGTTCTATGCAAGCTATCGAAAAAGGACCCTCTTGTGTGAACAAAAATTCATGAAATTGTTGTGTGTAGTGAAAGATTACATTTGTGTTTTACATCATAATCAAAATATAGTTCAATTATAAATTGAACAAAATATATACTAAGTGTTGATTAAAATGAATTCTATCAAAAGAGCACGAAATTGTTTGCAACACAAGCATTGAATAGTTTTTCTTACACTACAAGAAAATACAATGTTTTTTATAGGGAAATATAATATTTTTAAATAATGAAAAACAAGTTATCGAACAAATTATAAATAATCTATCTCATAAAATCTTGACGTATTACATTCTACCCCCGTAAAATTAATTTCTCCCTCGATATTTGTCTGCATAATAAATGGTTTACTACTTGAAAGTTTCCTTCATAGAAACACACATTATGAAATGGAATAATAAAAATTAATTTTAAAAATGAATGTTAGAAACATAATGGCTTCCAAACTAAACTCATCATTGGGTTTCCACATAGGAGAACATAGGTGTGAAGTGAAAACATGGATATAGGGGAGAAACCAAACCATCAAGTTCTAAGGGACTATAATAAATAATATGGTTTGCAGAAAGTTAAGTACCAAAAATCCATAAATATTTTATTATTTAAGGTAACATCTTATGTAACACCCCGATCTTCCACGGTACGCTTCTCTTTGAATAATACAGAAGCGTGTGTTGTACGCAACTTCGAGTTATAACACACACCACGACCAATCAAAGTAGCCGTTATGAATAGTAATACCTACTTTTTAAAATTTTAGTAATTTTATCTCTCAAAATGGACTTCATTTTTGGATTCGGAGTATCGAATTTATCCTAAGGTGAAATTTTGGGAATTTCGGATAACATTAATATTTTGATGAATAGTGAAAATTACTAAATTTTAATTAAAAACAAATTCGTTAAGCAAAATAATTATTAGTGATAAGTTATGAATTTGAGTGGTTTTAAAGTATATTTAGAATATATTATTACCATTTATCACAATGTTGTTCATTGTACATAATTTCACAATTAAACCGGACAAAAACAAGTATCAATCTTTTGATAGTTATTATATCAAAAAAACACACTTTTGGTTTTGACAACGAGAATTAATTTTAAATTATTTTCTGCCACTTAAATGTTTTGAATTTGGAAAAATGGATTCCATATTTTGAATCAGGATGTTAATATTGTGTAAATAAGTAACTTTTATATTTAGACATTTTGAATAATTACTTCGGTAAATATTTTATTTACCATGGTTAAATGGTAAATCTGGTAAATAAGGGTTAAAAATTAATATTATAATAATACTAAATTAACCTAAAACGTGTCCTATCCTTTTTTTTTGATACATGTTGGAACATGGTCATCTTTGGGTCAATTTTAGGACCCCATTGAGCCACTTGTAAGTGATAATGACACTTTATACTAATTAAGATAAAATAAATACAAAAATGACATATGCATATACCTTTCAGAAAAACAATTTTTACATAGGGTTATATATGTTGGATTTTCTACTATAAATATTCATTAGAAATATTAAACTATTTCCAACATAATTTTATTTTATTTATAATTTTTAGACATTAAATACATTAATTTATTTATGACACAATGGTGATTTAGTAATTTCCATAATAGTGAAAAATTAGAATAATTGATATTTTAAATACCCAAATAAATTTAATTTTAGACTTTTCATAAATACCAATAATTTTTTAGGTTAATATGAAATTTTAGGATTGATTTAAGTAACCTTTTTATAAGTAATGATTATGTTATGAGTTCTACAAAAATCAATTATTTAATAGTGTCAAAATTGACAAAAAAGTGTTTTTAAAACAAATGTTATATTATTATTTGATATTAAATTCCTAAAAATCTAAGGATTAGACAAGTGACATATATAATGATAGGTGTATCATTAATGGACCACTTGGTGGTCTCTTGGTTGTATATAGTTTGTTTATTGACCATATAATATAAAAATACAAAGCGACATTGTAAAAGAGAAACTTATTAACTAAGAGTTAATACTTAATGATAAGGTTAATATAGAGACCCAAACCTATCAAAATTAAATTGGATGAGTGATTTTTGACCCGTAAACACCATAAACTTTAAATAATCCACTTTGGAGCTATTAGAAAGCGAATATGAAAATATTATAAAACAATATTTCTAGATTTTCCCAAGGTGCCCCTCACCCCTCTTATAAAAGGGCACTCCCCCTTCTCACTAATATACACATTTAAATACTTTTGGTTAAGACAAACCCTGCCAAAATAATCTATAAACTACCCTCAATTCATACTAGAAGCCTTCATTTAGTCATAATTCCTTTTTACGGAGCCCTTTTGATCAAATCAAAAGGAAGAACCCGAAGAAAGGGTAATGATTTCATCACTCTTTTTCAAGTTCCTTTCTACTTTCACTTCTTCTTTATTTTTTATTAACATTCTAAATTAATAACTCCAGTATATTATATATACATTTATGTTATTATAAACATGGTACAACCATATTTCAGTATTCTATCCATCCTTTTAATGACATGTCACCATACGTGTGTACGTACGACTTACCATCTCCACGTCGTGGTGTAATTGTTATTCAAACCATTATTATTTGGATGGGTATAAAAATGATTTTTAATTCATGTAAATAATAAATATAACATAATAAATATTCTTTATATATGATATAACATCCAAATATAAATTATTTTAAAATGAAAATAATGATATTTCCGCTCGTGGGTACGTACGGAATACAGTCTCCACGAACGCGATGTGATTCATTCTCTATCATATCCATTCTAGTATAATTATCATTTGAGGATTTAAAAATAATTTTTAAGGACTTGATATTATTATGTATGTTAATAAGATACAACCTATCCATGACAACCATGGCTTACATAACCAAATATATAAAAGAAAATGAGTAAGTTAACACCCGAAACGACGATAATACTAAGATATTATTAACAAAGCAATGTTAAAAGATCATATATGGTATCATATTAATGTATATGATTCTTTTATAATTTAATAACAATTATATTTCCATTATACACGAGGTTAACCTATCCCCAACACAGAAAAAGTACAAGGTAAGGGTTTATTTTGCAATCTCTTCATTATCCGAGGTTGTTTATATGTAATAATCTACTGGGATTTCTTTATCATCCAAATCAGTGTTTCATCGAAATTTATTTCAAATCATTTTTATTATTTACAAATAATATTGGTTAAAGTCATTTATATCCTTTTTGAATTTTTATAAGAGGTTTATATAAGGAATCTTTCTATCGTTTTCCAAACAAGGTGCTTTTAACATTTTCGACAAAAATAAGGTAAGAATGTTTTTTAACTTATACGGTGGGTGATGCTATTCTCTGACGTTATAAAATCGTTGAAGCTTACCTTACAATATTATAAGAATATTTTCAAATTAAATGTTTTATTTTAATATTATATGACTTTAAATGATTTCAGAATGAATATTTTAAGAATTTGTGAAAGGCACTCTTTATCAAGATCATAATTTTAAAATTTTTACATATTTATCTTCATAAATCGTTTTAATTAATGTCAATGTTTTAAAAATTATTTTAAGGATTTATTTATATGGAAATGAAGGTTTTGAAATGATATTTCTTTTCAAAAGTTTCAATTTTGTATGGGACACTTTGATTCAAAAATATCTTTTAAATTACTTCCTTTATAAATGATTGACTTTTCAATGATTTCGAGAAAAGAGATATTTCTCTCAAATAGTATTGATTTCATCTATTTCAACATCCTATGATGGATTTTAAGATTATTTTAAGTTTATTTTTTATGATACAAATCTTTTGTATTGTATTGAAGGTTTTGTGATATGTTTTACTGTGAATGTTTTATTTTTATACCATTCATGGTTTATGGAGAAAGTATTGACATTTCCTATGATAGTTTAAAATGAATGATTATGTTATGTTTAAACCTTTTCATATGGGAATGAATTGGACTTAATATGTGACGGGTGGAGCCCGCTATAGCTCCTCGATGCATCTGTAGGTCTCATGAGACAAACTAGTGTCTTGGCACAAGGCCTTGACAAAATCTTACTTGTAGTCTTGGCACGAGGCCTTTGCTATGTGGTTTTGATAGTCTAGCAATATGCATTCCATCATTATGAAAGTGGTTATTGATATTGGATTTGATTATTCGATTAGTAGAATATCCATGTGAATAATTAAACGGCATTATTTCATTTTATTTTTGTCGTACTATGTTGATGTTTAAGTTTAAAAGGCTTTTGTTTTAGTTATACATTGTCTTAAATGTTTATGCTTATTTTTAAAAATTTCTGCTATATTGATTACCGTTACTGAGCCTTTGAGCTCACCCCTTTCTATGTTTTACTTTTCCTAGGATTCCAAGAACTATATTTTGATGGATATGCAGGGTTAAGACAAAGGAATAATGGCATTCATAAAGGATTATTTAGGTTTTTTTGTATGCTATGAAGTGTAATGTAACATTCATGTATGTAATCAATTTTCCAAGATTGCTAAACTGATCGGTCCTTTGGGACTTGATTCATTGTAATCATGCCAATGTATTAAAATAATGCACTGACTCAGGGTCACTGGGGTCAGGGCGTCACAGTTGTTATCAAAGAAAGTTTAGCAATAACCATGGAAACTAGATTTAGGTAAACTCTGATTAGAGCACATAGCCCTAAGATAGAATTTGAGGATTAGTATATAAGAACTTCCTAGAATTTTGGTATTGTAGAGATTTTGTGAGTTTTTCGAGCAATACATCCCTGTCTGGATATGAGCATGTAGAGGTGGCTCTGGCACATATGTACCTAAGGGTAAAACTCAAAACACTACTTTGAGCTAGAATCGAATGGGAACTGGTGAACGACAACAGGCCTTGCTGCACTCTTGGTTACAACACTCCCGGGGGATATGATTAGGATAATTCTCATTTTATTTACAAACCATTATGAAGGGCTTATGAGTATATACTTACTCAAAGAAAACATTTTTATGATTATGGATTATATCCATAAACTATTCAATATGTGTTATGTATTTAACAAGTTTGGTAATTATTCATTGCAATTCATAAACTTAACTAGTTTATGCTATTGTATAGAAATGGCGACAATTAGAAGGAATGTGAACTCTCGTATTACGTATGATCCATAGACTATGAAGGATCATATCTTTCGTGGTCCTAAGCCAGAATTTAGAAGTGAAATAGTTTCCCACGTTTTATCATCATATGAAGAAATAGTATCATGTGTTGATAAGATGATTAAAGAATTCTCTGAGTCCTATTTCATTGAAGGGAAACAAGAGAATAAAAGGATGGAAGAGAGAAATATGGATAAAGGGAAGAGGGAAAGGAAGAATTTTCACAAATGTGATAACTGTGGGAAGAAACAACCTGGAAATTGCCTGAAAGGAATGAGAGTTTGTTATAAGTGTGGAGGAAAAGAGCATAAAGTACGTGACTGCAAGGGTAAGAAAATGGTTTCAAATGTACAGTGCTTTATTTGCAAGGAGTTTTGAAACTACGCAAACCAATGTCCCAGTCATCATACTATGCCTAAAATGATGCTATTGGATAATAATCAAGTTATGATACTACCATAGATGATGAAGAATGACTAGTGTTATTATGTTGTTATTTTAGAATTATTTTATTTAAGTGGTTTATCAATGATGTTCTGGAAATAAATCAGGATTTTACTGTATTACTATTTAAATAAGCATTGGAGATTTTATGGTACTAAGAAAATTGACTCTACATCGAGTTAATTTTTTTGGAAATTACATGGATGAAGGAAATATAAAACTTATTATGGTCCTAATATTGAGGTAGTG
The DNA here is from genome assembly GCA_963277665.1 of Viscum album. Lineage (NCBI taxonomy): Eukaryota > Viridiplantae > Streptophyta > Magnoliopsida > Santalales > Viscaceae > Viscum > Viscum album. The sequence goes on along the minus strand of OY728166.1, from coordinate 346,835,644 downwards.
ATTTTGGAATAAGAGATGGTTGATTTTGGTAATACAGGATGTTGCGGGGTTTTAAAAGAATATATGAGGAAGGCGTACACATGTTATTACCCAGAAAAAAGGATCCTTATTATGTTTAACTTCCTTGAAAATTTTGGACTGTAAGTTTGGATAATATTATTTTGGATAATTCTAATGGTTGGAATGGATTGTTTTTGAAAGGTTAGTTTTTTTTATTTTTTTAAAAGGACAACACGAAGATCGTGTGACGACCTGTCGTGTCAGAAAATGCTATAGGAATTGAACCCACAACCATAGTGCAATTGGGATTTATCACCTACCATTGTGCTATATAAAGTTCTTGGATGTTATAATGTAGTTTCTTTACATAAAGGGTCTGATATTTGATATATAAATTCATTATATTTGGAACCCAATACGATTAGTATAAATAGAGTATTTTTAGTTGTATTATGTTTTGGGGGAAAGATGAGTTTGTGGTAGAAATTTGTTAATGGATAAAACTCTAATTATGAAGTATGTATATCTCCTTATGATCTTAGCCAATCTCATAAATAAATTCCTCAACATTATGTAAAGGAATATAGATAAACAATGTGGTACCTTATATCATCACTAATTTATAGCTTTGGGATTGTTGGTCTTTTCATAGCCTTGTTCTCAACCACTCTCCATCAGATAATTTATTGTTGGATTTCTCTTCCATATCCATATTTTCCTACATGGAACCCTATTATGTGTTATTTTTGTTAATATTTATACATTACACTCTTTATTTTAAATAGAGGCCTCATTAATACATTTTTCGATGTGGGATTTTAGCTAATATATTTTGATACATCAAAAATGTGTAATCCTAATACCTTTTGTTTTGTTGAACTAGTGGTATTTTAAATCATCATAGATTAATGAACTTAAGGACCACAATTTGAAACTTGTTTGTGATTGATGACCTCAATCACTTACTATATATATTTACGTTTTACTCTAGTTATGTGTCTATAATTTCCACCAATGTCCTCCTAATCGAGATCATAATATTGTGGCGACCCTTTCATTTCTCTTTTCATCTTGTTAAGACTAAAATTGTATTAACCAAATTTCCGATGTGGGTTTTTTCCACAAATATATTTTATATTTTCAACCATTATTTTTAAAGAACAATATCAAATTTCAAGGATGAAATTTGTTGAAGGAGGGTAGAATGTAACACCCCGAGCTTCCACGATACGCTTCTCTTTGAATAATACAGTATTGTGTGTTGTACCCAACTTCGAGTTCTAACACACACCACGACCAATCAAAGTAGCCGTTATGAATAGTAATACCTACTTTTTATAATTTTAAAAATTTTATCTCTCAAAATATACTATATTTTTGGATTTGGAGTATCGAATTTATCCTAAGGTGAAATTTTGGTACTTTTCAGATAACTTTAATATTTTGATGAATAGTGAAAATTACTAAATTTTAATTAAAAACAACTTTTTTAATCAAAATAATTATTAGTGATAAATTAGGAATTTGAGTGGTTTTAAATTATATTTATAATATATTTTTATCATTTAATACAATGTTGGTCATTGGACATAATTTCACAATTAAACCAAACATAAATAAGTATCAATGTTTTGATAGTTATTATATCTTAAAAACACGCTTTTAGTTTTGACAACGGGATTTAATTTTAAATTAATTTCTGCCACTTATGTGTTTTGAATTTGGTAAAATGGATTCCATATTTAGAATCAGGATGTTCAAATTGTGTAAATAGATAACTTTTATTTTTAGACATTTTGAATAATTACTTCGGTAAATATTTTATTTTCCATGGTTAAAGGGTAAATCTTTTAAATAAGGGTTAAAAAATAATATTATAATATTACTAAATTACCCTAAAACGTGTCCTAACCTTATGGGTGGATACATTTCCGACCATGGGCATCTTTGGGTCGATTTGTCGACCCCATGGACCCATTTGTAAGTGATAATGACACTTTATATTAATTAAGTTAAAATAAATACAAAAATGACACAAGCATATATCTTTTAGCAAAACAATTTTTTCCATAGGGTTATACATGTTGGATTTTCGACTATAAATATTAATTATAAATATAAAACGATTTAATACATAATATTATTTTATTTATAATTTTTAGACATTAAATAATTTAATTTATTTATTACACAATGGTGATGCAGTAATTACTATAATAGTGAAAAATTAGAATAATTGATATTTTAAATACCCAAATAAATTTAATATGAGACTTTTTATATCATCCAATAATTTTATAGGTTAATATGAAATGGTAGGATTGATTTAATTAACTTTTTGCTAACTAATCATACTATTATGAGTTTTAAAAAAATCAATTATTGAATAGTGTCAAAATTGACATAAAAGAGTTATTAAAATAAATATGACATTATTAAATAATATTAAATTCCTAGAAATCTAAGGATCGGACAAGAGACTTATATAATGATAGTTGTATAATTAATGGACCACTTGGTGGTCTCTTGGATGTATATTGTAAGTTTATTGACCATATAATATAAAAATACAAAGCGGCATTATAAAAGTAAAACTAATTAACTGAGAGTTAATACATAAAGATAAGGTTAATATAGTGTCCCAAACTAGTATAAATTCTATTAATTGTGTGATTTTAGACCCATACCCACCTTAACCTTTAAATAATACACTTTGGTGCCATTATAAATCGAAAATGAATTTATTATAAAACAATATTTCTATAATTTCCAAAGGTGCCCCTCACACCACTTATAAAAGGGCACTCCCCCTGCTCACTAATTCACAAATTCAAATCCTTTTGGATCGGCCAACCCCTGCCAAAATACTCTATAAAATTCCCTTAATTCATTATAGAGGCCTTCCTTTAGTTAGAAATCCAACCCAAGAAGCCCTTTTGATCAAATCAAAAGGAAGAACCCGAAGAAGAGGTAATGATTTCACCACCCCTTTTCAAGTTCCTTTTTTCTTCCACTTCTTCATTATTTGTTATTTAATTTATAAAATAATAAATCCAGTATATTATATATACATTTATGTTACTATAAACATGTTACAACCATATTTCAGTATTTTATCCATCCTTTTAATGATATGTCACCATACGCGCATACGTACGGCTTACCGTCTCCACGTCATGGTGTAATTGTTATTCAAAATATTATTATTTGGATTGCTATAATAATGATGTGTAATTCATGTAAAAAATAAATATAATATGATAATTATTCGGTATATATGATATACTATCCAGTTATATATTATTGGTATATCAAAAGAATGATTTTTCCACTCGTGCTAACGTACGGACTACCGTCTCCAAAAACGTGATGAGATTCATTCTCTATCATATCCATTAAATTATAATTATCATTTGATGATTAAAAATTAATTTTTAAGGACTTGATATCATTATGGATATGAATAAGATACAACCTATCCATGACAACCACAGCGTACGTAACAAAACATATAAAAGAAAACGAGTAAGTTAACACCCGAAACGACGATAATACAAAGATATTATTAACAAAGCAATGTTAAAAGATTATATATGATATCATATCAATGTATATGATTCTTTTATAATTTAATAACAATTATTTCACCATTATACAGGAGGATAACCTATCCCTAACCAAGTAAAAGTACAAGATAAGGGTTTATTTCGCAATCTCTTCATTAGCCGAGATTGTTTATACATAATAATCTACTGGGATTTCTTTATCATACACATCCATGTTTCTTCAAAATATATTTCAAACCATTTTTACTATTTACAAAGAATATGGGTTAAAGTCATTTATACCCTTGTTTGACTTTTTATAAGAGGTTTATAAAGGAATCTTTCCGTCATTTTCCAAACAAGGTGTTATTATTCTTTTTGAAAAAATTAAGGTAAGAATGTTTTTTAACTTATACGATGGGTGCAGCTATTCTCTGCCGTTATAAATTCGGTGAAATTTTCCTTACAAGATTATAAGAATATTTTCAAATTAATTGTTTTATTTTATAATTATGTGACTTTAAATGATTTCAAAATGAATATTTTAAAAAAAATTAATGGTACTCTTTATCAAGATCATAATTTTAAATGTTTTAAAGATTTATCTTTCTAAATAATTTTAATTAACATCGATGTTTTCAAAATGATTTTAAGGATTTATTTATATGGACATGATTTTTTTGAAATGATATTTCTTTTCAAATGTTTCAAAGTTGTATGGGGAACTTTGATTCAAAAATCCCTTTTAAATTACATCCTTTATAAATGTGTGACTTTTAGATGATTTGGAGAAATGAGATATTTCTCTCAAATAGTTTTGATTTCATCTCTGTCAGCATCCTTTGATAGATATTATGATTATTTGATGTTGATTTATTATGATACAAAAATTTTGTATTGTATTCAAGGTTTTGTGATATGTTTTACTATGGATGTGTTATTTTTATACCATTCATGGTTTATGGAGAAAGTATTGACATTTTGTATGCTATATTTAATATGAATGTTTATTTCATGTTTAAACATTTTAATATGGGAATGAATTGGACTTAATATGTGACGGGTGGAGCCTGCTATAGCTCCTCGATGCTTCAGTAGGTCTCATGAGACAAACTAGTGTCTTGGCACAAGGCCTTGACAAAATCATAATTGTATTCTTGGCACGAGGCCTTGGCTATGTGGTTATGATAGTCTGACATTATGTATTCCATCATTATGAAAGTGGTTATTGATATTTCATGTGATTATTCGATTAGTATGATATCCATGTGAATAATTAAATTGAATTATTTTAATTTATTATTTCCATACTATGTTGAAGTTTATGTTTAAAAGGATTTTTTTTATACATTGCCTTAAATGTTTATGCTTATTTATGAAAGTTTTTGCTGTATTTCTTACCCTTATGGAGCATTTGAGCTCGCCCCTTTCTATGTTTTATTTTTCCCAGGATTCCAATAACTATATTGTTATTGATATGTAGCGATAATACAAGAGAATAATGGAATTCATAATGAATTATTTATGTGGTTTGGTATGTTATGAAGTGTAATGTAATATTCATGTATGTAATCTATTTTCCTAGACTGCTAAACTAATCGGTCCTTTGGGACGTGATTCTTTGTAATCTTTCCCATGTATTAAAATAATGCACCGACTCTGGGTCACTGGGGTCAGGGCGTTACATCTGATTCATTAGATAATAATGTACTAAGATAACATTTTTGGTTTCAAGATCTTTTCTCTAAAGTTGATGAATTTTTCTTATGAGTATAAATACTTAGATGATTTCAATACAATCTAATCATTGGGAATTCAATGAAAAAATTCCACTTAATGTCTTATTTAAGTAAATGATGTTTAATTTCTCTTTCAGGAAGTGTCAGTATATCATGTTATATAATCATAGGTTATTTGATATGTCTCAAGAAATGTATTAACATGTTATCAAATATTTATAATTCTATATATGGTGAGGTTAATTATATTTGGTTCTAAAAATGGACTTATATTTCATATATCATAGTAATTAAATAAAATAAAACTAATTTATACTAATGATGAATATTTCATAAACTATTGGTAGGAGATAAATGCATGTTGCATTTTAGTTGTGGGTTCGATTCTCGTAGCCTTGTCCAACACGACTAGTTGTTTCCCATCCTACGGTTTATTTTTTATAAAACAATACTTTTATGAAATTCTAGAAAAAACGTTTTATCCTTAAATTATTTCCAAGTTAATCCATTCTAACAATTAGTCGGATCTAAAATAATTCTATCCAAAGTAAAAGTAGAAAAAAATAAGAAATTTCATCTAATAAACAAGTGAATACCTTCATTTATCCCCAATATATGAAAAGATATATCATGTTGGTTACATTGAAAACATTTTTATGTATTCTATTGATTCATGGTAATAACCTAATTTACCATATATTATTCTTGAAAACATGAATGTTTCTTTATTCCTATACTTCTTGGATACATTTCTTATTTCATGAAAAGGTGCACACTTCATCTGTGACAACATAACCCAAATCTCAACAAATCCTTAACCAGTTCCAAGGTAACTAATATCATCCTGCATATCATTATCCAAATATAATTATCTTAGAATCATGCTCATATTAAGGGTTATAATTCCCTTAATCATCTGTTTCTTATAAATATCTTATTTTTTTAATCTATTTTTTATCCCTTGTAACAATTCAACAAATTATTGAAAATACAAAGAAAAAACAAAAACTATTAATTCTTATATAATTCACCATTCATCAATCATGGATTCATATATAGAAATAATTTTATCCTTCAAAATTAATGTTAGGAATTGAAAAGGTAGTTCCTTGCCTTAGTTGTAGATTCTTATGTTTTGGAATTTAGTTGGGTAATGCCCATGATTCCACAGATGAGACATTAAACACCATAAAAATTCATCACATTATTACCCTTTTCCCAAAAAGATAAAATGTCCTCCTCAGCTTTAGTTATTACTCAAGGTTCTTCTTCCCTTCTTATTTAAATGTAGGAAGGTGAATCTCTGTTCCTATGTGCTTCAAAAAAATTATCTTCTTCTTATTCGATCTGTTAATAATTTCCCTAAATATCACATTGTTAATCATATATCATGATAGTTGTGTCAGCATAATATCAATATTTTTCTCTCATGCCATTATCCAATTTATTTACTCATAATCACTATTAGAATTAATGTTCATAGTATTCATTACACTGTCCTCCATTAAATAATTCCAAATAGAATGAGGTGAGAAACATATAATAAATAATAAAAAAATATAATCAAGGGGGAGTTCATTCAATATCTTACATCTTAGTGTAATCCTAGGTTATTCATGATCGAAACTATAAATTATATTATTATAATCTATACATATAATTATCCTTAGGTACATCCGTAGTCATACATTATAAATATCCATAGGGATATCACTAAGGTTTTTTCATCCTAGTTTCCAAATTTTGACTAATACATCACTCTGATACCAACTATAGAGACCCTAGATTGACATAAATTGAATTTACATTTATTTTGAAGAATAATTATTACACTACACAAACAAATGAAAAAATACTCTATTTTTTATTGTATTTGGATACTCAGAACATAATCTTGAAATCAGGGTGAATGATCTTCAACATCTCCCATAAAGATAATTCCATTTTGTTTTCCTACCTATAATCGTTATTTATATAATGGGAAAAGAATACATAAAAAGGTAGAGCTCAAATTCTCAGTCTGGGTAATCATGGACAACATAAAAAAACCATAAAAATTTGAACCTAAAAACATGAACATAAAGTTTAAACATCATAATATGGATTTATAAAATAAATCTTGGTAGTATTTAAGTCATGAATAATGAAGGAAAATTAACCATGATAAAATACCATTGGTATAAAAAATTTAATTGTTGAAAACTAATAAGAATAATATACTATTTCCATAGTAAAAAAAACATTGCTTCCATGACAATTATAGTAGAATGAGACCAATACTGAACTAGGTTTACTTGTCATTTTATCCATGTATTACCGAACCAAATTTAGTTTTCATTTCAGTCATGTTTATCTAATGAGCTATAAATAATATCCCAATTAATTGGATGGAGATATAGGTCCCACTCATCTCATATTGAAATCATTATTTCATGTGTCACAAAAACATAAACCATTCATCATAGCAAAACCCATGAAATAAAATGGGATTCTTAAGCATCATTCCATCATAACATAATCTATATAAAATAAATTAATTTTATAAAAATAATTCCATCATAAAGACATCAAATAAATTTAATAATTTGTATAAAATCATAATACTATGTCATCTTTTTTGTGAAATAATTTTGATAAAACACTTAAACATAATTCCTGAGAAAAATATCCATTATTCATAAAAAAATTTCCTTTTCTGAAAATAATGTGAAATTTTAAATTAAAATAATTTAGTTGAATATAAACAAGAAAACATGTAGAGGAATCCTCATAGAAATAATGAATTATTATTATGTAAAAATATGTTAATGCCAGATAAGATAAAAATAATTATTCTTATACTAGTGTTGGAAAAGATAAAGACTTCCATGTATGGTTAACAAAATAAATATTCCTCCCATAATACTTATTAAAATTAAAAAACAGGTAAAATTACATTGATCACACATAAGAAGAAATCCAAAAAACTTATGATAACATTTTTAGAAAACATGGACATGGATGATTAATATAACTTCAATAAAAACATACGTATAAACAATCTCAGATAAAAATGTGATTGAAAATTTATCCCTTCCCATTAAGATGGATTTCTTATGCATGTGTTCGAAACTCCTATATATTGGGTTTAAAAATTTATTAACATTAATAGAACCATAATACTATTTAATATATCATATATAATTCACTTACGACTTTATATTACATATTAATTTTTCAATTCCATGTTAAAGTAACATTTTGGGTAATAATCATTTAATTTATCTTACATTTTTTGAATTATTATTCTTGATATTATTACATATATCATAATTTACATAATTCTAGAATGTAAATAATGATATATATATATATATTATATATTCAATGTATAAATATATTTATAATAGATTGCAAAATGAAATGGCAGACTCTGTTCATGGAGACGGTAGGTTGTATATACATATGAACGCGTTTTTTGATTACTTATAAATTATAATACATGTATGTAAATGAAAACAATATATATGTAAATGTACATAATTATAGTAGAATTATTATGTTTTATATTTAATGATTATTTATTATATATATATATATTATAATCATTCTTGAATGGTTAACGTGGAAAATGAATATCATCGTGTCATGAAGAAGGTAAGTAGTACGTACAAACGAGTAAATATATTGTTCCCATGATTGTTTAATTTTATTATATTGGATGGTGTATAATATGTTCGAATTGTTATCATTTAATAATAATCATATATAGTTATTATTTCCACCATTAAACCCATCAATGTAATGTGGTGGTGAATAACCAATTACCCCACATCGTGGAGATGGAATGTCATACGTACACAATGTGATGATTTCATTTTTCATAAGATAGATAGAATGTTATATATTATTATTTCATATTTATAATAATATATCAGCATATGAGTGATAATGGTGAAATTAATTTATAATGATAAAATTAATGAAGTGGAAGTATAAGAAGAAATAACTTTGAAAGATTTGGTAGGAGAGATTATCACTTACATGACATGCATCCTTTAAATATAATCATAGGGAACTAGAGATGGCCTTTTGAAATGACCAGATCCATTAAATTGTTACTAGGAAAGCTTAAAGATAAATGGGATGGGGTTTTCTATAATGTCCTTGTTCAGGGAGCCTCCCAGAGGTGCCCCGTACTCGGTTGGTCACATAGCCTCAAATGCATTTATCCAAGTGCCAGAGGCTACAGACTGGTAGTGAGGGACTTGGATGTGATGGTGTGGAAACTATGACATCATTATTAGAGTAACACAGCAAAAATAAATATATATACATAGAAAAAGAATTAATCACTTGAAACAAATGAACAACAGATGTAATAAATAACTAGAGGAGACATATATAAATTATGTATGATACAAAATATCTATGAAAGCATAAAAACAAGTCACAGTGATGGAATATAGTTATAAACCAAATTTAAAAGAATAAAATGAACTCATGCAGCATCGCAAGCCTCATCTTGCGCTCATTCTCTCCAGCTCCATAGCAATCAAGTACATAAAGTAGAAGGGAGATTTCCCTTAAATATACCCGCAACATTATAATCTATTTCAGCCCAAAATCATGACCCAAATTGGGTGTGAGATGAATCCCAGCAGGAAACCACCCAAGAGATATATGACTAATAGTCATTGAATATAAATGGCAGGGAATAAGAAAAAAGAAGCAGTAAACAAGGAAGTACTCAATAGTAAACAATCCCACAGTTTCAATTGCATTCGTTTTCCTATTTCAAGTTAGAAGCTAATCAAAATCAAGTTACCCTCTGGGAAGTACTCACATCCAATCCCAAATGGATCATCCAATCAAACAAAATCAACCATTTAAAATGTACTCATAGTCTAACCCATCTTGTTCATCTTTAGCACATACTCTCTGGGAAAGCACTCACAATCAATTCCCCATAATGTCTCGTATCAGTAACTATAGAAACTCTAGGGAAGCACTCAACATCTAATTCCCCATGTGGTATCATAATGTGGAACTAAAAACACTCTAAGGGAGAGAAAATTCCATCCACCCTATAATCTCACAATGTAAAAGTAAACATAAAATCTGCGGAAGCCATCGATGTCCATTTTCCTTATAGTCAACTACACCAGGTTCCCACAGTCTTATGTAAGTCATTCATAGCAATACTAAATTTATTAGAAAAATATAGACTCATGAAATACTTGGTTAAATAGTCTACAAAATCTCACAACATTTCTGATAAATTCACTCCATCCTAAAAATACTAGGTGTGGAGAACTAAGCATCCTAATAGGAAAGGCTATACCAAATGGTCAATATCATGGAAACATGGAAAACTCATCCATATCTAGGTATGTAACCCTATATAGATTCATAAATATTCTACACAGGCATACAAGTCATATCAGTAAAGAACACGGCAAAAAACCATAATCACGCAATACCCCAAATAAAGGTATTGAAAAACTTTTCTCATATAACTCAAATACTAACTATGAAAAAGCACAAACCACCTACATCGACATTGTATGATTTATATACTATATCATAACACCTTTAAAAGATATAGAACACTGTAAATCTACAACAACATCAAAAACATTCACCCAATAATATCTCACGACAGAGAGAAAAAATCAAGATATGAGACTCTAGAAGAAGGAATAACTCAGCGATGAGATTCCAGTACAACTGATGAAGTTTGATTTGGAAAACAGACGGCGGGTTGGGGTTCATAGTAGAATCAGCGGTCTCATTCGATCATGGATGAGACAAACCTAGTTGAATATCTTTTGGTGAATAATATGTCTCTTTATTCCAATTTAATAATTAAATATAAAGTACATGGTGTGTTCATTAAAAGTACATGGTGTGTGATTTTATTAATTGTCCTTCACTTTAGGCAGTCTCCAGGTCACCCCACATAGCCATGTACTCGGTCATTACACAGTCAGTACCCAATCACCCACAACAACTGGGTACAGTACATGTACTTAAATGTAAAAGATGTGTACTCCATAAATTTTTATATTATCCTATTTTCATCAAAAGCACGATAAAATAAAAACTCATACCTAAAATGAGGATTCAAGTTTATAAAAACAACAACCCTTTAAATAATATGTCCCCATATTTTCATTATCAAGGCATCGTAGAAGAAAAATCCTCAAATAGCTCCGGATACTGCAATCATACATCAGCCTCCCACACCCACGTCTCATCCTGTAATCGCTAGTTCATCCATAACACTGATACCAGAGGAAAAAACCTTCCTTGGAGAACCTTCACACTATGATCAAAAATCTGGATAGGTTGCTCCTCAAATGAGGTGTCCACTTCTATCTCAACCTCCTTTAGTTGAAAAATATAATATGGGTCTGAGAAGTAACACCATAGTTGGGAAACGTGGAGGACTTCGTGCATATCCTGTTACCTCTATGGTAATCACAACTGATAGGAAAGCATCCTGACTCTCTCCAAAACCTCAAACGGCCTGATGTATCTTGGTGAAAGCTTGCCCTAACTCTTAATCCTCTTGTGTCCCATCCTCGGCGTGACATGCAAAAAAACCTGATCTCCGACCTCAAACTCCATAGGTCGTCTCTTTTAATCATCATATGACTTCTGTTGTGATTGTTCATTATTCATTATCTTCAGAATCAACTCTATTTTCTTTGGGTTCTCTTTGACAAGATGAGGTCCCATCATATCTGCCTCTCCTGCCTCTAGCCAATAATGGGGTGATCGGCATTACCTACCATAAAAAGCCTCATGTGGTTCCATTTTTATTGTTTCATGAAATCAATTATTGTAGTCAAAATAAAAAAAGGTATGTACTTCTCCCAAGAAACACCAAAATCTATGATGCATGCCCGAACCATGTCCTACAGCACTTGTATCGTACTCTTGGACTAGCCATCTATCAGGGGATGGTATGTCTTACTCAGAAGTACCTATATACCCAAAGACATCTTTAGTCCCTTCTAGAAATGATAAGTAAAATGAGCATCCCTTTATGAAATAATGGAGTGGAGAACCCCATATAGACATACAATCTCTCGGATGTACATCCTTCCTAGCTCATCTACAGTGAAAGTCTCCTTGATCGGCAATAAGTGAGAAACCTTCGTGAGTTTGTCAATTGAAACCCATGCTACATCATTCCCTTGAGGTAACCTCACTAACCCCACCACAAAATCCATTGTGACATCATTCAATTCCCACTCGAGAATAGTTAAAATCTTCAAAATCCCTCTTGGATGATGATGCTCCGCCAACAACTACTGACAGGTGAATCATGTCATGAAAACCCCACCAACATCTCTCTTCATACCTAGCCACCAATACTGACAGTGCAGATCTCGATACATCATAGTGACACCAGGATGATCTTCCCAAACTAAGGAATGAATGTCCTACATCAGCACCTCACCTATGTCTACTGACACTCATAAGAACCCAAGAAAATTTAAGATCACAGCATCACGCATGGTCCATCTAGGAATAGGTTTTTCTTTTAGAATAATCATTCATACGGCTAGGCCTTCAGAATATGATAGATTCCACATTCTCAATAGTTTAAGAATATTATAGAGAATAGCTACAGAAGAAAAAATAGTCTTCCACTATCTGTCGTGAACCTAAAAATACATCTCGGGGAAAGGAGTCATAATTTTTCACTCACTACTAGACTCATGAACTACATGTATCTAAGTCTTCCTTATCAATGGATCAGCTACTCTGTTTCCCTTCCTAGGCATGTAGGCAATGCTCAATGTCAATGGACTGATGTTAATCATCCCACCTTCACAGCCTCAAATTTAGATCGTGCTGATTAAAAATATTCATGAGATGTTTGTGGTTTGTAAAAACACAAAATACTAACAAAAAAGATAATCTTCCAACATCGAAAATCATGAACAACTACAGCTAACTTGAGATGGTGCATCGGGTAGTTCCTCTCATGTCGCCTCAACTACAGAGACCCATAATGAACGACTCATTCCCCTTACATAAGCACTAATCCTAGCCCGATACCTGATTCATCGTAGTACATGAAATAGCTCTTGTATGGCTCTATAAATTCTAGTATCGGTGCTAAAGTGAAACTCTCTTTCAGATTATGAAATGATGACTCACAAGAATTTAACCACAAGTACTTCTCACCATTCTTAGATAGGATCGCCAGTGGAACTGATATGTGTGAAAAGTCTTGTATGAAATGCCTATAGTAACCAACCATCCTAGATAAAAATCATACATACATCCTGTTCCTCAGATTCTCTCATGAAACTACTGCTCTTACCTTCTCTAAGTCTATTGATACTTATGTCGCTGAGATAACATGACCCATGAAGTGAATCTATTTCATCCAAAAGTAGAATTTTCAGAGCATAACATATAACTGATGATCTCTCAGTGTACTCAAAATTATCTCAAGATGTGTGGAATGGTCGTGTCGAGTGTGAGTGTACACCAAGATATCATCCGTGAATACTACCATGAAATAATCCAAGTATGGATGGGACACTCATTTCATCTATGCCATGAAAACTGTAGGCATGTGGTGAGATCGAAATGCATTACTACATACTTGTATAGACCACACCTACTCTGAATGGTTGTTAGAGGTATATCAGATGGTCTAACGCGGAACATATTGTAATAATATTTTATGTTGATCTGCAAGATCGCCCAGGCTACATGAAGTTGATCAAAGAGATCATAAATCCTTGTAAATGGATATTGGTTCTTGAACATCAACTGGTTCAACTTCTAATAATCCACAAAAAGTTGGAGGGTACTGTCCACATTCTTCGCAAACAGGACAGGTGAACCCCAAAGAGAAGTACTAGGTTTGATGAAACCCTTAGGATGTAACACCTCAAAATTCATCATGAGCTCATGTAACTCTGGTGTATCCATCCTATAAGGAGTAATGTACACTAGTGAAACTACTAGATAAATCTCGATAGAAAATTCTACCTCTCCCTCTGGAGGAAAACCCGAAAAAGACCTCTCGAAAGATATCCATGAAATGATCAACCACTAAAATAATGGTCATCTAAGAATTCCCATGGCCATTTAGATATAGACTACAAATATGGCCTGTAACTCCTCCAAAACCATGATGCTCGGGTCCTTATCTTCTTTCCAAGACATCCCACTCCCCCTTATGAGAAAATGAACCACCCTCTAGTGAATTAAAACTCACCCTACGATTATTATAGTCTAAAATACAACTGAAGGGAACTAACCATTCCATTCCAAAAATGACATCATACCCTATCATCTCTAAGAAATAAATGTCCCATAATAGGTGACACCCACCAAGATCAATTGGGCACACTTTGAACTGACGTACAGTATCCATTCTTGTCCCCAATGGATTGTTCAATGTTAACACATCTGCAGAAGAAAAGATACAGATCACAAGGCTCTCCATAATTGAAACAAATATAAAGCTATTGGAAGCTCCAATATCAAAAAAGTGTAGAAGATATAACCGAGGATACTAGAATTGTACCTCAAACTGTAGAGGGTTCGGGATCCTGATCATGCCTGGTCTGCTCTATCGTATAAGCGTGACATGTGTCATGGCCAAGGTAAGATGACTAAGATCCAAGTGGTGATCCACTGAAGTTCTCGAGAACCCTCGTTTAACCACTGCAGCCACGACCTCTAAAATTGCATGAATAGCTAGAAGAACATTAGTTACAAGATGGATGAGAAACTAGGGTCCTTTCTCGTGAATGTTGAGTCATAGAAGAACCTCTATCACCCGCTGCTGGTGAGAAAAACTGAAATAAATGCTAAAGATGACCCATCATGCCATAATATTGACACTCCACTATGTCTCTTAGGAAGTGTTTCTATGTATGTCCATGGTTGCTACATAGGTAGCATACCACTTTGCTACCATAAGATGTATCTCACCTACTTAGATTTCCATGTGTAGACACCCTGCGGTGTTTCCTACTATCATCTATAGAAGCATTACCTCTAGTAGAAGAACAGACCTGGACCATAGATCAAGACTCCATCATGTTTAAAACTGTTATTAGAACTTGGTTTACTAAAAAAGGTGTGGTTGTCAACCTAAATATTTTCACCTGAGATAGGATATCATGCCGGAGTCCATCCTCAAACTTCCTTTCCATAAATAACTCATCACCTCCTCTTATGGGTATAAACCGTTGTGGCTCTGTGAAGTGAGAAGAAAAATCTATAACTGAAGGAGTACCCTACTACAAACTTGTGAACTCTTGTGCTCGATCTACCCTCAAAGTCTGTGGGTAGAAGTAATCATTGATGGTATTCTATAACTCATCCCAAGCAATGACATGCTGGCGTCCCACCTAGGAGATCACATCCCACCATCTCTTGGTAGAGTCTCAAAGAATATACATAGTAAAGAAAACCCTACTATCTATATGCATCTTTAAATGCTCGTTGAGAGATAGAATGGATTCTAACCATGACTTTGCTGCCCGAGTTCATCCATCCTCAATGAAGGTGGGAGGATACTACTGTTGGAAAATATATCTCAACTATGCCCTAGAAGGTGAATGATGTGGAACTATTTAGAAGGTATACATGAACCTCAAAAATCCCTCACAAAACGGTGTGTCGGAACATATATGTGGACTGATGGATGATGCCAAGACTGGCACTATAGGAGTATCTACTAGTAGTTTGTTTTCATCCATATATGGTGTCTATTCATTGTCTTGAAACTAGAGTACAACTAGAGGACATTTTTTTGGCATAACTCTACAAGGTCAAGTGCACACTTAGTTAATGATAATTAAGGACTGAAATGTAGAATTGTTATAAGGGAATTGAATAAAAAAGGCAATAAATATTTTTAAAACATTGATACATAGAGTGTATAATACCAACACAACATGTTCCATTATGACTTATCATGGTCGTGTACTCCTACCGAATTTGTTCATGTAACACCCCATACACACGGCGTGTTTCTCCAACACATGGTGGGTACTTGAGTCATGTTCCCCTTGTTGAGTTCTTCTACACAATTGACCCACACATTTCTCCAAAAAACTAGACTACAATGTGTGTTCATTCCAGACACAATTGGTACTATAAAGATATTTATAGACATGTGTTATTAGTTACACATCTGTTTACACAACTAACTCTACATGGTGTTTTTGTGCCAGACACGGTGTGTTCTAAATACCCATAATACACTAGTTTTATTGATCACACGGTCGAACACATGGTCTATACACACGGTGTGTATGTCTTGTACATGGAATGATCCACCAATTATTTGAAAACCTTCTGTCTCTTCCCACACCGCGAGTGACACGGTTAGAGACTACATGGAGGGTATATATAGTATGTGTCATGTACTTAAAAAACAATTACTTTCAGAAAAAAATGTCACATGGCGTGCATTATGCAATAAAATCCGTGTATTCTATATTTTTTCAAATAGTAATCCTTAGAAACTACTCTAGAACCCATAAATACACTTAAATGAACATTAATGTCCAAAATTTTGATCTGTGGGGGCCCATACTCCCCGTGAATCAAATCTTGACATCTTATACATGTCATATAGAATCATTGTATTGCACTGATCCACCAAATTTCGATCCATTATGTTCCATAACTCCTCAAGAAAAAAAATATTGGAATTCATTCAAATGAAACCATACACAATCCAATAAGATATAAAATAGAAGTTATTATATCAAGGAATATATCACAACATCACATCATATATTACAATAACTTGCAATCACTAATGCACCCTAAATGGAATGTCAAAAAATCATGACATGTGATATCTAGAAAGTGCCTATATGATACATGAGATTGAATACCATCATCTCATCTGGTTTCAACAAAATAGAACCTTAACAATATCAACTCTAACAGAAAAAAACACATGAATCACCCAATGTTGAAATAATATCAACTATAAAAATTTCAAAACTATCAAAATTGCAATATACAAGTTTATTTTTCTTTTCCCTTCACACGAGTTAGCTACTCCTAGGAATAGTTTATTACCATGTATCTATTCTGTCATATCCTAAACTATAGGTTCCAAACAATATTTTAAGAATAAAAGAATCCCTTTTATACCACTTTCTAGCATCCCGTTTAGAGGAGCCGCCCAGAGGATCCATGTACCCAGTTGGTCACTGTAAGAACCAGACCCCAGTTTCCTAGAGCTGGTGCCTTATTTGATTTCATTGGAATACAAACAAGGAATAAAAATCTAGAAGGACCAAGTAGTTTAAAATTGTTGAAAACATGATACATACATATGTTCAACTTTAAATAAGGAAAAGTAAATCATCTCTAGTTTTTTCCACTAGAGTTATCACATCTCTTAGATTATGCTTGGATGTCATTCATAAAATACTTAATCATGTCCTGGAAATTCAAACATAAGAAAGGGGTGAGGTCAAACACTCTGTATGAGTAAGAAATATAGCGGAAGATTATATAAACATTATACATAGTGAATAATTGAAAACAAATTCCATTAATAATAAACATGAACACATTATGGATAGAATATGAGATGAGTAAATAATTATAGAATAAAACCTAATCTTTGATATTATACTAATTTAATAACCACATAAAATATCAATAGTTGAACTCATAATGATGGAATGCATAATGCCACACATTCTGAAACATTTTTTCAAGTCCTCGTCCATGATGTCTAATGATTAATGCTTCATCCAAAATACATATCACATTGTGAAAGGCCTCAGTTAATTGCTCGTCTAGTTGTATCATGAGACCTACCGATGCATCCATGGGCTATAGTGATCCCCAGCAGTCACATAATAAGTCCAATTAATTCCTCATATGAGTGTGTATAAACATAAACAACAATTACATTCATACTGAAACTATCATATGAAATGTAAATATATTTCCCCAATCATTAAACATAAAAAACTAACCATTCAGAATAATCTGGTGAAGGGTTTTAGGAAAGATCATTCACAATAGAGTTAGACATAAACCATAAAATAAAATATTGGAGATGACTTCATAAATGATTAAATCCAATAATAACATGGAATCAACAAGCGTGTTGAATTTATGAAAACACTCTTATAAATTCATTAAGCAATTCTGGAGATAATTACTCTTTTATTTTGCAAAGATGAGTTCTTTTGGGAATTTTTTTTATAAACCATGAAGTGAAGTAAGGTAGTATTTTCATAATAAAATGAGTAATTATCTAAACATAATGGTTTCCAAAAACATTTTATAGGGTTCCCTTTAATATAGGTAATAATTTTAGAAATTCAGTTGAACTGGGATTTTATTTTTGAAACAATTTTGAATGTTCGTATTAAAACGTGTAACTATCCATAAAATAAGGATGTATTCTGGTTGGTGTACATATCTAGAATAATCACACATAATTTATGAGGAGTACATAACAACATATAAGAATTTCATCGAGGATATAAGACAATAAAATTAACTAGAATGAAAATGGATTTTCAGGTGGAAAACTCTTACCTTAACTTTGAACGTGTTCTACTCCTACACTTATGCTCCTGGAATATAAAATTATAATAATTCATAAATTATTTCAGAACCTATTAGAAATTTATTTTTTTATCATAATTCTTTTTAGTTATTTTATATCCTTATTGATAAGTTGTTATATTTAATTTAGTTGTTCCATGGTTTTCTTTTTCATTATTTTTGTAATCGGTTCACTTGTTTTTAAGTATGAAGAGGTCATGTGGAATGGTTCTAAATCACCAATATTGTAATTATATATTATTTATGAACATAAATAATTGGTAGTGGTCATTTTTATCATTTTTTGACATGGAATGTGGATGCATA
Source organism: Viscum album (assembly GCA_963277665.1). Taxonomy (NCBI): domain Eukaryota; kingdom Viridiplantae; phylum Streptophyta; class Magnoliopsida; order Santalales; family Viscaceae; genus Viscum; species Viscum album. Next base: position 346,816,473 of record OY728166.1, on the reverse strand, counting down.
ATATGAATACAACCACTTAGATTATTCAGTGGTATTTGGAATATTATGAACTAGTTTTGTCACATAACATAAATATTTGAACATATTCCGGTTCCTGAATTTTAATTATGTTATAACACATATAATACAGTCTGGTTCAACCATGAATATGGTTTTATGACCAGTAATGAAGAATAAATTTAAGAATGAAACTTCATCGTCCATGACGGTTATAAATCAGAACCTCATGGATGTTGATTTTGTTTATAAATTAAAAGGGAGGGAGTAATCTAATTTATGATTTTTCTTCCATTACTATGATTTAAATGCAGTATATACATTTTACTAGAGTTATCATGATCATTTTGACATAGGAGGTTAGGAGAGTATAACAAAAGAAGATAAATTTAAATAAAACCAAATGAGAAATAAGGGTGCTTTACCTCTTGAAATAAAATCCTTGAGAAACTCTTTAAGGGAATGGGTTTTGGTATGTTGGGAAGTCCAGAAGCTTCTCGGCTGTAGGGTGATACTAGGTAAGGGTTATTGGGCAGAACATTGGGAATATTGAGGGATTATAGATTTTAAGTGAAGAGATAGTGGTGGTGGTGGTGGTGGTGGGGGGGGGGTTATAGTGGAGGAGAGGAGTAAATTTTAAATATTTAAATCATTATTTTATTATTTCCCCCAAGTCAACCAATAGTATTGTTTCATGTGACCAATAAATGTTATAAGACCTTATGAGTTCGAATCAAGTGTCCTTACATCACTAATGATGTCAAAAATAGTTTATTTACAGATAAATTGAATATATGTTATTTTACTATATTTTAGTATTCAAAAGAAATTCAGGAATTTCAGAAAAATCCCAAAAATTCACCCATACCATTTATTAATATGTAGAATTCAAAAGTGAAATCCATTTTTCAAAAATCATTTTCTAAATATAATTAATTTAATTTTTAAATAAGGTCATAGTTACTTCTAAAAATAACAATCTTGAAGTGCAATTAGTTTCATGTGACATTGAAAAATTAATTAAGATCCCATTATCATATTTCCTTAAGAAAATAAAATAATATTATAATTTACTATTCAAGGGGAATATTACTATTCATATTACCATTCATAAGGGTATTTTATTATTCACCAAAAATTATTTTTGTTCTATCAGACTCCAAATGACTTACTAAACACAACTCTAAATGGCCATTTTTCGAAATTCAAAACATAGTAGTGGAAAAGTTGTGTTTATAAAATTTCATTCTATATTTATTTTAAAAACCTTGGGGTGTTACATTTTACTCTCCTTACAAAAACTTTATCCTAATAATTCATAGAATATTAACGAAAAATATTCGGCTATGTATTTAAGATAAGATCCTCAAGCTCCCATGTTGCTTCCTCTATCTTATGGTTCCTCCATAGAACATTTACTAGCCAAGTCGTCCAATTTCTCAATACTTGTTCTATAGTATCAAGAAACTTCATACGTTCTTAATAGTAACATAGATCACGCTCATGTTCTACTTCTTCATAAGTGAGTACATGTGTTTGGTCTGGTGTGTACATTCATAACATTGACACATGGAAGGCATTGTGATCCTTGGAGAGACATGGCGGCAATGCCAAACGGTAAGATACGTCTCTGATAAGGTCCAAATATTCAAGAGCAAAGATGTACCCGAGACTTAATTTTCACATCTTACCAAATAATATAATACCCTTCCATAGAGATACTAATAAGAAAACGTGATCACCTTCTTGAAACTCATAATGTTTCCTTCGGTTCTCTGTATAGCTCTTTTTCCAACTTCGATTTATTTTGATATGGTTCTAGATAATCTTCACCTTTTCTATTTTTTTCAATATGTTCTGGGCCCACGAGCTTTCTTTCACCAACATCATCCCAGAAAGTTGGTGTATGACATCGCCTCCCATATAATGCATCATAGGGTGCCATATGTATACTTGAATTGAAGCTATTGTTGTAGGATAATTATAAAATAGGTAAATATTGATCCCAGAAGCCTTGAAAATCATGTTAACAAGACCTGAGCATGTCTTCCAATGTTTGAAGTTTCTATTCCGATTGTCCATCAGTTTGTGGGTGGTAGGTAGTGCTCAAATGAAGATCAGTTTCTAGTGAATTCTAAATTCTTTTCCAAAATATTTATGTAAAACATGAATCATGATATGAAACAATCAATAGGGGTATTCCATAAAGTCTCACAACATCATTAACATATAGTCTTTCTAGATGTTCAAGTGGTAGATCTTATCTTATAGAAATAAAATGATCTTACATGGTAAGATGAACAATAATGACCCATACTGCATCGTTCCTTGTAAAAGTCATTGGTAGTCCCATGAAAATGTCCATCGCGATGTTATCACATTTCCACTCAAGTATGGGAAGTGTTTTCAATACTCATCCAGGTAGTTCCATTCTAGAATTCACTTGTTGACAAACAATACATCTTGAAAAAAAATCAGAAATCTCTATCTTCATGTTGTCCGACCAAAAATGTTACTTCAAATATATATACATCTTAATGCTTATAGAGTGTATAGGGAAATTGGAACAATGACCATAATCAACCAATTCCATTTTTTGATCAGGTATATCGGGAACACAAAGTCTCTTAAAAAATTGCAAAATTAAATCTTCATATACAAATTCGTTCAATCTCCCATCATTCATAGCTTTATTCTAATTTTGAAACTCCTCATCATCAGCTTGAAAAATTTTTATCCTTTCTAGTAAAGATGGTTTGGAAACCATTTGAAATAGCATTGATGTTTCACCTTCCATGGTTATTCCCATTACATCATTATTTATTTTTCCATGAAAATAGGATCCCTTTCAACTCTCATCTTATTCAAAACTCTATGATTCTTTCTACTCCAGGCATATGCCTCCTTATTTGCCTTCCCCATGTGGTAGTATATCGTGCAATTGTAATCCTTTAGTAGTTCAAGCCATATCATTTGACTCATGTTGCATTATTTCTGTGAGAAAATATACATCAAACTCTTGTGATCAGTATAAACCTCACATTTTTCACCATAGAGATAATGTATCCATATCTTCAAAGAAAATATTACAGTAGCTAACTAAAGATCATGCATAGGATATTTTTTCTCATGAATTTTTAGCTGTTGTGATGCATAAGCAATAACCCTATAATTTTTCTTAAGGACACAACCAAATTCGTTCTTTGAAGCATCACTATAAATAACAAACTCATCATTCCCCAATGGTAGAGTCAATATAGGAGCATTGTAAAATATTCTCTTCAGATCTTTAAGACATTCTTCACAATATTTTTTCCAAACACATTTTAGTGCTTTATATGTGGGCTTCGTTAGCGAGATAGCTAGTCAGGGAAAATTCTGCAAGAAACACCTATAATAACCTGCTAAGCCAATAAAACTGCATACATTAGTTATGATTGTTGGTGTGGTCCAATCATGGATTTCCTTTTTCTTTCCAGGATCAACTAGGATTCCATTCTTAGAGACAATATGGCAATGAAAAGAAATCTCCTGAAGTCAGAATTAACACTTTCTAAACTTCCCATATAATTAATGTCTTCTAAGACTCGTGAGTTCAATGCGCTAGTTATTTTCATGATCTTTGTAGCTTTTATGGAATACCAAGATATAATAAATAAATACCACTACAAAATCATCGATATATTCCTTGGAAAATATGTTCATTAGATCCATTAAGATAGAGGGTACATTAGTCCATCCAAAAGGCAACATTGTGAACTCGTAATGCTCGTTCCTGGTTTGAAATGTTGTTTTCAGATTGTCTTCTAGCTTCACTCTCACCCAATGATATCCAGATCAGTGGTCAATATTTGAAAAGTATTGATCTCCATGCAGTTGGGCAAATATATCATCAATGCGAGGTAGGGGATACTTTGTCTTTATTTGTATACCATTGATCTCCCTGTAGTCGATACATAACCTCATAGATCCATATTCTTTCTTAACAAAAAGGAAAGGAGATCCTCATGGAGAAACACTATGGAAAATAAATCCCTTATTACTCATTTTATCTAGTTTTTTCTTTTGTTACACTAATTCCACATTGTCCATTCTATAAGGGGTCTTTGATATTGGCTTTTAACAAAGAATGAAATCAATGTAAAACTCAATTTCTCATTCTAGTGGATTTCCAGGTAAATCACCATGAAACACATCAACAAATTCTTTAACAATATGTACATCCTCTATTTGAACATTCATTTCCTCACCCACAGTTATTTCTTTCTATTCCTCCCTAAAAATTGAATTTAGTTGAGCTACTATGGGTGGATCCAGATATGAATCAGGTGGTAATGATTCTTCTCTAAAGTTAAGGTGTTCTTTTTCCTCATCATCAAAAATTGTAACATCATTATTCTTACAATAAATTTTTTCATTATTGTCCATAATCCAGTCCATATCGAGGATTATATCAAATTAAATCATGGGTATGACGATGATATTAGTAGATAAATAACATTTATATTCCCTAATGGGATATGATTTAAATAACATTGTAGCAATGATACTTCCCTTTGGAGTTTTGACTGACAAATCCTTTGTCAAATCAAATTGGAAATATCTAATTTTCATAGAAAACTAGGAAGATATGAAACAATGTGATGATCCAAAATCAAATAATGCATTGGCTAAGTTTGATGAAATGATCAAAGTACCTACCACCACGTCACACAGAACATCAGCCTCTGTAGATGTGAACACATATGCTTGTCCCTACTCCTTCGGCCTCTTCTGTTGCATATTTATTTGATGTTTTGGACAATCATTAGCATAGTTCCCCATCTCCTGACAATTATAGCATAAAAATAAACGGCTTCCTTCATTCCTTTGCAATCGACAAAAAGATGGCCTTTTGACCACATTTGTAGCATAATCCTTTTCTTTTTAATAACGCACTGGGGTGTTTCCATCAACAATTGTCACATGGTTAAAATTCAACTCTTCCCTTCTTCGCTATTTAATAATTTACTTTCCCCTGGTTTTCAGCAGCCCTTTTCTTTACTTGCTTTCCCTTAAAGTCATAAGTCGTAGAGAATCTTTTTCAATCATGATGGCACTTGAAAATATATCCTCATATGATGAAAAACTTTTGGAGACCAGTGCCATCCGAAGTAATGTCTATAGGCCATCAAAGAATCAATAAATTATTCTATTTGGATTTCATATGTAGTCCATAACACGTTTTGCTAATCTTGTGATGTTAGCTTCATACCTTGAAACATTCTCATCTTCCTTCTGCCTAAAATTCAATAATTGTCTCTCCATATCTGCTCACTGCTCACGGGGGAAATATTTTTCTATGTAGATTTCCATAAAATCCCTACATTCCATCTATTCTATCTCTTCCTCCTACTTTGTTTTTTGGATTAATGTCCACCATGGATCTACATCTCCTGATAGATGATATACTGCCATGAAAACCTTCTCTCGTTCATTACATCCCAATGCAAGAAATATCTTCTCATGGTAACATATCCACTCCTCTACTACAAACGGGTTTGTAGTCCCGTTGAATGATGGAGGTTGTGGTCAAATAAAGAGATCCTACATAGATGCTCCATTTAGTGGATCTGGTAGCTCTGTATGGGTAAGGTTATTAATCATAACCTGAGTAAGTTGTCCCAGTATAGTTATTATTTGCTCCGCACCAGATCCAACATCATTATCTTGCGTTAGAGGAAAATCCCTATAGGGTACATGTGTATTCGTGCGATTTCCATTCCGTCCACTAGGCACCATATCTAGATAATGGAATACACTATATTAGGTTATGAATCATAATGTATAATCTTCACTTAAAAATAATCATAAATATTTATATCTTATGCATGACTAATCCATTATTCACATAAACGGTTTCTTTGGGGAATATTTTACATTTCAATACATTATAATGGATTATAAAGAAAATATGAATTATACTAAGCATATCCACCTGGAGTGTCGTAACCATGAGTGAATCATGGACCGTTGTCATGCACCATTTCCCGTTCGAGTCTATATCAAATCAGTGTTTTCAGGTTTTACCCCTAGATACATCTGTGACAAAGCCACCTCTACCTGCTCATATCCAGACAGGGATGTATTTCTTGAAAGAATCATATAATCTATTCCTTACCAAAATACCAAGATTTTATTTTATGTATTTCCTAAAAAACTAACTTAGGTACTCTTCCATAATTCTACGTTTTCTAAATCTAGTTTCCAAATTTTCTGCTAAAGATCCTCTGATACCTACGGTAAGAACCCTTCCCTAGTTGCCTGGAGCTGATGCCTTATTTGATTTCAATGGAATACAAACAAGGAATATAAATCCAAATTGACCGAGTAGTTTTTTATTATTGGAAACAAGATACATACATAAGTTTATATTTACATAAGGAAAGTAAAAAAACTACACTAATTTATTCCACTAGAGTCATCACATCTCCTAAATTATGCTTGTAATTAATTCATAAAATACTTCTTCAAGTCCTGAGAATATAAAAAATAAGAAAGGGGTGAGGTAAAACACTTAGTAAGAGTAATCAACATAGTGGAAGATTATGTAAACATTAGATATGGTGAATAATTTAAAATGCATGCCTTTAATAATGAACATGAACACATTATGGCGTGAATATGAACTGAGTAAATAATGACAGAATAAAACATAATCATGGGTATTCTACTAAGAGAATAACCACATGAAATATAAATATCAAAACTCATAATGATGGAATTCATAAATCTGGACATTCTAAAACATTTTCTAAAGGCCCCAACCAAGACGTCTAGTGATTAAGGCCTCAGCAAAAATCCATTTCACATTGGGAAAGGCCTCTGCCAATTCCTCGTCAAGTTGATTTCTGAGACCTACTGATGCATCGAGGGGCTATCGCGGGCCCCAACCATCACATAATATGGCCAATTAATTTCTCATATGAGCGGGTATAAACATAAACAACAACTACATTCATATTGAACTATCATATGAAATGTAACTATCTTTCCCTAATCATTAATCCTAAAACACCAACCATTCAGAATAATATGGTGAATGGTTTTAGAATACATCATCCTCAATAAAGTTATTCATTAACCATAAAATCAAATATTGTAGATGACTTCATAAATTATTAAAACAAATAATACCATGGAATCAATAAGAGTGTTGAATTAGATGATAACACTCTTATAAAATCATTATGCAATTCTAGAGATAAAAACTCTTTTATTTTGAAAAGAAGAGTTCTTTTAGAAAAATCATTATATAAAACCAGAATTGAAGTAGGATAGTGTTTTTATAATTATATGAGTGATTTTATAAGGATAATGGTTTCCAAAAACATATTATATAATGCTCATTAAAATAAGTTAGATTTGAGAAATTCCCTTGAATCGGGCTTGTATTTTTGAAACTATATTCAAAGTTCCTTTTATAGAGAGTAAATATCTATAAAATAAGAAATGATTCTATTTGGTGTACATATATGGAATACACACACATTATTTATGAGTATTAAATTACAATACATACAAATTTCATAAAAAAATTAGACAATAAAAGTAACTTGAATGAAAATGGATGATTGGGTGGAAAACCCTTACCTTAATTCCAAACGTGTTATGATCCTATATTTATGCTCATGGAATATGAAATTATACATATTAATGAATTATTTAATAACCTATTAAACATGTATTTAGATAATCATAATTCTGATTAGTTCATTTATATCCTTATTGTTAAGTTGTTGTATTGAATTTCGTTGTTTCAGGGTGTTCATTTTCATTATTTTCATAATCAGTTCACTTGTTTTTAAGTATGTGGAGTTCTTATGGAATGGTTAAAAAACTCCAGTTTAGGAATTATATATTATTTATGAACATAAATAATTGGTAATGGTAATTTATATCATTCGGTTACATGTAATGAGGATGAATCATTAAATGACAACCACTTCCATTATTTTACAGTATTTGGAATACCATGAACAAGTTCTTCCACATAACAAAATTATATGTATAGATTATTGTTATTTAATATTATTTAGGTTATAACACATATATTATAGTCTGGTTAAACCATGAATATGGGTTCATGACCAGTAATGATGATGAAATTGAACAACTAAACTACGTTATCCACGATGGTTATAAATCGGAAACTCGTGGACGTTGATTTCATTTATAAAATAAAAGAGAGGGAGTAAGCATATTTATGATGGTTCTTCCATTAACATGATATAAATCCAGTATATACATGTCACTAGAGTTATCATGATCATTATGATAGAGTATGTGAGGAGAGTATTACAAAATAAGATAAATTGAAATATACCAAACGAGAAATAAGGGTGTTTTACCTCTTGAAATAACCTCCTTTAGAAGCTTCTTAAGGGAAGGGGTTTTGGTCTATTAGGATGAACAGAAGCTTATTGGTTGTGGGGAGAGATTAGGTATGGGTAATTGTGAAGAAAAATGTGGATATTCAATGCTTAGAGATGTGAAGAGAAGAGGTTGTGGTGGGGGAGGGGGGGTTATTGTGGAGGAGAGGAGTAAATTTTCAATATTTAATTCATTATTTTATTATTTCCCTCAAGACAAACAATATTATTGTTTCATGTGACCCTTAATAGAAATAATATCATTTATTTTCTAATAAAATTTCCTTACATAACTTATGATGTGATAAATAGTGTATTTAACTGATAAATTGAATATACGTTATTTTACAGTATTTCACTATTTATTAAAAATTCAAGAATTTCAGAAAAATCCCAAATATTAACCCCTACCATTGTTAAACATGTATAATTCAAAACTGAAATCCATTTATCAAAAATAATTTTCATAATATTATTAATTTTGTTTATAAATAAGGTCATAGTTAATTAGAAAAATAACAATCTTGAAATGCAATTATTTTATGTGACATTGAAAAATTAATTAAGATCCCATTATCATATTTCCTTAAGAAAATAAAATAATAATAATATTTATTATTCAAGGGGAATATTACTATTCATATTACAATTTATAAGTGTATGTTACTATTCACCAAAAAATAATTTATTTCTATTATACATCAAATGTCTTACTAAAAACAACTCTAGATGACCATTTTTTCGAAATTCAAATCATAGAAGAGGCAATGTTGTGATTATAAAATTGCATTCTATATTTATTTTCAAAAACCTTGGTGTGTTACAGTAACATAGCCTCAAATGAATTTCACTATATGCCAGAATATTATCTCTAGTAATGAGGGCCATAGGTGTTATAGTGGGGAAACTATTCCCACATTGGCAGAGTAACACAGTAGAAATAAATAGATAACAATAGCAAAAGCTGTAAAAACATGTAATATGTGAACATAAGAAATAATAAGCAACTGGAGCACACATATATTAATGATGCATGATACATATGTCTAGTAATACAGCAAAACAAGTCAAAATACTAGTATACAGTACTATAGAAAGGTATAATGAAATCGAATAATGTCTAGTAGCATCACATGCCTTATATAGGTTCCATTCCCTCTAGCTTCACAACAATCAAGTACCCGAATTAGAAGGGATATTAAACCTATCCATACCTGCAAAAATATAATCTGTTTGGGCCGAAAAGATGTCCCAAACATGGTGTGAGACGAATCCCAGTTGGAAACCACAAAAAGATCTATGCCAAAAAGTAAATGAATATATATGGTAGGAAATAAGAAAAATGATGTAGTAAACAAAGAAGTACTACAAATAAGAAATCCAATATTATCAATTGAATTAGTATTCATATTTCATATAAGTAGCTAATCAATGTCATCAAACCATCTGGAAAGTACTCATAGACTAACCCCTCAGGTTCACCAAATCAAACATAAGAAACCCTCTAGGAAGTACTCATAGTCTAATCCCTCTAGATCAGCTTCAACACAAACTCTCTGTGGAAGCATTCAACATCAATTCCCCATGTAGTCTTATGTCGGTAAATATAGACACTATAGAGAAGTATTAAACATTCATTTCCCCCTATGGGATCATAATGAGTAACTATAAACACTCTTAGGGAGCACAAATTTCATCCCACCTATGGTCTATCAACGTAAAAGTAAAAATACACTCTTGGGAAGCACTCAGCATCCATTCACCCTATAGTCCACAACACCAAGTTCCCACAGACATGCTTAAGTCAATCATGCACACAAGAAATATATCATCCAAAGTATTATCGAGAACTACTTGGCTAAATAATCTATATCATCTCATAACATGTCAGATAAATTAACTCCACCCTAAGAATACTAGGAATAGAAAACACAGAAACATAACATCAAAGGATATACCAAATGGTCAATATCAAGAAAACATTGGAAACACATACATAAAAAGGGAAATAAAACTATTAACAATAATTAATCCTCTACTCAAGAACACAAGGACATGAAATAACATGGCTAAGAACTATAAACATGCAATACCCAAAACAAGAGTATTCAGAACATTTGTACATATAACTCGAAGACTAACTAAGAAAATGAAAAAACTGCCTACCTTAATGTTTTATGATCAATATACTCCAGCATCCGCCCTCTAATAGATCTAGAATTCCGTAAATCTACAAAAATGACAAAAACATTCAAACAAGATATCTCAAAAGAGAAAAGAAATCAAGAGATGGGACTCTATAATAAGGATGAATTCAACGATGCGATTCCAATGCAATAGATGGAGTTTGATTTGGAGAACAGACAATGAGTTTTTGGCTCAAAGAAGAATTTACAATCTCATTCACTCCTAGACTAGACGGACCTTGAAGAAGATCTTTTTTTGCACGAGATGTGACCCTGGTCCAATTTTACAATTAAAATGAAAATTTCATTTTGTGTTCTTTAAAATTACATGTTGTGTAATTTACTAAACTAGCCTCTACATTAGTTAGTATTTAGGTCACCCCACACGGCCATGTACATAGCCATTACCCAGTCAGTACACGGTCAACCACGAAAACTTTGTACACAACGTGTACTCCAAAGTACACGGCGTGTACTCCTTAAATTTCTAGATTCTTCTCTTTTCCTAATAAACACTATAAAAAACCCATACCTAGAACGAATATTTGAGTTTGTACATTCACCGAGCTTGAAGGCTCAAAATGGAGTGAAGATGATATGGGGGAGGTTCCCATTTAAAATGGTGGGGAGGGGTAGATTAGAAAAAAAGCCAAAAATTAATGTATTACAAAACGATTTTTGGATTCAAATGGTCAAAGGAAAATTTAATTCAATGTTAATGTTACTATTGTTATAAATCCTCTCAAATAATTCTTTTTAGAAAAATTTATGACTCATGATTTACATTATCTTTTAGCTCTAACCCACAGTTAAATAATTTCACTCTTACCAGGTCTTCTTGTATATTTATAATATATTATTAATATAATTACTATAAAATTCCAATAGAACCTCATGTTGTTAATTTATGATATATTAAACATTATTTAATTATATTACTCAATTAATATATTTTTAAGACTATTATATCATTTAATAAAATAATATATGTTTTATAAACTCATGTGTTTCAATTATTATACTATTCATATCCTGACTTTTTAAAAATCCATAAAAACTGTATTTATTCTACCAAAATTCATTAATTCAAAGATAAAAATTCATATTCATCCATAAAATTAGTTTATTGAATAAAAATATTCATAATAAATTTGTTTTAATATATATAATCTCATTTATTTAAATCATTCATTAATAATTTAATCACTTCATCATCATCGTGACATAAATAAGTTTTTTATTTTTTTGTCTAAAAATAATAAATAAAATACCATGGTTTAGTAAATCATTTTTCATTTCTAATGAATTTATATATAAATATATTTTAGTTATATAATTATATATTAGAATCAATTTAGTAATATATATGTGCATAAGTTATAATTATTTCTACTTTAAAGTAATTCATATAAAATGTCATTTTCACATCCAATTGAATCCATGGGCTCCTAAAATCGACCCAAGGATGCCCATGGTCAGAAATATCTCATCCAATTTTATTATCAAACGTGTTAAAGTTTTTTATTAATATTATAATATTTTTTACACTAATTTATCATATTTCTCTTTTAACCATGTTAAATAAAATAATTACTAAAGCTACTATTCATAATTTCCAAAAATAAAAGGTATATATTTATACTATTTTGTACATTATTTTCACAAATACTGAATCCTATTATTTCAATCCGAAATATAGAACATTCAGTAAATAATTTAAAATTAATTTTCATTGTCAAAACAAAATGCAGTATTTAAAGAAGTAATAACTATCAACAAATTTACATGTGTTTATGTAAAATTTAAAAGTGAAATTATATACAATGACCAAATTTGGAATAAATGATAGAAATATAATCTAATTAAACATTAAAAACTATTTTAACGATATTATAACTATACAAATAAATAATATATAAAGGAAGTTTCAAATTAAAATTCTGTATTATTAAAGATTCATTAAAATTTTAGTATTGATGGAAAAATACCAAAAACTCAAAAAAAAGTAAAATTTCATGTCTTGTATCTGAAGAATAAGTTTATTTTTTCAAATTAAACATAAAATGGTGAATAACTATGTTTAATATGCTTACGCCATCAAAAAAATGTAGAAACTGTATTTTATGAAAAAATTTCATTTATCTAAAAAATTGATTTTGTTCTCATATCATGTTCTTGAATATGTGTAAGATGTATTCTAATATTATATAAAATATAAAATGTGGTTATTACTATTCATAATGGCTAGTTTAAATCTCACTAAATTAAATCATTTATAATAATATATTTCTTTTTCTGGAACTATGTATCACATACAATGAAATCTATATAAGAAGTTATCTCTTGCGCGTAACACAATCAATATCACTGTTTCATTTAGTGGATACATTATTTTGTGTTTCATATATAATAATTCAAACATAAATCATTTATAAATTGAAAAATATCAATACATAGTGTTTCATGAAATGAATTATATCAAATGGCCACGAAATTTTGTGAAACATAAGCAGTGAAAAATGTTTCATATACTACAAGATGATATGGTGTTGCATATAGAACAAGATAGTCTTGGTGTAGCATACAACATAAGACATCAAAAAAAATTAAAAAGAACCTATCTCATAAAATCTCAGGGTGTTATAGTTGACAACATGTTAACATCCTTCATAATGGTTTTAGGAATGAAATAGAATTATTAAGTCACTATAATTATATTCATAAAATTATATAAGATTATTTAAAAATATCATATCACCCATTACTTAATTTTATTTCATTATTTTTATTATTTCTGTTAATAACTACTTTATTTTTTGAGGATGTTGTTGACATTTTATAATATTTTATATTTATTTTATCATGATTTAATCATCATCATAAAAGTATTAAATATATTAAATATAAATTTATTTTATGTAATGCAAATATATTTTGTGATTTGAAATAAAATACACAATTCATAGAGTTGGTAGGCCTTGTATAGACATGAACAGTATCGCCATTTTCTTACTATATTGAAATTAAGAAATGTGAATTTTATATATTTATAATTTATCAATAAATAATAATATTTTCAGACTTATATATTACATATTTTTATTAAAAATATTATTTATAAATTCCATGTAAAGCATGAATGAATCTCATCAATTCGCAAGGCGGTAGTCTACTATACACATGAAAAATATTATCATATTCCAAAAAATGGAAATAATTAAATGACATGTAATATAGTAATTATTGAAGCCAAATAAAATAAAAAATATAATATATATTATATATAATCAATAAATCTACCATTATTACCAACCATGAAAGGTGTTAATGGAAAAATTAATAACATTGGTTTGTGAGGTGATAGTCTTTCGTACACAAAAATGATAATTCCATTAACAATTTTATGAATGCATGTGATGTTTTATTAAATAAACATATCATAAAAGAATATAAATATATTAAATATATAATTTTTATTTCATAATAATGATATAATAGTAATTAATGGATCAGTAGAAAAAAAATACAAAAAATATATTTTAGAAGAACATTAACTCTTCTTCAGGTATCTTCCTAAGAATTAAATATAAAATTTAAATGGATCACTTTTTTAGAAAAATAAGGATTGTAGGATTAAGGCATGAAATTATTGGAGTTATTTTGGAATGGAATGATCATACCAAATGGATTTATATTGGTTAATAATTTAGGTGAGTGGGTGCCCTTTTACAGTTGAGGAGGATTGACATATTTGAAGATACACAAATGTATTAACTATTGGGAGGTCTACCTTATCTCATGTGGATTCAATATTGATAATTAATTTAGTTGACGGATTATATGGTATATCTAATTATCCTCCACTCAATATAACACATTTTTTAAACATTTTTATCTGTAACTCCCAAGCTTATAAATTATACAATTTTTATTTTTTCATTATGTAAAAAAGTTTTATAACCAAATTAATCTATAGATTATGAATAAATCAGTTAGAGAAATAGTATAAATTCAATCCCTATGATTTTAAATATTATAAATATTTTATCAAATAATAATCTAATGTGTATTGAAAATTAATTTTAACATAAGCAAGTGTAATGAAAAAAAGATAGTACATTAACTCTAACCAATGTAACAATATTTTTACATTTTGGAGTCCAAAATTTTCATTATAATTGACAATGTGGTCTATAATATGGACATATATTATATTTTTTAACATTTAAATATTCCTTATTAGAAGATATTGTTTTTTGTAACATGAATTCATTTATAAAAATATCATTTATTACAACATTAATGGTAATTTTGACACTATTTATTTAATTTAAATTTATGAATATCATGAAAATTATTAAATTTCAATATTTTATGTAAATTCAAATTTAAAATTTTAATTTAATATAATAAATTATTGAATGAAATAAAACCATTAAATTTACTTCACTTTTATATTTTTTAGTATCATTACATTTAGTTATTTATAACTAAATAATTCATACATTGGAATTTGTTAAGAATTTAAAGTAAATAATTCATCAGTAAAATATAAGTGTAAAGTAGTTTGATTAAAAAAAATATTTATTTTTATCAAAAATATGTTTAAACTAATTTTTTTCCTTTTCCTAAATTATTATAAATATTAATGATATAGAACATTACTTTTTGTGTTTTTCTTTACATAACGTATTATATATGCGAATTTAAATTAATAGTATCACCATTAAATCATAAAAATATAAACAAAGGTTTTATGAGTTGAAATATGTCTCAAAATATGTGTTGGAAAAGTTAGTAGCCCGCTTGAAACCTTATAATCTATGCTAAACAACTATGTAAACTGCCTTTTACCTTAATCATTATAATTAGTATTAACTGTCTCACTATTGATTATTGTAAACAGAAATGTTGACCCTATTAGATAATATAAATAATTTTGATTTATGATCATGAATTAATTATTTTGAATTCAAAAAACAATATTATAATAATTCAATTAAATATTAATCCCATTAACATAATGAGAAAGTAGGTATTTTAATTTGATAATATTCAAATGTTTACAACATTTTTATATAATAATACAATACGATAATTATTATGATGAAATAAATTAAATTAATATATGTATAATTGAATTATTTTATATTTAAAAAATTAATATATATCAAAATATTATAAATAGTTTAGATAAAAATTTAATTATCAATTAATATCTAGTATTTTTGACTATAATTAAATAATGAAACATATTTGAAAATTAGAAAATTTTTAGACAAAGATAATTTTGATATTATGATTTACGAAACTAGTAAATAAATTTAATATAAATTTTATAAAAAGTGTATAAATAAATTTTATACTATTTATTCAATGATGGATTAAACTGTTTTGAAAATCACCTTTTCATATATTATTTTTTTCATTTAAATTATTATTATTATTATAGAGAAACAATAAATGTTAGTAAGCTATATATTTTCAAGAGTTATTTTTTAATATTTAAAACATTGCTTCCAAAGTATAGAATATAACATTCATATTAAGTATTATTATTAATAGTATATTTTTGTCTGCTAGAACTTGATATTTCATTCAACCAAAGTGATCAGAGTAAATCCTTGTTGTTTGTAATGAAAGTTAAACTCAGTGTTGCATGAGTTAATAGATATTGAGTGGATTGAATTTATATGTATAGTAAATAAAACATAATTTTTATGGATTTTATATTCCCTTATACTATTTTTGTTATCTGTCTTATACTCTGAGAAATAAATCTTTATTATTTTATGATTTTAGGGTCCTACATTCTACCCACCAGGATGAAATTTCATCCTCAGAATTTAAACATCTTCTCTATAATTAAGGTTTTTTTATTTTAAAAACTCAACTATTGAAAGACCCACATCTTAAATGTGTTAGTAAAATATCTTCTTAATAATAGATAAAGTAATGAATAAATTCCCTCTATAGTAATCACATAAACAGGTGTGAAAATAGGACAACATAGGTTTGAAATGAAAGCATTACATAGAAGTGAAATGTAACACTGAAATACTGAGGGATATAGATAGAGAAGATTTTCCAAATTAATTTTACAATCGTACAACCATAATGTATAAGTGTAAGACTTTTCATTGATGCCATAAGCAATTATAATAATAAGGAAAAAAATTAGTTTCGAAACCATTTTCATACAGTGGAGTAATTATTTCACTATCTATGAATATAAGGAAAAATACTTACATGATAATTTTTTATTTTATAATAATAATATTTTATTTTGATTGTTAATTGATCTATCTCTAATTCATATTTTATCATGGGTTACATCATTTTTAAAGGTAAAATGTTTTCTCTAAAACCTAGTCCAACAACAAACATAAACCATTTCGTAAATGGTTAAACCTATGTCTTATACAAAATATTAATATCCAAAAAAATAAAAGGTCAATTAATTTACATAATGAAATTATCTTCAATATATAATCAACATGATTTATCTCTTTAATCAACCATACCAAACATGTGAATATCTTCATCAAGTATTCATGTAATTTTTTTTTATAAAATGAAGTACCAAAAATGCCTTATCCAAAAGAAGATTTATTATTAATTCCGTGAATACAAAATATATTATTTGAAATATTATTTAAATCCAAAAATGTTGTATAATATATCCATGATAACATAAAAAACTTCTCAACAAAACATTAATCAATTAAGAGGTAGTGAGTACTATACAATTTAATGACCCATACCAATATCCTATTTATTTCATTCCCTTATCATAAAATAATATTAAAATAATAAATATACTAAGTTAATTATATAATAATAATATAATATGAACTGATCGAACTGGAGATGGAAATAATACAATTTTTTTCTAATAGCATTCCCTCTTATTCAGGTATCCTCTTTATGATTAACCATAAACATTAAATGGATGACATTATTTGAAAAATATGGATTTGGGGATGAAGGAAAGGATTTTATAATGTTATTTTGTAATGGAATGATCATTCAAAATGGATTAATAGTGGCGAATAAGTGAGGTGAGTGATTGCCCTTTTATAGTTGAGGAGGATTGATATATCTGTGGTGATGAATAGATACATTAGATATGATATTGATTGTCGTATCAAACTATGATGTATATTCTCAATTATAATAGGGAGGGGTAGATTGTATTCTTTTAAAAATTACATTCGAACATTAAACAATAGTTATGTTTAACAAGGTTAAACAAGGTAATTCACAAAACCTCTAGATATGTAAACGTTCTTGAATTGGGAAATATGATTCCAAGAAAAAAAATCTAAAAATGTGATTCCAGATATGAATCTTAATGAATGTTTACAATGATTAATATTATACCTTAAAGTGTATAGAATCTAACTAAATCAGAGTATAAGTATAAGGGAGTATCAGATAGTTATACTTTCCTCAACAATACAAATGCAGCGGAAAACGTGCAACAAATAAGTAACAAGTAGTAAATATATTAAACCAAAGATAAGGGTATCCAACAACCTTGGATAAAGGTCAGTTGATTTATACTTTCAAGAAAATCTGTCTTACCCACACAAGGGTAAGGACGCGATACAAATATCGGAGTCTATCTTGTTATCCCTACATGCGCTCATCTTCAATGTAGTTGGAACCTCTATCATCCTTAGTAAAAAATCCCTCAACATCAAGGTTGTCAGAACCTATGTTTTCCTATCCCAAAAAGCCCTGGAACGTATTCAGAAAAATTAAAAGTCACACAAAGAAAAACTGAACCAGAATATCAGTATGCACTAAGCAATGACAATGCCTCACTAGAAATAACTTCAACAACATGTGGTCTCTAGATTAATTGATGATTGATATGTGTTTTAAGCTCTTTTCAAATGATCTCTTATTTTAGGCACAACTTCAACAGCTGGCTCCCTCCTCCAATAGCCATATTCATCATTGAATTTCAGAGGGACCTGTACAAATGTCACTCAAAAAACATTTAGTTATTTTTTGAATGGACGAAATCATTTTATAGAAAATCAAGCGTATGAAAAATATGGTTGCATAACTAAAATCCAATATTTGTAGTGTAAGAAAATGAATGTTAGGAGTCTTAAAAAATGAAATACGATATTTAATTTCATGGAAATTCAGAATACGGATTCATAAGAATTCAATACCTAATCATACAAAGTTTGGAGTCAGAGTTCATGAGAATTCAGAGTCAGAACTCATGAGAGTTCGCAGTGTGTATTATGTGAACTTGAAGTCAAAACTCAGAATGTTCTTATCCAGAATTCATATTCCGAATTCAAAGTCAAAACAAAGAATGTTCATAACTAGAATTTTGATTCAGAGTTTGGAGTCTGAACTCAGAAAGTTCATAAGCAGAATTTAGAGTTAGAACTCAGAAGAGTTCATATCCAGAATTCATTGTCAGAATTCGGAGTCCGAACTCAGGAGAGTTCATATCCAGAATTCGTAGTCTGAATTCAGAGTTAGAACTCATTAGAGTTTGGAACCATAATTCTGAGTATTCAGATCCTAGAACAGAATACTTGCTATATAGGTATTTATGATGATTTTAGGTTTTAGATTCAATCCAAATTTTACATATTGAAAAATTTTATATAGACAATGAAGAAAGGTAAGGATAAGTTTCCTTGGGTATGAAATTTATTCCATATATATTTAAATTACAGGGTAAAAATAGATTATCCTTGAGATAAGGTGTTTGTGATTTTCAAAACATATGAAATGGATAAGTCATAAGGAATCCTTAATTACTCAACAATCTCCCCATTGAATGAAGGAATGGAGTTGTCATAAGGGAAACCATATTGACTCAACAATCTCTAGCTTTTTGGAATGCACAAACAACCTTACAAAAAAGTGTAAAAAGAACATAGAAAATATTTTCCTAGACATTGAAAATAAAACATATCTACCATTTTTCATGGCCATTGGTGAATACAAATAACTCTCCCTTAGGCTCTGGAACATTATGGATCATATTCTAGATTTCATGAATGATAATTTTCATTTGAATGTGGAAATCATCGCAATAGACAACTCCCCCTTACTTTGGGATTTTTCTTTAGGACATAGAATTATTTTTCCTTCTCCCCCATTCTGATTTTCAAAAACAGTTTAATGGAATGGAAATAAAATATGGTTCCTAAAATATTAGTAAACACAACCAAACAAAACATGCACCCAAACATTAACTATGATTGGAAGTATTTATACAAGGAAAAATATATACAACAAAAGACTAGATTTGGATGAATTTCTTTCTTTTTTCCATGGGAATTACCTTCTTCACAATGGTCTTCAGCTTTTTTAACTCTTTGTGATCATACTCTCCTTAATTTTCTAATGCTTTGATCCTATCTTCTTGAGCTATCACAGCCTCTACCTGAGACTTTATCTTGTCATCTTGCATCACAAGATTCTCTTGAATCTCAATCTGGAGATCCTTTTCAATTTTCTATCACTGGACAACATAACCCAGCTTTCCATTCAGATCTTTAACAACTTGAATCTGAACATTCTACTCATGAGTTGGATTTTTCTCAAAGTTATCTATAAAATCCTTGATTTTGGTGTCTTCTGCATCAAATTTTTTTTTGACATCTTCTTGAAATTGATCTAGCTCCCTCATTTATTGTACTATCTTCTTTGACCAGCTGGCTATCTTCTTACAAGACTTCCTCTGAGCTTCGTTGACTATAAGGGAATTTTAGGAATATGATTCCATCTTGACACACTTTTCCATCACCATGGAAACCAAATTTGAGTTCTAATTATGATAATGTTGAATCATCTAGAATCTAGAATCTATTCTTGAAATAGATGGAATGGACCCAACAAGCTTCATCAAGTATTGTTCAACAAAATCATGACCAATTGAACATGATTCAAAATCTGAGACATTACTTGGTGAGGCTTGTTTTTCTAACTCAACAGAATCCTCTTTGATGTTCCTTCAACTTTTTTATTCTTAACTATTGATTTTATAGGAGTATCAACCAATAATTATTTACCCTTATCCATTCAAGGTATAACTTCCTCATCAGGGGATTCATGCTCACTGTCAGATAGCTGCACAACTCTATCTTAATCAACCTCTTCTTTCTGATTTCAAGACTCATCATCCTCATGATGAATGAAATCACCATTTACAAATTCTTTTTCAGACAATTTATCAACTTCTTATTCACCTTTCTATTCACCCCTCTCTTCAATATTATCTTCATCCTTCTCCTTAGTGACAAGCTTTGAGGAATCGACTTCGGAAGAATGGAGTGACATAGTTTCATATGGAGTTCCCTTATCATGATATCCTTAACATGGATTATGTGATTTTCTATGTTACCACTCCTTTATTATTCTTTTTCTTCTTATACCTCTTCTACTTATTCAACAATATTTTCTTTATCTTTTCCTGGAGTGAAGAAATTCTTCCTTGGTGTCTCAGGTAATGGTGAAAGAAGGAAATTTAGTGGCACCAGATTATTCTCTTATTCTACTTCAGTATCCTTCAAGAGAGATCACACAACTTCAACCTCTGACATTTTCTTCATAAGTTTCTTCTAATTATCTTTCCTTTCAAGCACTTCAGTTGTTGATTATTTCCAGGCCTTAGCCTCATCATGATCCAAACCGAACTGTGGCTCCCCTTCTTTTCTATTCTTCTTATCCTCCCTCCATTTTGTTACATATTCATCAGGGTAGGATTTCCGCTTATTTGTTTTAGGAAGTACGGATTGGACTTCCATAGATTTAGAAGTTTTATATTATGCATCCACTTCCAACAACATTCTTTTATTTACAACCTCTTTTGAGGGTTTTGGATCTTCCACATTCTTCGGAATGGCTATTGCCTCATCCTCACGTAGATCAAAAAACACACTTGACTCCTT
Source organism: Viscum album (assembly GCA_963277665.1). NCBI lineage: Eukaryota > Viridiplantae > Streptophyta > Magnoliopsida > Santalales > Viscaceae > Viscum > Viscum album. The sequence goes on along the minus strand of OY728166.1, from coordinate 346,794,945 downwards.
GGGGAAACCAAGCATCATCCTCTTGATTGTGTCATCACTGATCATCGTTACATTGAAATTCCACATCTATGAACTAAAAGGGAATTGGGAGATTCGAGGCACCGAACTATCAGCTTTGAGAGTAAGGCCATATTTATGAAAATTTGGGCTGTTAGATTCCCATTCTTGATATTTTCAATCGTAATGAGGATATGCCTCATCAGATTGATCATTCATAGGTTTACCAAACAACACAAGAAATACATATCACACATCTTAAGAGTGTCATTGTCACTCTTTCTCAGCAAGATAAGGACCTGAACCCATAACTGTAGAATCTGATAGTTAGTAGATATATGTGAAATTATTGTGTTCTTTACATCAGTATGTCCAAGGAATTGCATTGCTTATACCTTTACGAAAATACCTTGAACATCCTAAAGCGTATGAGCACAAAACAAGACCACTCCATCATATGATAGCCCAAACAATATTGAAACTATAGTATAATAAACTTAATATGTTTTTCCATAACTCATGAAGGGATATTTTTCTCTACCTTCTTCTTTAAAAAAACCAACAGATTCATAGAATTCTATCAACAAATCTAGATACACAAAATCCTGAGCTCATGTCATTGATATGGCTATAATCTCCCATTCATTAAGCATGATATTGATTGAGATAATAAAGTCATAATTATTGAAAATGTATAGGTATAAAATCTCTCCTTTTATATTTTCCAGTCCAAAATCATCTTGAATGTTGAAATTTCTTGAGAAGGAACTTCTATAGAAATTCAGAATTGAGCTCTTCTGAAAATCTAGAAAATGATTTTGTAGAGGAGAAGATCTTCAAGACTCAAAAGCATTAGAACCAATGTGGGAAAACCAAAGGGGGTCCCCTTTATATAGGCATTTAAGTGCCAGTTCATATTCTCATTTCAATCCAATGGCGGAGAAATCTTTTAACTGATATGACGTTTGAAAAGATAGCCATAAGGAAAAAATTCGGATGAATTCGATCGTTTGAGTTTTTTAAAGTAAAAATATGTGGAATTATAGAAACATGAATCCAAGAAATTTTAATTACAAATGAAACTGAAATAAAGTAAAAAATCATTATGAAAACTCAAGAAATAATAAAACCTTTCATATTTTCCGAATAATTATTCGTATTGAGGAAAATTATTCATGATGAACTTTAGATTTCAAAAAAACCATCTGTATGAAAAAAAATTGAATACAAAAATTTTCATTATGAAAATATTCATTAAGAAAATCTTCAGTACAAAAAACATTACTATGAAAAACATCACTACTAAAATCATCAGTACGAAAAACATTACTACTAAAAACATCAGTACAAAAAACATTAGTACGAAAAACATCCGTACGAAAAAATTCACTATGAAAATTTCATGGACTAAAATTTAAATTAAGAAAATTTTAAGTAATTTTTTTTCAAATACTACAATATAAAAAATATGAAAAGATTCATTATAAAAAACATAAAAAACATCATTATGATAAACATTAAAAATATCATTACGAGAAATATGAAGAACACAATTATGAAAAATATGAATTGCATCCTTATGAAAAAAATGAATAAAATCATTACAAAAAATATAAAAAATATCATTACAAAAGACATCAAAAACATTGTTATGAAAAACATGAAAAACATAATTACGGAAAATATGAAAAACAGACATTCAAATGTACCCCCCCTATGAACAAGAAGTTTATTAATGTAAGGAGATTGTTTTCAACAAAAATTTCACAATGAGGATTACCTTAAGATTATCATTCCTAAATTTTGATAATGTATTAAAATATATCATAGGGTAAAGATTTTTTAAAAATATCCGCAAGCGGGTCTTGCATTCAGATGATTTGATGAAAGATATATTGGTCTTTTTTGTGATCTCTAAGAAAGTGATTCCTCATATCTACGTGCTTTGCACGAGAGTGATGTTCATGATTTTTACTAAGGTAAATAAACATGTATTATCAAAAAAAATTAGTGTTTTTGTGAAACTCATTCCATAGTCTATGAGTGCGTGTTGCATCCAAAACACTTGAGCAGAACAACTTCCAGCTGCTACATATTCAGCTTCAGCAGTATAGAGTGATATAGAGTGTTTCATCATGCATGACCATGAAACTAATGAATCTACTAATAAATGACATGTTTTGGATGTACTATTTTTTATCCATTCTACATCCACAAAAGTCAGCATATGAAAAAAAATCATTTCCAGAAGTATAATAGAGTCCTAAATCCATGGTTCAATTTAAGTAGTGAAAAATTCATTTCACTGCGTTTAAATGCGATTCCTTAGTATTGGATTGATATCTTACACATAAGGATACTGAAAACATTACGTCTGGACAACTACCAGTCATGTAATTTAATCTTCATATCCTTCCTCTAAAAGTTGTTTAATCTACTGGTTTCCCAGCTTTATCAGGATCAAGTGTATTTGATGTACTATTGGGAGCACTTATACTCTATGTTTTTTCGTATTGATAATTTTTAAGAAAATCTTTATTATAATTATTTTGGGATATATAGATTCCAGCTGCTTTTTGAAAAATTTGAAAACCAATAAAAAATGTTAACTCACCCTTCATACTCATTTCAAACTCATATTTCATTAGATTCGCAAAGGAATATGTTATAGATTATTGAGTTGAACAAAATATAATGTCATCAACATAAATTTGAAAAATTTAAACATTTTTCTTATCTTTATTAACAAAAAGGGTTAGATATGAATTTCCATTAACATAGTTATTTTGAAGCAGTAATATCATAAGTCTATCATACCTGGCTTAAGGGGACTATTTAAGGACATAAAAAGTATTAGTAAGTCTAGAAACATGATCATGATGTTTTGTATCTTCAAAACTAGGAGGTTGTTCAACAAAAACATCCTCTTGAACATAAATGTTGCGAAAAGAAAATTTTACATCCATTTTAAAAAGTTTAAAATTGATGAATTCAAAAAATGCAAGTAAAATACGAATAGATTTAAGTATAGCTACTAGAGCGTAGGTTTCATCATATACTATTCTTTCTTGTTGATTATAGATTTTGGTAACTAATCAATATTTATTTCTTACAATGATTCCATTTTCGTCACACATATTCCTCAAGACCCATTTTACTCTAATAATAGAAGTTTCTTTAGGTCTTTCAACCTAGATCAAGACATTTTTTCTTTAGAATTAATTTAGTTCATCTTGCATAGATTTATTCCAATCATCATCACCTCAAGCATTATCAGTGATATTTGGTTCTAATTATGAATGGAATGCTAGATTTTCTACTTCATATCTTAAGAAATTTCTTGTCCTTACAGGTTGATTCACATCACCAATGATTTTATCACTAGGATGTTTCTTTAGAAAATATTGTTTTGGGTTTTATAAAACCTGTTCATCAACATACGGTAGGAAATCATTTGGGGTAAATGTTTCAGAAGTATCTTCTTTGACATTTTCCTTATCAGAATTTTTTTCTAACAATGGTTGATAATCAGTTTTTGAAAACACATTTGAAGATTTAGTAATGAGTTCTTTAAAAACAAATGGATCAGTTTCATTAAATTTCACATGCACTGTCTCTTCAACAGTACAAGTGTTTTTATTGAAAACTCTATAAGACTTAAATGTTGTGGAGTAGCCTAAGAAAATTCCTTCATCAAAATTTGGTTCATATTTAAGAAGATTATATTTAGAAATAATAATGAATACATTGTAACCAAAAACCATAAAATAGGAATGTATGGGATTTCTGCCATCCATAACTCATAAAGAGTTTTATTAAGAAAAGGTCAAATCAAAACACAATTTATAGTATAACAAGTAGTACATTCAGCTACATCCCAAAAATGTATGGCTATATAATACACACTCAACCTAGATCTTGTTATCTCTTGAATAATTCTATTTATTCTTTCAACAACACCATTTTGTAGAGGTGCTCTAGGTTCTGAGAAGTTATGAGTAATTCCTTTTCTACTAAAAAAAGGTTTAAAATCATAATTTTGAAATTCTCCTCCACGATCACTATGAATAGTTTTCAGTGGAATGTTTTTTATCATTTTTAACATGGGCTGTAAAACCATGAAATATGAAAATTCTTTATACTTCTTTGCTAGAAAATAAAACCTCATAAATGTAGTATAATAATCATCCAAGAAAAATATATAATGCTTTCCATCAATGCATCTAGTTTTTGTAGGAAAAAAGGGATCTATATGCACTAACTGTAATGCATCTGTATTTGAGACTTCTCCTATTATTTAAAAACATGATTTATGTTGCTTTCCATATTTACAAGGGTCACAATATTTTGATGAATCAAATCTAAGCTATGGTAGATCATTAAATAATCATTTCTTAGAATGTTTTCATAAGTTTCTAGGGATACCGTGTCCTAATATTCTATTCCATAACCAAGAATGATATTCCATTGAACTATGTCAAGGTAGATCATGGATCCTAAGGAATTCTATGTTTAGTGTGTAAACATTCTGTTGCCTATGGGAAGAAAGAATAAAATCATCCTTGTAATTGTTTACTAATCACTTATCATTCCTAAAATTCACCATGTAACCTTAATGACATAATTATATTATGATAATGTGGTTGTACATAAGACCCTTAACAAATAACACATTTGAAATCAATGTTTTTCAATGAATAACAATGCTACCTATACTAATAATTTCTCCCTGAGCATTATCTCAGAAAGTTACTTTTCCTCCCTTCTTCTTGATAAACATTTCAAAATAGTTTTTGTTACCAGTCATATGCCGGGAACATCCACTATCCTTGTACAATGTATTGTGATTGGTACTTTCACTATTATACTAAAAATATGAAAAAGTTGGATTTTCAAAATCAATACTTTCTTGGATATGAATTTCTCAGATAACAAAATTTTCGGAACCCACATATTCTTAGAAAAATAGTCTATATGAAATCCTAAAGATTGGGTTTTGTTTAAGGAATAATTATTTTCCTAGTGTCAACCACAATGACACATATTGAAAAATAGATCACTTTGAGGAATAGAATAATTTTTTTCTAAATAAAGGTTTAGAACTTGTATAACCTAAACCAGAACTCAACTATAGAGGTTGGATTTGGGAATACATTTTATCAAAATTTTCCTTACCTAAGGTAAAGATTTTGAAAAACTTCCTCAAGGAAAATATTTTTGATTTGAGTTTGATAACCAAGTTCTTGTCTTTTAAAACATTTTATTTTAAACTAGAGATTGGCTCAAAAACATTTTTATTAGAAATTATATTTTATATATCATTAGAATGTTTATTCTTTTCAGAATTTAATTCATCAAGATTTTTTGAAATACATTAAAAATAATCATTTTTTCTATCAAGATCTTTATAATGATCTGATATTTCATTAGTAAGAATAGTATTCCTAGAAATTTCCTTATCATGTATTTTCATGAGATTTGAATTTTCAGTCTCAAGAAGTTTGGAAAACATAGAAACTTCATCATATTTAGGTAAAGTACTATCTTCATCATAAGAATATTCTCCATAAATAGATTTATAGTACTTACTATCATTAGAATTTAAAGAAACATTGGTCAATAATTAAACATTGTGTACCATAGCCATTAAAAAATGATTGTCAACATGTATTCTGGCTTTTATACCAATATTCTTCTGTCCAATAAATTCAAAATATGAATATTGATCTGAAGAGTCCCCACCACTGGAACTCCTGGTGTAATTATATTTCGATACATTCTTAGGTTTATCCTTATAATAATTATTTTTGTTTCTCCTAGAATTCCATTCATTTTTTTATTTTATCTTAAGCATGGGAAAATCAGGTCTTATATGTCCATCTCTCTTGCATGCATAATATGTAACTTATGAATCATTCCTTTCTTTCCTTTCATATTTATTATATCTGGATTGAATGTTCCTCTGTCCAGATATCTTGGTCATCCATTGAACATGATAGGCTAATTCATTCTACGAGGATTCTCATACACTATATTCAGATTGAATAAAAATATTCTTAGATTTGTATCTGGTAACACACTCAGGAGTCTTAGCATTCATATGATTAGAAGTTGTAGTAAAATAAACAATACCATTTCCATTCATCTTCATTACATTATCAGTATCTCTATTCATTCTAGTCTCATGCTGTATAAGAGTTCGAAATAGCTCATCAAGATTAATCTGAGAAACCATTATTTTATCATCCATAGCAATCCTCCTGGATTCCCAATAATTGGGCATTATGTCTACGATTTTATCAACAAGAGCTTCATCATCTCATCCTTTCTTACCCATTGACTATAAATTATTCACAATAGTCATGAATATTTTTTCACCTTAATTATGGGTTCTTCATAAGGAAAATTAAAGCCATGATATTCAACTCTATGCATGGATCTTCTTGTTTCTATGACCATGTAAATTCCAATGTGAATAACTTCGAGTTTCTTCTATAAATAATTTGATGCTTCACAAGATGAAATTTGGCTATATATATTTCTACTCATAGAATAATGTAAAGTATTGTGTACCTTATAATTCAGTTGATATTCATGCTATTATTGATTATTAATTGTACTATCTTCTTTGTTAGGGATTTTGTATCCTCCAGAAAGAAAAAAAATATAATCAACACCAATAATGATAATAAAACCCTTCATACGATCTCTCCAATTCACATAATAATCTCAATCTAAGATAGGTGGTCTAGTATGATTGAGATTGTCTATGGAACCAATATTGATTCATTCCATCTATAAGAAAATTTGTTTCCACACAAAACATGTTAAGGGAAAATTTTTGTAAACAAGGAAATCCTTCATTAGAAAAGAAAATAAAGAACAAGAGTATCTCTTAAAAAAATGAATCCAAACTATACAAATCTAATAAATATATATTTGAAAAACAGATTCCAGAAAACTTGTGAAAGGAAAACATATATGTGAATATAAGTACTTCAGAGACTTGCACTAATACCAATTATAGATATCTATAGATACAATAGATATGATACTGATTGTAGTATCAAACTATGATGTAGATACTCAATTACAAGATAAGGGTGAATTTTATTCTTTTAAAAAATCCTTTGATTATTTTAATGATAGATATGTTTAACAATGTTAAACAAGGTAATTCACAAATCCTCTATATCTATAAACTTGCTTGAATCAGGAAATATGATTCCAAGAATGCAATTATGGAAAAGTGATTACAGAAATGGTAGGTAATGAATGATAACAAAGATGAAGATTCTACCTGAATGTGTATAGAATCTAACTAAATTAGAGTATAATAATAAGTAGTATAAGATAATTATACTTTACTCGACAATACAAATCCAACAGAAAACTTGAAACAAACAAGTAACAAGTAGTAAATATTTTAACCCATAGAGAAGGGTATCCAACAACCTTGGATAAAGTTCCCTTGATTTATACATTCAAGAATGTCTGTCTTACCCACACAAGGGTAAGCCCTCAATATGAAGATTAGAGTCTGTATTGCTATTCTCGCAATCCCTCATCTTCAAGGTAGTTAGAACCTCTATCTTCCTTAGCAAGGAAGCACTCAACATCAAGGTAGTCGGAACCTCTGTCTTCTTATCCCCAGAAGCCCGAGAATGTACCCAGCAAAATTTCGAGTCACACAAAGCAAAACTAAAGCATAAATTCAATACGCACTAAGTAATGAATGTCTCTCTCTAGAAATCACTTCAAAAGCATATTGTATCTAGAGTAATCGAACATTGTTATGTGTTGTAACATCTTTTCAAATGAGCTCCTATTTATAGTCCCGAGTTCAATGGTAGGATCCCTCCCCCAATGGACATATTCTTCATTGAATTTCAGAGGGACCTATATACATGTCACTCAAAAAATGGTTAGGTAGTAACTGAATGCATGAAATAATTTTATAGAAAAGCAATTGTAAGAAAAATATGGATACATAAATAAAATACTACATTCAGATTGTAAGAAATTTAATGTGTGGAGTCTATCCAAAAAAGAAATAATAGTATAAAATACAAAGGTATTTGGATTCTGTTTTTTCAGAATTTGAAACCTGACTTCTATAGAATTTTGTAGTCTAAATTTCAAGGAAATTAGGAATCTGGAATCATAATAATTTAGAACATGAAATTACAAAGTTTAGAGTCAAATTTAATGAGAATTAGGAGTTAGAACTCATGAGAGTTAGGAGTCTGTATTCAGAGAACTTAGAGTCTGAACTCAGAATGTTCGTATCCATAATTCATATTCAGAATTCAGAATCAGAACTTAGAAAGATCGAAACCAGAATTGCGATTCTGAATTTGGAATTATAACTCATAATGTTCATAACAAGAATTCTGATCCAAACGTAGGAGTCACAATTCAAAAGAGTTTCTATCCATAAGCATAGTCATAATTCAGAGTCAGAACTCAAAAGAGTTCGTATCTAGAATTCGTAGTCAGATTTCAGAGCCAGAACTCAGAATAGTTCGTAACCAAAATTCTGGGAATTCACATACTAGAACAGAATGCTTCATATCAAGGTATTTATGTATATCCAAGGTTTTTTTTTGAAACCAAATTTAACATATAAGAAAATTATGATATGGACAATAAAATAAGGCAATGATGAATTTCCTGGGGGAAGGAATTTCTTCCTAATAGATGTAAAACATATCTTAAAAATAGATTTTCTTTGAGATAAAGTGTTTGTGATTTTCAAAACAAGGGAAATGGTTAAGTAATTAAGAAAACATAATGACTCAATAGTCTCCCCCTTGAATGAAGAAATTGAATAGTCATAAGAAAACCTTGTTGACTCAAAAATATCAGTCGATACTCAAATGTATTTATGATTGGGAGGTATACCTTATCTCATGTGGATCAATGATTTATAATTAATCTGGATAAACGAGTATATGATCTATCTGATCCTAAACCACTAAATATAACACATGTTTTAAACAGTTTTATCTGTAACTCCCATGTTTCTGGATTTTACCATTTTAAATTTTTAATTATTTATCTAGTTTTCTAACCATATTAATTTATAAATTTAGAATAAATTATTTAGAGATAAAGTATTAAATTCATTCCCAATGAATTTAAATATTCTCACAATTTTATTAAATAATAATCATATGTGTTCTCATAAATAATTTTAACAGTAGAAAATGTAATGAAAAAATGACAATAATTTATCCAAAACTATAGTAATAATGTTTTTAAATTTTAGGGGTCCAAATGTTCATTATAACTGATAAATTGGTCTATCGTTTGGCCATATATTATAGTTCTTAACATTTAAAATTTCCTTAGTAGAAGATACAATTTTTAGTAATTTTAAATCATTTATAAAAATATCATTTATTACATCATTACTGCTAATTTTGACACTATTTATTTAATTTTAATTTAATAATATCATGAAAATAATTTAATTTTAATATATTATATAAATACTTAATTAAAATTTTATATTAATAGAAGAAATTAATGAATGAAATCATGCCATTCAATTTAATTCACTTTTTATATTTTTAGTATCATCCATTTCAGATAATTAGAATTAAATAATTCATACATTGGTATCTATTAATAATTCATAGTAATTAATTCATCAGTAAAATATAATGTTAAATCAGTTTGATTATAAAATCTTCTTTATACTTATAAATAATATGTATATACTAGCCAATGTTTTTTCCAAATGATTATAAATATTAATGATATAGAACCTTACTTTTTGGGTTTTTATTTACATAACTTTTTATATATGGTGAATTAATGGAATTGTATCACCTCTAATTTATAAAATATGAAAAATGGTTTTTTGGGTTGAAATATGTCCACTAATATGTGTTGGACAAGTAAGTATCCCATTGGACACATTATATTCTATGTTAAACAACTATGTAAAAACATTTTTACCTAAATCATTGTAATTAGTATTTACTTTTTCATTAATGGATTTTGTAACAAAAATATTTTGATCCTAATAGATAATATGAATAATTTCAATTCAAAATCGTGAATTAATTATTTTGAATTCAACTCAACATATAAGAATAATTTAATTAAATATTAATTCCACAAATATAATGAGAAAGTATGTTTTTTAATGTGAAAATATTCAAAATGTTTTCAACATTATTATATATAAATTCAATATGAATATTATTATAATGGAATAAATTAGATTCATATAAGTATAATTGAATTATTTTATCAATAAAAATGTTAAAATATAACACAAAATTATAAATAATTCAGATGATAATTAAATTATCAATCAATATCTAGTATTTTTTACTATTTCACAAAAAAAGAAACATCTCTAAAAAATAAAAAAAAATTATACTTACATAATTTTTAAAATATGATGTAAAAACATAATAATATATTTTCATATAAATTTTCAAAAAGCTGGAATAATAAATTTTAAAATAGTTATTCGAAGATGGATTAAACTATTTTTTAGTTCTCTTTTTCGGAGATATTTTCCTTTTCTTTTAAATTATTTTTATTATTATAGATAAACAATAAATAACGGTAAAATATATATATTCATAAGATATATTATTTTATTCAAAACATTTATTATAATATATAGGATATATTATTCATATTAGATATTATTATTAATAGTATATGTTTGTCTGTTAGAACTCGATCTTGCGTTCAACAAAAGCTATCAGAGAAACTCATTATTGTGTGTAATGATAGTTAAACTCAATTTCGTGTGAATTGATAGATATTGAGTAGATTGAATTTATTAGTATAATAAATACAACATAATTCTTAGGGATTTTATATTACCTTTTACTCATTGTGTTGTGTGTCATATACTCTTTGAAAGAAAATGTTATTATTTTATAATTTCAGGGTGTTACATTCTCCCCACCATAAAAATATTTCATCCTCATAATTTAAAATTGATCATGATAATTAAAGGGTTTTATATTTTAATAATTACACATTTGAAAAACTCACATCCTAAAAGAGTTAATAAAATATCATCTTCATAATAGATAATGTAATGTATAAAGGTCCTCTAGTTATACGATATTGTCTTAAAAAATATCAAAATACTCTTAAAATGAAAGAAAACGTAAATGAGAAAGCCTTAATGATTAAATATTATCTCAAAGTTTTATATATAGAATGACCTATGTTTTCCATACTGGGTTTTCATCACACATGGTAAAATACTTTATTTTTTGAAGGATTTTATTCAATTAAGATAAGTAATATTTAATTATGAAAATGATGAGTCACTTAGAATCAATGGCATTGAATATTCTATCAATGTTATTAGAAATTTGAATATCCAAATGAGGCTTTGTATGTTTTTGGGAAGAAACATATTTTTTTATATCACATGTTTTTGTGAAAGGTAACGATGTTGTTTATATAAATGATGGTTTGTTTAGAACTTATATAGAATATGGGTTTTTAATTATGTTAATTCAAATAGTTAAGGGAACAAATTTATAATTTCGGTGATTCAGAATGTTTGTCATTCCAAATCATGATGTATAAAAAAAATCGTGACAGAAAAGTTGGGACATATATGTTTGGGGAATATGAATAAGAAAACAAAGGGAGAACGTGTTCATGATATACCTAGTATACAAAGAAGATGATATAAGTGTTAATATATTTTATAGAAATAGACTATTACAATATCATTTCTTAATATAGTTGAGATATGTTCAACTCATCCCTTACAGCTAATACACTTAGATATTTTTGGTTCATTGAGTAAAGAGTCAACCCATAATAATAATTAATTTATATCTTTTAATTATTAATTTATTAACATTAAAAAATTATATTTTTATGAAATAAATTATTTATACTCAACATGAATAAAATATTACGAAGTAGTAAATAAAAATAATGTCAATGTTCTTTGAAGAAATTTTGTTATGATAATAGTGATAAATATGCAATTGGGAAATTCAAATATTATCCTAAAAATTATGTAATTCATCAAGATTATCATTAAATATACAAAAAATAATAAAATGGTTTTTATAAATGATTAAATAGAATGTTAGAGGAAATATAATAGCTAATTTTCATCAAACATGATAATTTTCATTATTATTGGATGCATGATTTTAATGTAGTATATTACATTAACAATCAATGTTTTACATGTATAACACTAATATGACTCCCAAAAAGGTGTCTTAAAATGTTCCCCTATGTGTGAATCAGCCCATGTGTTTTTTTTTTGTTTCAATATTATAAATTTCAAGGGTGATAATATAAGGATGTATGATTAATGATGTATTGATAGAATATTTCATGTATATGCTCATTATTATAGAATATATAGATGAATTATTATAGAGATATGAAATAGGGTTAATTATTTAAATCATAGTGTTCCGGAACTATATATAAATTACAGTTCACAAAAAGAATTAATGGTTTATAAGGGTGAATATAAGTTGGCTATAACTAAATATTGTGAATTTTTTTTACTAATATTATCATTGTTGATGCTTTTCAATAATTAAATTCTAACTCACCTATATCAAGTGTTAAGGAGAAATCCCCTTAATCTTAATATAGATTGAGGAAGTACATATAATTTTGTATAATGATTAATGATCAATGAATGTATTTTGACATCAAGTTATCTTTAATTTATGTGTCACATAATACATTATATTTACAATTTGATCCAAAAGATGTTAATGATGATATAGAGCAAGAATAATGGATTTATTCAAGGAATTAAGAGATTATTTAGATTGAATAAAATGATATTAGGGGACTTGTACCAAATTTAAATAATAAAAATGTGATTGGTAAAATTTTATTATTCCATAAACAATTTAAAAATGTGATTTAATAAAGAAACAAAGCATGAATTGATTGTGAAGGTAACTCTGAAATTTGAGGCATTGATTTTTATAAAACCACTAATTTAGTGACATGATTAAAATATATGAGAATATTTCTTGGTATTCATACAATATGGGGATATAAAATTCTTTAAATGTATTATAAGTAAAAGTTTCTTTATGGATAGATTTATTTAGAAGTATATATTGAACAAAAAAATTTCTTAATGATTGGTAAAGATGAGTGTTTTGTGTGGAAGACAAGAAAGGATTTTTATATTGACTCAAACAAGTTAAAAAATATTTGTATTACAATTAGATACATTCATAAGGAAGTTTAGCTTCAATTATGTAAGTGTTTAAATAATCACTAATATAAAATAATGTAATGAAGATTCCCTCATCATGAATGTATATGTCGATGATATCATATTTAAATGGAATGATGGAGAAACATGTAAAATGTTTTATGAGGATATAAATAAGATCTTTTGAGATGTATCTATTCATGATAGTTCACTATATTGGGAATAGATGTTATAGGGAAATATCCATCATCTATTCCCAGGATGTAAATGTACATTCCCATAACTAAAAACATATTTCATAAATGGATCATGGCTACATCCCTTAATAAATTCTATACAAATACAATAATACATTTCCTGACATCTATATTTATCCCCATATTTGGTATCCCTCAAAAAATATTGATATATATTTAAAACAAATAAAACATTTAATGAAATTTAATTTTCATATAAAGAATATATTATCTATTTCAATCACACATCTCACAAAAATAAATAAATAAATATATAGATAATATATTTGAACATTATAATAATCAGCAACCTTATAATTATAGTAGATATGGAATATATGTTATAATATTTTAATATATTGTATAATTTGTTGGTTTAGAAAATTAAAACCTATATTACTACATAAATAACCCATTACCCCATCCATATATGATGGATGTGGTCTATCCGTTGTGTTTTATATTTCCTCAGTTCACATTTCCATCATCAAAAAACTACATGAGGATGAATAAACATGGAAATTACATGACATATTAGAAAAATATCATAGAAAACGTTATTAAAAATGAATATCCAATAAATTTATTAGGATATAATGGATTAATTTTTCAATAATAATGTTTTCTTTGTATCATTACTCCATAAAAATTAGAGGTAGATATCAGAACTCCAATAATATATGGGAATGATCCTCTGAGATAAACATAAAACTAGGATGTATATTAAGTCTTACTTATGCCCTACTTCAATATATATTACTCCCTAGTCATAATGGATGGAGGGTATATTACATAATACAACATTATAATGTTTCAAAATAATTATTTTTTGTAATGTCATATTGGGTATAGTATTTCCTTATCATATGAAATAAAACTATATGAAAAATATCATAAAAAACTCGGAATTAAATTTTGTTCTTTATATAAATGATGTATAACTAAAAACTATGATGAATTTCATCAAAGATAAATGATGTGAAATTTTATTAAATATTATACCCTATAAATGAAATTAAAATTATTATAGTAGTTAATTATTGGATGACTAGAAACTGTAATATTTTTTTCTCAACATATGATTCTTGATTATAGGTTTAATACTCTCACATGGAATGTTTTTTTTGCGTGATATGCATGATCTACCAATGCAATTATTTTGTAACACCCCGAGATTTTATGAAAAATATTCATTTTAATTTCATTAATGTCTTATGTTTTACACTACACCAAAAGGATCTTGCACAACACGCATCCTTGACTTGCCTTGCATTACACGCAATCACGACTCTCCTCGATACCGTGTGTAGTACGCAATAACGAGTTTCACTAAACAACAATATGCTATTAAAATATTATTAAAACTAGCTGTTATGAATAGTAATAACCACTATTTAAAATTTTTCAATTTTTTTTTAATAATGATCTTCATTTTTGGATTCGTAAAATCGAAATTAGCTTAGGGTGAAATTTTAGTACTTTTCGGCTAACTTTCATTTTCTGATGAATAGTGAAAATTACTAAATTTTAATTAAAAAAAACCTTTTTAATAGAAATAATTAATAGTGATAAATTATTAATTTGAGTGGTTTGATAGTATATTTAGAATATATTTCTACAATTTAATACAATTTTGGTCATTTGATGTAATTTCACATTTAAACCAGACATAAAGAACTGACAATCTTTTGATATTTATTATCTCTTAAAAACATGCTATTTGTTTTGACGACGGGAATTAATTTTTAAATTAATTAATGCAACTGATATTTTTTGAATTTGGTAAAATATACATTATTTTTGATTTCATAATATCAAATATAGCTTAGGCCTAATTTTTGATATTTTTTAGGAAACTTTCATTTTTTTGATGAATAGTGAAACCACTAGGTGGTAGCTAAAAAATGAATTTTTCATAAAACATAATTTTACCGCTTCTGTGAATGGAATTTCAAAAATCCGAGAGACACGGTTGATGTTAGAATGTAAAATGTTGTTCAATGAGATGAAAATAATTTTGGGTGAATAGTAACTTTTTACTTTTTTTACCACGGTTAAAAGTAAATGGGGTAATTAAGGGTAAAACTGTTATTATTAATACCCTAAAAAATGTCCTAATTATATTAGATAAATGTAATTCGACCAAAAACAACTATAGTAATAAAATATGACCATTTAGGCCTACATGGATTAGATTTGGACATTTATTATTAATTTATTTAAAGAAGGGTTAAAATAGATAAAATCAAAGTTTAATAACTAAATCATTTTTAATATAGGGATATACATAGAATAAATTCGATTATAAATACCCATTAGAAAGATAAAAATGTTTCCTAAATAATGGTATTTTATTTTTAATTTTTAGACATTAAATAATTTAATTTATATATGACACAATGATGATGCAGTAATTATATTATTAATGAAAGATTGACATAATTGATGTTATAAATACCGAAATAAATGAAATTTGAGACATTATATGAATTCCACTAATTTTCTAGGTTAATATGACATGTTAGTATTTATTTAATTAACTGTTTTTGAAATAATCACTCTGTTATGATTTTCATAAAAATAAATTACTAAATAGTGTCAAAATTGACATTAAATAGTTCTTTAAACAAATATTATATTATTAATTGATAATTTATTCCTAAAAATCTTAGGATCGGCAAAATGGCATAGATAAGATTATATATATTAATAATATACAACTTGGGGTTAGTTTGTCTTGTTATAGTAAGTATATTAACCTTATAGTATAAGAACACAAGAAGACACGGTAAAAGTAAAATTATTTAACTTAATGTCAAATCTAAATGGTAAAGATAAAATAGGAAACATACTTGTCTAAAATATATAGGATGAGAGGATTTCGACCCATCCCCTCCTTAGACTCGAAATAAATTAATTTTGAGCTATTTAAAACCGAACTTGACTTTATAATAAAATAATATTTTTAGTTTTTCTAAAGGTACCCCTCTCCTCCCTTATAAAAGGGAACCTCCTCCCTCTCTTCCTCACACCACATTGATCCTTCAAGCTCGGCCAACCCCAACCAAATTCTCTTATCCACTTCTCTAGAAACATCATAGAGGTTCTGGTCTTCCTCAAAGACCAATTTTATTGCCCTAAAAGGATATATCAAAGAGGCGCTTCAAAGAAGAGGTAATGTCCGTTACCGATTCTTTCAACTTTATTTCTTCTTCCACTTCATCTTCTTAGGTTGTTTCATTATGAAGTAATATCATCAATATAACTCATATATTGATATGTCATTATATGTATGAAACAACCCGATTTCACCATCTATCCATCCTACAGAAAATGAAATCACCGCGCGTGCGTACGTATGGAATACCGTCTCCACGCCATGGTGTAATCTATTTTCCACCACCAACATACATGGATGGGTATAATGGTGTACATAATAACTATATATGATTATTGTAAAGTGATATTGACTCTGAAATAGTATACATACACTCCAATACAATTCCACGATCATGAGAATGATATCATCGCTCGTGCGTACGTATGGACTACCGTCTCCACAACGCAATGAGATTCATTCCCCACGTTAACCATTCATGAATGATTATAAAGTATATATAATAAGTAATCATGAAATATATGAAATAATAATGATACTAAATTTATGTGTGTATATATGTATGTCATCTACTTAATTCCATTCAACTCAATAAAGAAACGAAAACAGTATTCATGCGTACGTACGACCTACCGTCTCCATGAACGGTGTATTTCTTTCCATTTACTGACCGATTATATATATGTATATTCTGAATATATATTATATATAAATCATTTTTTATATTCTGGAAGTAATTATTCATGATCTATGTAATCATATTAATAATTACAAGTCAAAACACGGACGAAAAATGAAATGATTTTACCCAAAACACTATTTAACATGGAATTTACAAAAGAACGGGTAATATATAGTAATTAGTGAACCATATATGATATCATAACATTGAGTATGATTCTGGAATAAGTAAATTACATTATTTAAATAATTATACAAGAGGTTCGGAGACTTACGAATCAAATCCGACCTAAGGTAAGGGAAATATCACAATCTCACTTTTATCCGAGATTTTTTATACTTTGGAATTTACTGGGGTGTATTTTATCATCCACATCCATGATTCTCAATATGTAACATTATTTCCATCCACCTAAAATTGTTTAAATACCATTTACCCTTCAGGGTATTTTTAGTAAAAGATATGAAGGGAATCTTTTGTCGTTTTTCGTACGAGGTACTTTTTGACTTTTCCAACAAAAGTACGACAAGAATGTTTTTTAACTTATATGGCATGGATGGATTTTCAAAAAATTATTTCCAAGAAGCATCCTTTACAAGTTTTCATGTTAATTTATAATAAACTTCTTTTAGTTTTAAATTGTATGACATGTTAAGAAAAGAGAATGTTTTTGATGTAGAAAAGATATTTTCCTCAATAATGGAGTTCAAGTGTTTTATCAAAATTATTTTCCATCTAAGATAATATAGGGTTATTTTTCTATCCCTATTCTTTCATTGATTTTATTATGTTGTGATGGAATTATTTTTATGAATTCCATTATCTTAGATGAATTTTTTTATGATGTCATGATGTTTAAGAATCCCATTTTTATTACATGGGTTATGAAATGATGCATGATTTATGATTTTGTGGCACACATAAGAATGGTATCATTATGAGATGGGTGGGACCTATGTCCACCTCCAATTCATTGGGTAAAGAATTTATATATCATGTGATAGACATGGCTGGAACGGCAGGTTAATCCGGTTTAGTTAAACAGGACTGAAATGAGGAGTGAACTAAGATCAGAAATGGACTTTGTCCACTAAGATAGTCTTGGAAATGATGCTTGACTAAAAAGAAATGATTCTCTATGATTATGTGTGTATGCCACAAAGTTTCATGTTTTATGTTATGATTATTGGGATTAAATTTCACTACTATGATTTATCCCATGTTTTGATATTATGATCTCTTTTGCAGGTTAAGACGTCCAAAATGTTATGTTCTTATGAATATGTGGTGATTGATATTTCTTTTGTTTACCCTTAATGAGCATTTGAGATCACAATTTTATTTTTTCTTTTCCCCAGGATATAAAAAAAGGTTTTAGGTATAAAAAAAAGGAAGATCTTTATGGGAGATGTTGAATATCTTTCACCATGATTAGAAGATTATATTCCGAGTTTCCAAAGACACTAAACTATTATGGTCCTTGTGTGTGTGTTTTTGTTATGTACCAAGTATTCCGAAAAAGTAATGTAATGTCAATGTACGTCAGGATTTAGGTCACTACAGTTGGTATCAGAAGAAAGGATTAGTTAACCTCTGGAAACTAGGATGCGAAAACATTAGTGAGATCCCTATAGATATTTCTAAGCTATTTCTAGGGATATCCCTAAGGTTAAGTATAAGTACAGGTTATAGTCGTAGAATTATGGTAACAATATTAGATTAAACCTAAGATGTTAGATATTGATGTTACACCCCCTTTATTATGATTTTTTCCTCTCACACTATTCTTTTTGGGTTTTACAAAATGTCTGGAAATAAGATGATTCACAATAATGGAGGATATGGTGGACAATGGAATGATATTCCTCATGATCAACCAAATGAAATGGGATTTGGATGTCCAAACATCATTATTATGCAGAATTAGAAATCTCATAATATGATCAATAAAGTAAAATTTTGTAAGTTTCCTGACTCGGATAATAAGAGAAACATGGAGTTTCATGATGATCATAGTGGAAAGAAAGTTCAATTTCCCCTATGGAAATCATGTGGGAAGAGGCATCAAGGAGAATGTTTAAAAGGAACTGTAAGATGCTTTGGGTGTGGAAAAGAAGGACACAAAGCCAGTAAGTGCAAGGGAAAAGGTCTAGTTAACACCAGGGATGAGGATAATGGTATTTCTACGACATCAACAGAGGTTAAATGATTTAAATGTGCACTACTGGAATTTAGCTTTTTCCCAACGGCAGTATACCAACGGTTTACTTAAACCGTTGGGATATTGAGTCTTTGCCAACGGTTTAAGAAAACTGTTGGCAAAGATAATTTCAGCAGAACTTTTCCCAACGGTTCACTGGAACCGTTGGGAAAAGGAGACATTTCCCAACGGTTCAATGGAACCGTTGGGAAAAGGCAGCTCAAAGTGTGCCTTTGACAACGGTTTTTATAAACCGTTGGCAAAGGTTTCCCCCAAATTGCAGGCCGCGATCTCCTCTCCCCATTCGCGTTACAGAGAGTTACAGAGCCCTAACGGGAGCAGCAGCAGCCGATTTTGGAGTACTGCCGGCCGGACCTTGAAGCTCTTTCTTCAGGTTATTCTTCTTTATCTTAAAAGGTATTCAAATGTTTGGATAGTATTGAAACTTATTTTTATTTTTCCCTTCAGTTTAGACGATTTTGGAGCTACTGCCGGCGCCTAAGGGTGAGTTTTATTGAAAATTCATTTTTGGATTTTACCCTTTGAACATGGGATGTCATTTGTGAAAGGTTATATAAATCGAATTGATTGTTCGATTTCTGAATTGAATTGTAAAATAAATTAATTAAGGGTATTTTATGGTTTGCATTCCCCTTTTTAACACATGAATGCCATTTATTTTTTAACACATGTTTTAATTGTATTGCCTTGCCAATGTGAGTAAAGTAGAGACTATGCTATGAATCTATGAAATTGGATTGAATTTATCTTATATTTTATGTTACCATGTTATATATATTATAACTAATGCATGTGATATCTTTATAGTCTTGTTAGGAGTGTTCTATTAAAAATTCCCATGTGAGTGCTTGAATTTTCATTGAATTGCTAGCCATTATGAGTTATGTTGATACCTTGATTATTTTCTTCCTTTATCATTTACTTAAATGTATATTCTATTATAGTTAATGCCTATTGAATTGTTTATGACAAAATGACTTATATAAATTCGTTTTACAGAATGGACAGAAGTTGGATGTATGAAACCGATCGGATCTCAGATGATTTTCAAAACAATTTGGAGAGCTTTATAGATTTTGCATTTGACAATGCTTCAGATAGTGGTCGCATACACTGCCCATGTTCCAATTGTGTTGGTAGACCTTGGTTGAGCCGTGAAGAAGTCAGCTACCACATAACCAAAAATGGGTTTCAAGAAAACTACTTTCTGTGGTATCACAATGGGGAGAAAACGAAATCTCAAATTGGTGATGATCGAAATGAAAAGACTGGAATGGAGAATTTGTTAGATGATCGGTTTCCGTTTATTCGTCATCATGAAAAAGAAAGGATTTCGACTCAAGAAGACTTCGATATGAGGACAGCTGATGCATCTAGTGAAAATGATGATATTGATAGGGTGAAAAAATTGAATGATGCTGCCACGACTCCAGTATATCGGCAATGCGATAAAATGAAAAAGCTGGAATTTTTAATCCGATTATTTCATGGGAAAACTATGTATGGGATTTCTAATACAGCAATCGATTACATTCTTACCCTCTTGAAGGATTTACTTCCAGATGATGCAGATATTCCCTCAAACCACTATATGGCATGGAAGTTAGTTGAGGAACTTGGATTTTCAAGAAAAAAAATTCATGCTTGCCCGAAAGATTGCAGTTTATTCTGGGAGGAAACCGCTGAACGAAATGATTGTATAAAATGTGGCACATCCCGCTAGAAGTCAAAATCTGATGGAACACCATCCCGCGTTCCACAGAAAGTAATGTGGCACTTTCCATTGATTCCCAGACTCCAGAATCTTTTTATGTTTGATGACATATCAATAAAAATGAGATGGCATGATACCGAGAGAAAGAAGACTGATGATGAGTTGGTTCATCCTGCAGATGGATTTGCATGGAAGAGATTTGATGCTCGACATCCTGATTTTGCAGCTGACGTGCGTAATGTGAGGCTGGGTCTTTCATGCGACGGTTTTAATCCGTTTGGGAAGATGCTTACTTCGCACAGCACATGGCCAGTTTTTATACACATTTATAATCTTCCCCCATGGTTGTGTATGAAAAAACCTTTCACTTTCATGAGTATACTCATATCTGGTCCTTCTGATCCTGGCATTGATATTGATGTATACATGCAACCTTTAATAAAAGAGTTGAAGCTTCTTTGGGATGTGGGTGTGCGCACATACGATGCATGTTCGAAAGACATATTTCAGATGCGCGCTGCGCTTATGTGGACAATCAATGATTTTCCGGCTTATGCAATGATGTCTGGATGGAGCACGAAGGGGAAACTGTCATGTCCAGTTTGTATGAAGAATACACGATCCAGAAGACTGAAACATCGTTGTAGTTTCAGTTTTATGGGACATCGACTATTTTTGCCAAAGGATCATCCATATAGAATGAATCGTCGAAGATTTGATAATACTATAGAGACCGATGATCCACCTCAGCGTATGTCTGGAACTGATGTGCTTAATGAATTGAAAGATTTCAGTTTTTCGTTCGGGAAGGGTCAAATGAAATCTGGAAAGAGAAAGAATGTTTCCACAGAAACCTGTTACAATTGGAGGAAGAGGAGTATCTTTTTTGATTTGCCTTATTGGTCAACCAATTTGCTATGTAATTGCTTAGACGTAATGCATATTGAAAAGAATATATGTGAAATGTTGCTTTCAGTTCTTCTAAATGTCAAGGGGAAGACAAAAGATGATTTACGATCTCGACGTGACTTGGTGGATTGGGGCATCAGACCAGAATTGCATCCTGTGCGTATCAGTGAAAATAAATGGCAACTTCCATGTGCTTCTTATGTGATGACACCTACTGAAAAAAAACAATTTTTGGAAGTATTAGAGACTATTAGAGTTCCTGATGGCTATTCAAGCAACATATCTAAACGGGTCAACAGAAGAGAGTTGAAGCTAAAATCTTTGAAGACACATGATTATCACGTTCTACTGCATGAGTTGCTTCCAATAGCAATCCGTCATCTTTTGTCCAATAATGTAAGGGTGGGTGTTATTCGGTTGTGCCATTTGTTTAGAGATCTTTGTGCTAAGAAGTTGTCGAAGTCTTTCTTGCAAAAAATGTTGACAGATGCCCCATTAATTTTGTGTGAGTTGGAGAAAATATTTCCCCCATCATTTTTCACATGCATGCTGCATCTGACTGTCCATATTCCAACTGAAATACTTCTCGGAGGACCTGTTTCTTTTCGTTGGATGTATCCAACTGAAAGAAATATGTTCACATTAAAGTCTTATGTTCGAAACAAGAATCATCCCGAAGGTTCTATCGTGAACGGTTACTTAGCTCAAGAATGTATGGATTTCTGTTCAATGTATTTGTCTGATCTTACTACAAGAATGAGCAGACCAATGAGAAATGAAGAAGAACAACATGAGCAAATTGAACCCAGTTTTCCATCACTTCCTCAAACAGGAGGAATTCCTGGATCATATACATTGAAGACATTAAGCCATGAAGAGCGGGAGATGGCACATCGCACAGTTTTGTTCAACTGTGATTTGTTCGATGACTATATCAGGTAACAAAATTGAATATGTATATCTTACATATATATCTGTTAAACTATTCATATTTTTTATCTACAGGGAACATAAAACAATGATAAATAGGAAGCATCGTTCTTTATCTTTGAGAAGGAGAGAGACTTTGCATAGCAAAGAGTTTTCTGCTTGGTTAAAATTGAAGGTAAAAATATTACTGTTTAAATTAATTATTTCAATATTTACTTAAGTTTAGCTGTCATTTATATTGCAGGTATTGAGTTTGTCTGATGACTCTGTCTCTGAAGAAATAAGAGCTTTGGCTTTTGGTCCTAATACCGTGGTTCGTGACTGTAAATCAATTGTTATCAATGGGTACAGATTTATTGTCACTGAACGAGCCAAAAACATGAGAACACAACATGATGGTATTATGGTTACTGCCACAACAGATTGTTATGCCAGCGCATCAGATAGTAGACCGCGACTTGAAAATGTGGGTTATTATGGATTCGTTGAGAAAATAATAATATTGGATTATTACTCTCATGGACGAGTCACAATGATGAAATGCCATTGGTTTGATTCGATGACGAGACATGGCACATTTATTGATGATTGTGGATTTCGAGTAATTAATATGACCCGCACTCTTGCAACCGAAGAACCATATGTGTTGGCATCAATGGCTAAACAAGTTTTTTATGTCAAAGATCAACTTCAACCTGAATTTGGTGTCGTAGTTGAAGTAATTCCAAGACATATTTTTGATGATGCTGATGATGGAATTGACACTGTCCCTATTGCCATTGGAACCAATCCATTTATTTCTTTTGATGACTCCAATACCTCAGTTGTCAGAGTTGATTGTGAACCTGAAGTTGTGGTTGGAAATATATAGAATCATTCATCCATGTTCTCAATTCTTTTGGTTTACCTCGAGTTGGGTTGTTAAGGTTGGTAATATTCATATTTATTTAGTATTGATCACAAATATGTTTTAGCTGACTTGACCGTTATGTCAATTTTCAATGTTTATTGGTTGCTATTTTATTTGAATTGCATTTTCTAATTTGAATTGAACTGTATTCAAACCAAATCAAACAATATTTCTAACTTGGTGAACATTACAACTTGTATGTTTTATTAAATTCATTCAAGCTCTTCTGAAACAATTGATAGCTAAATTACCAATGAATCCCCTCATTCCCTCATATATTTAGTTTTTTGGTTTACACATTAATTTTCTTTTTCTAATTAATTACATATTTGTTTTCCAATGCAGGAAATGAAGCCAATTGAAGAGAGACGAAGAAAAAAAATGGCGGAGAACAATCGTCGGATGGAGGAGATGGGCATTCCACCATTAGTGCCTACAGTGAGTACTTTATTTCAAATATATATATATATTTACAGAATATATAATGTCATGTGATTAATTTTTTTTGTAAACTTTTTTGTAGGATCCACCATTACGTCGACAGTTATTCGACGAGGAGCCTAGTACTGGTCCGAGTACTCAGGCCGGTGGTACGAGGAGGGTTCGTACCAGAGGTGGACATAGAGCTGCGCGTGCCCGACTAGACCCTGCCCCTCCCACTGACATTTCAGCCTTCCCACATTCTGATCCCGGTGTGTCGTTAGGGACACACGGGATATTTAGACCTCCCATGTTTTCGCTACCTTCTGCATCTTCTGCCCCATCATTTTCACATCCCATGATGATTCCCACTCCCCAGTCAGCATCAGGTCATACAGTTGTTCCATCTTCTTTTCCTTCTACTTCTGTCTCTCCGAGCTTTTATATTCCATCGTCTTCGACTCCTGTTCCACCAGAGGGTGTTCCATCAGGTTCTGTGGATCCGGCGCCACTCATTGATCAGACTAGCACAGGTATATTTATAAAACCCTATCAAATTTTTATAGTAATATTTATTTTCATTATAACATGTTTTGATAAAATGTTTGTTTTTCATTCATGACAGATACATCTACTGAAAGGAGGCGGGGGAGGGGCCGTACACGCATGCGTTCGGTGTGGAACCGTCGCACACAGGTTATGGTGGAATATAATGAAGACAATCAGATGGTTGAGAAAACAGGGCAGCAATGTCGGAGTTTTATGGCGACGCTTGCCAAATACTCCGACATCATTCCCGTCAGCCCGCTGTCGTGGAGACATTTGCCACATGAGGTCAAAGATAGAGCTTGGGCAGAGATATGGGTAAAAAAATCTGTTGTATTTAATGCCATGAATTTTTTTTGTATTTATATAAATTAATATTTTCATTTCAGCTTCGATTTAATTTTCCTGATGGTGAGGGTGCACGAATGGAACGTCTAAAGGATTTAGGCGAGCTTTGGAGAGCCTACAAGCATGAGCTGTATATTGGCTGGCATGCTAGAGTTGGCACTGAGTTAGAGGCGGTACCAGTCGTGGATGATTGTCCTATAGAGCAGTATCGTCAGATGATTACTCATTGGACGAGTACCCAGTTTAAGGTATGAATTACATTTGAGGTATTTAAATAATAACTTTCAAGTTTTGCATTAATATTATCCTTTTCATTATCGAATTTTATTTAGGAATCATCTGGAAAAAATAAAAAAAACATTGATGCAAAAAAATACCTCCATACACTAGGACGCACGACGATGCCGGATCATGAGAGGCAGCAGGTATGACAATTGTTTATAAGTTTTCTTTACGACTTACATTTTCTTTTTTTTCCTCAATTATTTAATTATTTGCTGAAGTCTTTATATAAATTTTGTTTTCAATGTCATTGTAGAGGAAAGTACAAAATATTGAAGGACGTGTGCCTCGAGCAAAACTGTTTTGCTCGAGTAGACGAAAAAAGGATGGACGTGCTGTCAACGAAGCGACTCAGCAGCAGATTGTAAGTTTTAATCTGTTGATTTTATATTTTAATATCTATTTCGTAACTTAACAATATATTTATATTTGTAACAGGATGCTTTAGAGGCCCTCGATGCCCAAGAAGCAGACAATTTTGGGCCATCTGATCACTTACATCAGGTGTTGGGAGATGATCATTCTGGCAGAGTACGCTGCCGACCTAGGATAGCCCCGACGAGGTATTGGCCTGCCTCAGGTACGAGTTGTAGTGCCACCGAGCTGCAGCAAGTTAGGGCACAGGCAGAACAGGCTGAGAAAAGGGCCACAGAGACGGCAGAACAGTCTGCAAGGGCAAACAGTGCATTTATGAAATTTATTGAAGTTCTACGTCCAACACTTCCAGCAGAGGCCAGCCCAGCGATTGATGAATACATGTCGTCGATACATTCTATATATGGTGCACCAGGTGGCAGTTCCAGTGGTGGTCAGGCCGATGTCGAGCTTGAAGATGATGATGACGAGCAGTCTGATGCGGAAGAGGATGGAGATGAGGAGGGCGAGGAGGAGGGCGAAGGCGAGGAGGAAGGCGTTGTGGAGGGTGATGACGATGAGGAGGACGATGACGAGGGCGATGATGATGATGATGATGGAGATGGTGATGTTGATGTGGGACATATTGATCCGTTACATTTTTGACTTGAGATTTGATGTTTAATCTATTCTAGTTGTTGGTTTTATCTAGACTCGTAGTATAGTATTGTAGTTGAATTATTTTAATCAGTCGCCCGTATTTGTCGTCTGATTTCAGGCCATTCCGACATCGTTCGGCCCGTTTGGACCCCCCTCACGCGCGTTTACGAAGCGCGCGCATCACTTAAAACACTAATATTGAGCCGTACCGCGCAAACCGCACGTCCGATTGACGTGCCGTCTGCGCGTACACGTCACGAATAATAATTAGAATGTTTCACGGTGGTTTCAGCTCAATCCGGAGACGCGGTGTGGCCGACACCACTCAAAGTGTCCGTCTTTTGACTCAAAAGGACGTCATTTTAAGTGAAAAGAATCAACTGGCTTACGGAAAACCGACCAAACGCATTCCGAATCTATTGATAATTTATCCCAACAATCCATGGGTCATATGTGACGTGTACGAGCCAACCCGGGATGAATCCGAGTCGCGGTGTGGCCGGGATAAGTTTAAGTGGCTCTCTTTTGTTTAAAATGAACACCATTTTAAGTACATACGGAAAAACGACCAAACGGATTCGGTTTCCGTTGAAACTTTAGGATAACGATCCATGGGTCATATGTGACGTGTACGAATCAACCCCGCCACAATCGGAGACGCGGTGTGGCCGACACCACTCAAAAAGTGTCGGTCTTTTTTTTCAAAAAGACGTCATTTTAAGTCAAAATCATAAGTGTTTTTGATGATAGGAAATAGGGTGCCTAGAATCTGGCCCAAGAAAAATTCAAAATGGACTGTTTAAGTCCACCGGCCAGCCGGTGTGAGACCACCGGCCAGCCGGTAAGGTCACAGGCCAGCCGGATCCAGCCCATCGGCCAGCCGGTGGACAAGGCAGAAGGCCTTGCCCTCTGCCAGGTGCCACCGGTCAGCCGGTGTCTGGCCACCGGCCAACCGGTGGGCCCAGACAGAATGGCATACCTTCTGTCCAGACCACCGGCCAGCCGGTGCCAGACCACCGGCCAGCCGGTGGAACCCAGACAGAATAGCATGCTTCTGTCCAGACCACCGGCCAGCCGGTGGCTCAGCACCGGTCAGCCGGTGGAGCCAGAGAAATCCCTTGCTTCTGTCTGGTGCACCGGCCAGCCGGTGGATCAGCACCGGCCAGCCGGTGTGCTCAGTCAAACTGACCAGGCTTGCCCACTTGATCCCCAACGGCTCCGAAAACCCTCCAACGGCTATTTTGAAGTATTTGGGAGCATTTCTCCTATAAATAGACGTCCATGGATGCCGGGAACACTACCGATCATATACCGAAGCATACCAAATCTATTTTAATCATTTGAGGCTCCTACGACAATTCTCAAAGGCTACTTGAGATCCAATTGCCATCCTTGAAGCTTGGGCTGCCTCTACATCAACTACACTCACCTCTTGGCGCTCAAGGCTTCCTCTAGTTTGTTCTAAATTATTTACTTCAATTGTTTAGTTCTTAATTGGGTTTGTATTAAAACAAACCACCCTTTTTCTTCTTTCAATTTGGGTTTCTTGCTACAACCATAATAAAAAAGCAAGCTGTAAGAAGGTGATCTAGCCTACCTTAAAACGACTAGTGGGTTTCTTGCTATAACCATTAAAAAGCAAGCGGTCGTATAAATCTCCTAACGGTTGAGTTGGGAGCGGAGACGTAGGCTTGAGTTTAAAGCCGAACTCCGTTATCAATTGTGTCTTGCCATTTTACTTTCCGCTGCATTTAAATTTGTTTTAAATTGTTAATTAATTTTAAAAAGGCAATTCACCCCCCCTCTTGCCATCACCTCCGACCCAACATCCATCAGTCATATGTGACATGTACGAGCCCACTCGGGCTCAATCCGAGTCGCGGTGTGGACGGGATCAGTCTAAGTGGCTCTCTTTTGTTTAAAATGGACATCATTTTAAGTACATACGGAAAACCGACCAAACGCATTCGGTTTCCATTGAAACTTTAGGAGAACGATTCATGGGTCATATGTGAGGTGTACGAATCATCCCCGCCACAATCCGAGGCGCGGTGTGGTCAACACTGCTCTAACTGTGTCTGTTTTGTTTAAAATGGGTAGGATTATAAGTGAAAAGAACTGGCATATGCAAAACCGACAAAACGCATTCGGTTTCCATTGAAACTTTAGGAGAACGATCCATGGGTCATATGTGACGTGTACCAATCATCCCCGTCTCAATCCGAGACGCGGTGTGGCCGACACCGCTCTAACTATGTCTCTTCTGTTTAAAATGGGCATGATTATAAGTGAAAAAGAACAACTGGCATACGCAAAACCGACCAAACGCATTCCGAATCTTTTGATCAATTATCACAACAATCCATGGGTCATATGTGACCTGTACGAGGCAACCCGGGTTCAATCCGAGTCGCGGTGTGGCCGAGATCAGTCTAAGTGGCTCTCTTTTGTTTAAAATGGACACCATTTTAAGTACATACGGAAAACCGACCAAACGCATTCGGTTTCAATTGAAACTTTAGGAGAACAATCCATGAGTCATATGTGACGTGTACAAATCATCCCCGCCTCAATCCGAGCCGCGGTGTGGCCGACACCGCTCTAACTGTGTCTGTTTTGTTTAAAATGGACAGGATTATAAGTGAAAAGAACAACTGGCATACGCAAAACCGACCAAACGCATTCAGAATCTTTTGATAATTTATCACAACGATCCATGGGTCATATGTGACGTGTACGAGCCAACCCGGGTCAATCCGAGTCGCGGTGTGACCGGGATCAGTCTAAATGGCTCTCTTTTGTTTAAAATGTACACCATTTTAAGTAC
The DNA here is from genome assembly GCA_963277665.1 of Viscum album. Classification (NCBI taxonomy): domain Eukaryota; kingdom Viridiplantae; phylum Streptophyta; class Magnoliopsida; order Santalales; family Viscaceae; genus Viscum; species Viscum album. Next base: position 346,765,587 of record OY728166.1, on the reverse strand, counting down.
ATACGGAAAACCGACCAAACGCATTCGGTTTCCATTGTAACTTTAGGAGAATGATCCATGGGTCCTATGTGACGTGTACGAATCATCCCGCCTCAATCCGACATGCGGTGCGGCTGACACCACTCAAAGTGTCCGTCTTTTGTTTCAAAAGGACGTCATTTTAAGTGAAAAACATCAACTGACATACGGAAGACCGACCAAACGCATTCGGATTCTATCGATACTTTAGCACAACGATCCATGGGTCATATGTGACGTGTACAAGTCAACCCCGTCTTAATCTGAGATGTGGTGTGGCCGACACCGCTCTAACTATGTCTCTTTTGTTTAAAATGGACATGATTATAAATGAAAAGAACAACTGGCATACGCAAAACCGACCAAACGCATTCAGAATCTTTTGATAATTTATCACAATGATCCATGGGTCATATGTGACATGTACGAGCCAACCCGGGATGAATCTGAGTCGCGGTGTGGGCAGGATGAGTCTAAGTGTCACTCTTTTGTTTAAAATGGACAACATTTTAGGTACATACGGAAAACCGACCAAACGCATTCGGTTTCCATTTAAACTTTAGGAGAACGATCCATGAGTCATATGTGACGTGTACGAATCAACCCTGCCTCAATTGGAGACGCGGTGTGGTCGGCACCACTCATAGTGTCCGTCTTTTGTTTCAAAAGGACGCCATTTTAAGTGAAAAACATCAACTGGCATACGGAAAACCGACCAAACGCATTAGGATTCTGTCGATACTTTAGCACAACGATCCATGAGTCAAATGTGACGTGTACGAGTTAACCCCGCCTCAATCTGAGGTGCGGTGTGGCCGGTATCACTTCAGGTGTATGTATTTTGTTTAAAATGGACATCATTTGAGGTAAAACTATATGGTATAGAAAAAACCGATCATATTATGAATTGAATTTCAGATTCCACATATAATTGTCAACTAAATTTTAAATTGAATTCTATATGAATTATGTATGTTTATGAATTGTAATTTAATTATGGATTTGTATAGTTTCAGGATCCATTATATGTTAAATGTGTATGAATTTGTTCGTAATTGAATATGTATGTTTTATTTTATTAGTGGTACAATAGTTGGATCAAAAATGAGGTGAAAATGAGGTGAAAATGAGGTGAAAATGAGGTGAAAATGAGGCCTCATGACCTGTGGTGATGGACAGGGGACAGGGGGCTGTGCAAATTGCAGGGTGCTGCAATTTGCAGCATAGGTATGCCAACGGTTTCAAACCGTTGGCATATAAGTTTTTAGCATGTCTTTCCCAACGGTTTTAAACCGTTGGGAAAGACTTCACCAATTCCCAACCCACTTCACCAATTCCCAACGGTTGGAACCGTTGGGAAAATGTAAATTTTATGGCTCTATTGCCACAGTTTCCTGTAAACCGTGGGAAAAGTTTTCCCAACGGCTTACTTCCCAACGGTTCTTAGAACCGTTGGGAAAACCTTTCCCAACGGTTTCAGGGGCTTTCCCAACGGTTCTGAACCGTTGGGAAATAGTGTATTTCCAGTAGTGGTGGAATGTACGGGCATTATGCAAACCAATGCCCTAAGGGAAAGTCTCATGAAGAGAATCAGTATGGTCATATGTGTAGTATTTATTTTGATGATGATGAAGAGACTACAAATGATATGTGAGATGAAATAATTGTTGAAGCTTGGTCAATGGTTTAAGAATGTAGTGGAATGATTACATGTTTATCTTGTGTAATTTTGTATATGTAATCTCTTGGTACTTTGGAATAATGAGAAATCTAAGGATTGTTACACTGTTGTCTTTCCTTGAGTTTTGAAAGTGTATGATTAATGGTACCAGTATCCATTAATGGTTATTCATATATATTTGGAATTTAGATGATATGTGCATAATGAAGGGATAAAGAAAAAATTAAATATTTGATAGTATTCATGATCTCATGACTGATATAAGGAGAAGGTTTTATCATGGTTTGAGTATATAGAATTTTTGGATTTTGGTATGTGGAAAGAGTTAACTTTTTACAGAATTCATGTTTTCACTAAGGTTTAATGGGAGTTCATTTTTAATGGAATACATGATTAAGGTATTCACATGATTGGATTGTGACCAACAAGATATATGGGGGATAAATGATGGTATTCACATGCTTGGTTGATGACATTTAAAATAATCGTTTTCTTTATACTATGAGATTGGACCGAAGTATTTTAGATAAGCTTAAATATTGGAATTGATTATGTTGGACAAAAGTTAGTATTGTTTAAGGATTTAACTATTTTCGATATTGTTGATGGGATGTTATAGTAATATAGCTTTATAAAAAGGACAACCTTCAGGACGGGCGACAACCCATCGCGTCGGACAAGGCTGTGGGAATCGAACCCACAACCGAAGTGCGACTGGCCTTTATCACCTACCACTGGCCTACATGAAGTCCATGTTTAGTATAAACTAGTTTTATTATATTAAGCAGTATAATATAATAAGTATAAGTCCATTTTAGGAACTATATATGATTAATCTCACTATAGATGGACTTACGTGTTTTTCGATAACTTTTCAACCCTTTTGTTTAAGACAGATGGAATGACCCCTCATTCTATCACATGATCTTCTAACACATCACGAATGAAATATTCAACTTCATTTCTTTAAGATTTGAAGTGTAAATTGTCCAAAGAACGACCAAATGTGCGACTATACCAAAATCAAGAAAGTTTTTATTCTAATTCCATTTTCATCAACATTAGGGAAATGATCTTGAAAACCAAAAATGTTGTCCTAGTGCACTTATATCTGATGAATCATATGGTACCATAGATTGTCAAGAATTTATGTCTTTGTGAGTTCTGGCTTTTCCATAGTCATGTTCTCTACCACTCTCTGTCAGAACATGATGGTTAGATTTCTCTTCCATATCAATATTTTCACCTATGTGGAAACCCAGTGATTAGTTTATTTGAGTAACTGTTACGTTTCATACTTTTGTTTTTAAATATTGGTTTTGGTATTCCTTTTTACGATGTGGGTTTCTGTTAAAGAAACTTTTTAGTAGTAAACCATTTATAACCCTGACGAATTTTGAGGGAGAAATTCATTTTAAGGGGGTAGAATATAACACCCCAAAATTTTATGAGAAATATTATTTTTAATTTCATTAATGTCTTGTGTTGTACGCTACACCAAAAGGATCTTGCACAACATGCATCCTTGACATGCCTTTCATTACACACAATCACGACCTTCCTCGATAGCATGTGTAGTACGCAATAACGAGTTTCACTAAACAACAATATGCTATTAAAATATTATTAAAATTAGCCGTTATGAATATTAATAACCACTTTTTGAAATTTTGTAAATTTTATTTTTCAAAATGTTCTTCATTTTTGGATTCTGAATATCGAAATTAGTTTAGGGTGAAATTTTGGAACTTTTCATCTAACTTTCATTTTCTGATGAATAGTGAAATTTACTAAATTTTAATTAAAAACAACCATTTTAATATAAATAATCAACAGTGAAAAATTATTAATTTGAGGGGCATTAAAGTATATTTAGAATATATTTTTACAATTTAATACAATTTTGGTCATTGGATGTAATTTCACATTTAAACCAGACATAAACAAGTGTCAATCTTTTGATAGTTATTATCTCTTAAGAACACGCTATTTGTTTTGATGATGGGAATTAATTTTTAAATTAATTAATGCAACTGATATGTTTTGAATTTGGTAAAATAGACATCATTTTTTATTTCAAAATATCAAGCATATCTTAGGCCTAATTTTTGGTATTTTTTTGGAAACATTCATTTTTTTGATGAATAGTGAAACCACTAAGTGGTAGTTAAAAAAATGAATTATTTATAAAATATAATATTACCGCTTCGGTGAATGGAATTTCAAAAATCTGAGAGATACGGTTGATGTCGGTAAGTAAAATGTTGTTCAATGAGATTAAAATAATTTTTGGTGAATAGTAACTTTTTACTTTTTTTACCACGATTAAAAGTAAATAGGGTAATTAAGGGTAAAAATGTTATTATTATTACCTGAACACATGTCCTAATTCTATTGTATAAGTTTAATTCGACCAAAAACAACCATAGGAATAAAATATGACCATTTAGGCCCACTTGGATTAGATTAGGACATTTATTATTAATTTATTTAAAGAAGGGTTAAAATAGTTAAAATCAATGTTTAATAAGTAAATCATTTTTAATATAGGGTTATACATAAGATAAATTTGACTATAAATACTCATTATAATGAAAAAAATCTTTCCTAGATAATGGTATTTTATTTGTAATTTTTAGACATTAAATATGTTAATTTATTTATGACACAAAGATGATGCAGTAATTATCTTATTAATGAAATATTGACATAATTGATGTTATAAATACCTAAATAAATGTAATTTGTGACATTTTTATATATTACACTAATTTTATAGGTTAATATGAGATGTTAGTATTTATTTAATTAACTTTTTTCTAACTAATTACTCTGCTATGATTTTCACAAAAATCAATTACTAAATAGTGTCAAAATTGACATAAAATAGTTTTTAAAACAAATATTATATTATTAATTGTTATTTTATTCCTAAAAATCTAAGGTTCGGCCAAATGACTTAGATAAGATTATATATATTAATAATATACATCTTGGGGTTCTTTTGGCTTGATATAGTATGTTTATTAACCTTATAGTATAAGAACACAAGAAGACACTATAAAAGTAAAATTATTTTACTAAATGTAAAATCAAAATGATAGGATTAAAATAGGAACCAAAACTTGTCTAAATTCTATTGGATGAAATTATTTTGACCCATCCCCACCATAGATTCGAAATAAATCATTTTGGAGATATTTAAAACCGAAATTGACTTTATAATAAAATAATATTTGTGGTTTTTCCAAAGGTACCCCTCCCCTCCCTCATAAAAGGGAACCTCCACCCTCTCTTCCTCACACTACTTTGGTCCTTCAAGCTCGGCCAAAAAATGAAAAATTACCTTCTCCACTTCCCTAGAAACATCTTAGATGTTCTGGTCTTCCTCAAAGACCAATTTTAGTGCCCTAAAAGGAGATCTCAAAGAGGCGCTTCAAAGAAGAGGTAATGTCCATTACCGATTCTGTCAACTTTATTTCTTCTTCCACTTCTTCTTATTAGGTTCTATAATTATGAAGTAATAACATCAGTATCACTCATATACTGATATTTTATTATATGTATGAAACAAACCTATTTCACCATCTATCCATCCTACAGAAAACTAAATCACTGCGCGTGCGTACGTAAGGAATACCGTCTCCACGCCGTCGTGTAATCTATTTTCCACCACCACCTTACTTGGATGGGTATAATGGTATAAATAATAACTATATATGATTATTTTAAAGTGATATTGATTCTAAAATAGTATACATACACTCCAATATAATTCCACGATCATGAGAACGATATCATCGCTCGTGCGTACGTACGGACTACCGTCTCCACGACGCGATGAGATTGATTACCCACGTTAACCATTCATGATTCATTATAAAGTATATATAATAAGTAATAAATAAATATATTAAATAATATTTATACTAGATTTATGTGTATATATATGTATTTAATCTACTTAATTCTATTTAACTCAATAAGGAAACGAAAACAACGCTCATGCTTACGTAGGCCTACCGTCTCCATGAATGGTGTATTTCCTTCCATTTACCGATCTATTATATATATTAATATTATGAATATAATTTATATATAAATCGTTTTTTATATTGTGGAATTAATTAATCATGATCTAAGTAATCATATGAATAATTACATGTCAAAACACGGACAAAAAATGAAACGATTTTCCCCCAAACAATATTTAACATGGAATTTACAAAAGAACGGGTAATATAAAGTCATAAGTGAACCATATATGATATCATAACAATGAGTATGATTCTAGAATAAGTCAATGACATTATTCAAATCATTATACAAGAGGTTTCGACATATACAAAGCAAATATGACCTAAGGTAAGGGAAATATCACAATATCATTTTTATCCGGGATTGTTTATACAATGGAATTTACTGGGGTGTATTTTATCATCCACATCCATGTTTCCACAATATGTAAAATTATTTCCATCCACCTAAAAATTTTTAAATACAATTTCCCTTTCGGTGTGTTTTTAGTAAAAGATATTATGGGAATCTTTTTTCGTTTTTCGTAAGAGGTAGTTTTTGACTTTTCTGACAAAAGTACGAGAAGAATGTTTTTTTTACTTATACGGCATGAATGGATTTTAAAACATTATTTCAAGAATCTTCTTCTACAATTTTTCATGTTTATTTATAATAAACTACTTTTAGTTTTAAATTGTATGAAATGTTATGAAATGAAATGTTTTTTTAAGTAGAAAGGATATTTTCCCCAAGAATGGAGTTCAAGTGTTTTATCAAAATTATTTTCCATCTAAGATAATATAGGGTTCTGTTTCTATCCCTATTATTAAATTGATTTGATTATGTTGTGATGGAATTATTTTTATGAATTCCTTTATCTTATATGAATTGTTTTATGATGTCATGATGTTTATTAATCCCATTTTTATTACATGGGTTATGAAATGATGTATGATTTATGATTTTGAGGAACACATAATAATGGTATCATTATGAGATGGGTGGTACCTATATCTCCCTCCAATGCATTGGGTAATGATTTTATATCTCATGAGATAGACATGGCTGGAACGGCAGGTTAAACAGGTTCAATGAAATATGACTGAAATGAGGAGTGAAATCGGTTCAGAAATGGACTTTGTCCACTAAGATAGTCTTGGCAATTAGTCTTGACTAACAAGAAATGATTCTCTATGATTATGTGTGTATTCCACAAAGATTCGTGTTTTTTGTTATGATTAATGGGATTACATTTCACTACTATGATTTATCCCATGTTATGATATTATGATCTATTTTGCATTTTAAGACTTCCAAAATGTTATGTTCTTATGAATATAATGTGATTTATATTTCTTTTGTTTACCCTTGCTGAGAATTTGAGCTCACCCTTTTATGATTTATTTTCCACAGGATATAAAGAATGGTTTTAGTTATAAAAAGGGAAGATCATTATGGGAGATTTTGAAGATCTTTCACCATGATTAGAAGATTATATTCTGAGTTTCCAAATACACTAAACTATTACGGTCCTTGTGTGTGTGTTTTTGTTATATATTAAGTATTCCGCAAAAGTAATGTAATGTCAATGTACGTCAGTATTCGGGTCTCTACATATTTTTCACAATACCAATACTACAAATATGAGGGTATATGTTATGGTTAATGAAACTATTTATCAAAATATAGATTCCTGACATCCAATGGTGGGGATTATTGTCGTAATTTCATGACTATATGATTTAGAGTATAATGTACATACTGTATGATTTTAAACATATCATTTATGACCAATTTACATGGCCTCATACCCTTATATGATATATTGATATGTGTAATAGATCTAATGGTATTATTTCCTTTATTTATTGACATGATCTAAATAATAATGACCTCCCTATGTAGTTTTAGGACATTCATAGGGACCACATATCTTAATAAATACTTGTTGGTTCATTCCAATTATTATAATATAAATATTGATTCTAATGTCTCTTATCCTGGTGTCATATATGAATGAAAAATACTCTAAATTCCTCTAAATGGAATGAAAATACATATTGAAGTTCTAGGATATTTTTTTTTTACTTTTCAATATTTTTCACAATGAATATAATGACACCAAATCATACTCATCATCTCTAAAATTTAATAAATTTTATATCCAAGGTTCACATCCCAATAATATAAATTAAAAAATAAATTTAAATTAATTCATGAATTTAATCTATGAAATATTATTTTAAAAATTATATAACATCCTACATAGATAGATTTGGTCTATTTTGGATTCATATCCATCACACATGAGTGAAATATTTATATAATAGTTATCACATCATGTTACATTCTTCTATATGTTGGCCAGAATGGATACACAATTCCCGTTATATATGAAATATTTCTGGATTTATTCAATTATATTGAGATATATTATGGGTCTACGATATCATATAAAAAATTCATAGATTCATCCAGTAGTCATTTTCCCTAGTGGTGAAACTAATTTTAATTAACATTATTTATTAATCAGTGTTTTATTAAAATGTCCCTCCTACAAAAAGATTATCTGTTTGATATAATTCCCCACATGAAACCACAAAATCAATAAAATATTATACCTTTTAAGGATTCAACATTTCTTTAATTTATAAACTGTAATAATATAATTATAAATCATTTATAAAAAATAAAGAAATAAAATAATTTTCACATTAAATATCGAATGAACTAGTGAAAATAAGAAACAAAAAAAAATATCATTTACAAAATTTATTTTTCATAACATTTTATATATAATATTATAAAAATTTATTTAAACTAGAATATTTAGTAATTTATTGCATTCATGATGATTAATTAATAATATCTAAAATGATATTTTCTTATAATAAACTTTTTTTAAAATATTTTTTGTTATTAATGAAAAATAAAATATAATATCTAAAGGTTATGAATTTTAAAAATTGACATCAATTTGGGGTTTCTCATATAAATTTTATCATATATAATTTTTCAACACAATTTAAAAATAATTTATTTTTAGGTGAATAATGAAATACATAGTTTTTACAAATATTCATACATCTAGTGAATTATTAATTTATAATTATTAATTGGGAATTTATATAACATTTTAGTAGAAAAAAGAATATTCCTTTAATGAGTTATATTTTAAATTTTCCAATGTAGATTCATGAATAGAGATTAATTTTTTTTATTTTTTAACAAAGTAATATATTTCTCAATAATTTGTTTCAAATAAATTATATCCTTTTTTTAATAAATAATTTTTATCACTATTTGAAATGGATTAAAATTAAAAAAAAATCAAGTTTGGTATCATTAGGTCCGAATTATATAATAAGGTCCAATTTTTGAATCATAACGTTTATATTAATTTGTTTAAAACTAGTAACCATTATAAAAATTATAATGGTAATGTGAATAAAATATACAATTAAATAGTACAAAAAAATGTTTAAAAAACGTTTGATAATGTTGTATTGAAGGATTAATCAACTTTATAAAATATCCAAATCAAAATTTCATAATTTTTGTGACATAGTCCCTAGGAATTAATTCAATATATTAAAATATTATGGTCATTAAGAAAACTTTCATACATTTTAACATATAAAATAGGATCTACTAACATATTTTTCTATTACACACAACCCCCATATTCAAAAAATATTTTCCCAACCATCCCCTCAACATTATTATACACATTAGATATTTTTTAGCATTTTTAATGTCCATCCATAAAGATTTTAACATCCATAAAAATTGTGATATTTCAAGTACTATTGGGGTTGAATAACTTCTATCGTAATTATGTGTGATTTTATGGAACATTGGTATCATAAATTAATTTTATTAATTTATGTAATTTTTATAATCAGACAAAAAAATCAAATTATATTTAATGATTTTATTTTATAAGAATGGGGGAAAATAAAAAATAATATAAATCCCTTTGACTTTGTGATTTTCATTTCTATAATATTAGTATATATTTTGAATAATTCTCATCCACTAAATTATTGATTTATTTAAGTTTATTTTTTATTTGTAATAAATTTTTTCATTTACCTCTACTATTATACTTGTTATTTTTATTTCCAAAATTTATCAATTCATGTGAACATTGTAATTACCTTAACATTGTTTATTTTAAACCTTATTTCCCCTTTATATTATTTGCTATCTATTTTTATCACTATCTCAAAAATATTGAATTTTCAATGATGATTTATTTAATAATTCTCCCTCTAAATTATTTTATTATGTTACTATTTTTGGAGATAGATTTTTAATGTTTTATTATGTTTTTTTAGTTATTTATGTTATATATTTTGAAATGTAATGTCAAACAGATTAATATTTTGGGGACATAATAATGTAAAAATTAGATGTTTTTTTTGAAACACATGTATATGGTTAATGTTTATGTGATAATTGGGCCTTATATTGTTATACAATTTATTGGGTAAATAATTAGTTCAAAAGTTTTAATGGTGAAACGTGTAGATATAATAAATAATAAAATGGGAAAAAAATCCGATGTACAAATTCTTTTTAAGAAACTGGTTTTGATATATGATAGACTATAGATTTATATTTTGATACTTTGTTCACTATTGGGAACATATTGATATTCATGGTCCACAAAGTTGTGTTTCTATGAATATTTCTGTTCCACAATCCTTTTATGAAAAAAATCAATCGTTTATATTCATATAATAATTTAATACTCATGCTATCATTATTTTAACACTATGTTATATGTTTTATCATATTAGATTAATTATAATCCTTTTTTAAATATCAATCATTTTTATAGTTCCATGTTTTATAAAACAATATTTCGTCAATAATTATGTTTTGAAATTTTCATTTAATTTCACAATGTGAAACTTGTATATATGTTTATTTCTACATTAATTGAAATTTAAGCCTTCTCATTTCTTGTGTTCCCATTTATTGGATTATGAGGATGAATTATCTTGGTTATGTGTCGTTGAAAAACTAGTATGATGACTTTATATGGAAATTTTCACATGAATTGTAATATAAAATTTTCATGTATCAGGTCTCCTATTAAACCGATGCATTTTATTATACGGATGTTTAGTTTATTATGTAATGTAAATTTTTAATTATTGAATTGATGTAGAATAATTTCACTTTTATCATGGTTTTTTTCAGTTGGTATCCTATGGGATGTTTAATAATTTTTTCCGTTAAATTTATTTACCTTTTCAATTGGGGTAAGATATTATTAGTGAAAACCATAGAGAAGAGTCTATATATATTATTACCTACTAAAATATTATTGAATCCATTAGTAAGTAGTTTTTATAGAAATACATTACTATCTAGATATTTGAATCATTATATGAATGTATTATAAATTAACATAGGGGTAATAAGATAGAATATTGTTGGTTGAGAATAGATTTTATCATCACTATGACACCTTTATATGACCTATCCCAATGGGGCCTGTTATGCAACTCCCCTAGCTCACGTCTAATAGGCCATGTTCTGGCGACAAACACAAATAAGGCATATAAATAACATGATAGGTCATATCCTAGAGCACCTGTACCCACATAAAAATATTCAAGATGATATAAGGATGAACATAATACAATTAATAAACTATGCATGCATACAACTATATTCTACAACCTGAGTACAACTTCCTATAATGGAATGTAAACAGGGCCAAATAAAATCCCACCACAATGAGTTTGATAACTAGTCCTACATGAATATCACAATGGTGGCTACCCTCCCTATACCATATGAACTCACATATGTTTGTTTGGATCACTATGTGATAGGTAGTCCTATTTTCTCTAGTACATCGTCAAACGATCAATTTTCTATAAATGATAGGGCATATTAGGGGAAATCCCTTGTAGGATTGAGTATAAGAATACACAATAAGAAACCCCAATACTGCAAAAAATATAATAATAGAAAAATATTCATCTATGCCTGGGTATTTGTCTACAACACATATAAAAATAATATCCAGATACACTCTAAAAAGACACACAATATCAATGAAAAGTTACAACTATAATTTCATCCAATGATTCCTACTTAAAGGTTCCCCATTGAAATTTTATAAGATAATACACTCCATTATTCAGATAAAACTAATGACATTCCTCTAATTGGTAGTTCTCATTGAGTCTCACTATCATAATTATATGCTATAATTATTAATAGATACGATACATAGATGATAATCTGTCCCAAAGACATGAGATATTCTAACAACTTAATCTAGATTTAACACTATGTAGTTGATCAATACCCATGTAGTATTTGTAACAATGATACCAAGAACTATACCTATTCCAATAATATGATATTAGATCTCACACTGGGCCACATTGAAGGATCAAAAAAACTCTAGCCTAGGATTCTTGAAAAAGGGATCATCATCCTATATGTAGGATTTGATTCTATACTATACCTATGGGAATGGATATTTGTAAATCACCCTAAAAACGTGTACAAGATACATAAGAAAAGGTATACAGGATTTTTGTAAATTAGTATCTGTCATTTAATTGAATTACATGTTAAGTCTGTCGGACACCATGTCCTGAAAATTAAAATTATTATGGTCTATGTTCACTTGGATGAACATAGAATGCCTATTCCACTTTACATATTCCAATTTCATAACACCTAACCATAGTATTGTATTTCTAAATTGTCTATGTCCATTTAGGAGTAGACATAATCTCCCTACCCATGTACACCTATCAATGCCCATTCACTATCCATGGTACATTCCGAGACTTCCAGTAAGGTTCACACACCATGTGATAGACTCATATGTTGTTTGATACTTATCTTCAACCCAAAAACCTATCCGACACTAAAATGGCCTCACACAGTGTGTATCACTATAGTAGATCTTGTGTTTTTTAGGATTCTGTAGGCATCCAGATCTATATTTAAAGTACAATAACGTTCATTTGACCACCTACCTGGTTACACACCTTACTATAAAACATGAAACTATATTCGTCCAACCATTCCATCATCAAACACCACAATCCATCCTTTGAATGTTTTTAGAAAATGTCCATGAATGTCAAAACATCATAACATGTCAAAGAACACATATCGGGTATCCCTGATCTATCCAACCCACTATTGAATCTATCATATCACATTACTCATGTTTAACCAAGCATAGATCTATGATATTTAACTATTCTACCATGAAAATGGTGAAAATATTATTTTTTCTGATATATGTCAATAAAACATGCCAAGTAAAATTGTAGAAGATGAATGATGAAACGATCAGGGAAAAAAATTATAACATGAGGGAAGAACCATATCCAATGTTTGTGTTTTCCACTATTATTTTATATTAGAATAAAAAAAATAGTATTTAAAAAATTATTCACAAAGAAATTCCAAAAATCCTAAAAAACTCTATCCCACACTCACAATACGAATAATCCACGAATCAATTAAAGAGTTGATTAATTAATGTTCATTGTTGGAAATGAGAATTGAGAATAAATGTAAATAAAAAAAATTACCTACATTATTTTTAGATCTATAACATTTAAGGAAATTTTTTTAATTTTTTTATTGAATATAACTGTTAATTATGTTTTACATCGATTATAAAACCATGATCTAGTTAATGTTCACCTAAGATAGATCCCCCAATGATTTCTCTAATTGTTCTCCAATATCATTATATATATTTGACTAACGAAGGGATTTTATCCAAATTATATAATTATTAATTAATCTATTTTGAAATGTAAATACGAAATATATAAATTTAAATAATTTTTTTTTCAGTTTATGCCTATGATAATTTTTTCAAAAACCTCTCGTGCCGATAAAGGATATGTCATGACATGGGTAAAAAAACTCTGAACTCAATAGTTCCCTAATATTTTTGATATAATCCCCCCTTTTATTATTTATTCCACATTTTCAAAAAATATTGACATGCATGCTATACAGTATATTTAATATATTTCAGTCATTTATTCCAAAAAAATAGAACTTTTGAACCACAGATCATGTTAGCTCATAGCCACAAATATAATCTATACATTATCAAAAAATAATAAGTGGAAAATATGAGTCATTACATTCTCTCCACCTTGGGGATTTACTTGTTAAACATCCAAAATAATTGTCTACATAATGAGATGTAGGTAATGATAATGAATTTGAGCCTCCCACTCCCGTGGGTCTCTTAAAGATTCCATTGATTTCATTGGATATTAACTAATGGAATCATTCTCTCATAGAGTATACTATTATGAAAATTGTTAATCTATACTAGGTACTCAGTAATGGTAACTTCGTTCTAGATTTTTAGATCACAACAGTTGGTAATATGTTATGGGGCATTCACATACCTCCTTATATGAAAAATGTGGAAAATACATGATACGAGATTAACTATATGGTATATGTATGTGATACATTACCCCTCAAACACTACAAAATATCATGAATGTGACCATGAATCTCAATGGTATATTGTTGTCCTAACCAAATATCACAATCTACATCTAGGTGAAACTAATTGGAACACGTGGTCTCCCTCCATAAATACCAAAGGCCTACATATTATTTCCGTAGAGAACTTATGATGGCTATGTGATGTTTGCATCAACTCCTAGATGATCTAAATCATTTTTTTGTGGCACACACCAACTATGATCCAAAAAGTGTTTATTATTCTAGGCAATTATAGCTATATTTTGACTTGTAGGATTTCTCATTCATGTCATTGAATGGATCCATAATAATGATGCAATTCTTATTGTTGCTATATGAAAACTCTACCATTGGAAGGTGATCATCCTATGTAGATATAAAGTTCCACATTCATTATTGAAACATATCCTTAAAAACATGAATTGTATACATAGTTTGGAAATTAGTTTGGGGTCATATGACATTACCAAATTAAACTATGCCTCAAATGCCTCCTAAAATCCTTTTTATTGCTGATTTGTTGAGTGGCCATCATATTCAGAAACTGTTTTTGATTTATATTCCTGGGATTAGACTATATTATGAATGTCGAGGCTCTCGACGATCTCTATTAAAAATTTATATTGAATAGAATGGAAGTGGGATAACATGGTGAGTCAGTCTACAATCACCTAGAAATATGTGTAAAATATTTATGAATTCAATGGATATCAAATCCCACATAAACATTGTATCTTCAAGGGGTTGAGATAAATATGATGGAACATGGTGCCCATCCATCACTTGTTGAGAATTACGACATCAGGAGACAAACTATACAACTCCATTATTTATCCATATCCGCCAAAAATTACACTGGAGTTCATGGTATTAGTTTTCCAAATATTGATGCAGCCACAAAGGATATGTATGAAACTCTATCAAAGCCTCCTCCTAAAACATAAATACTATAATTTTAATCTTATAAAAATAAAAACATGATCCCCATTTTCATAAAATCCATTTGGATTATTTTAATCCAATATTTGAGTTTGTAGTGTTTAAAAGTTGGGATCCCCAAGTAATCCCTCCCTAACACAATGAAAAAAATAGAGGGTTAACAACCATATATTAGAGGTAACTTTCTCCATCTCTATGCATGAATAATAAAAACAATGAGTCCAACTTTTTTTATGCCTCGCTCAACAAATGGTAATAGAATACTCTACTAAGAGCATCTATAACGATGTTCCCCTCCCTAGAAATATAGGAACTTTTAAATTATTAATCATACAGGAAATATTGTAATTACCTCTATCTCACATTGATATCCTTATATGAAAATATTTACATGAGTCTCCTATGGTTATAATAGACTATAGAGCTCTATACAATAATTTATATTCACCACATCATTAGTACAAAGTCTACTATTGATTACTAAAGATTATGGTTCATATATTTCATCTCATGTGTTTTTAACTGATTTTAAAAATAACCAATCACTACCTCCATCTACATCGAAGAATTACCATTTCTATTTAATGATACCTTAGAAAACACAACATACATCACCCTTGTCTAGTAATATGTTGAAGGGGGCTCTCTTCAGCCTGTCCCTCAACCCCTAAAAATCCTAAAAGAAATTATTTGTCTATATGAAAGGATTCCCATTTATTGATGAAAGATGTCATGGGAGAGGATATCATGGAGAAATCAGGTATTAATATAATATAATAACCATTAAAATGAAGGAATATTGACATCACAATAACAGACATCGGTGGATCCCAAGGTAACACTACCTCAAACATTGTTGGGTCCACTACCACTCCATCTACTGAGATAAAATGTCCAATAAAGTGTTCCTCTTGAATCTATAACTGGAACATAGTGTGATTCTCATAAATTTAGCGACCCCAGAGTATGTTCATAATTATTATTAAGTGTATTTCATGATCCTTCCCAGATGTTGGGTACACATGGATATCATTGAGGAGACTATAACAAAGTTGTTCAATATGGTTTGAAAGATATATTTCATGAGTTTCATTAGAACTGTTAGAGAATTATCCACCTAAAAGGGAATCACAATGTACTCATTGTGACCATAAGTCATATAAATAAAAAATTCAAAGAATCCTTATCCCATACAAGAAACAGGTGATAGATTGAGCTACGATTATCATTCACGAACCGTATTGTCCCTATCAACTTATCAAAAATATCATCAATCATTGTCATTGTATACATAATCTTAATTTTAACTCCGTTCAAGAAAAAATAGTCCACAGTTAACCCCAATCACCCATCTTCATTTTTCCCCAATAAAACTTGTGAATCCCATGGTGCAACACTAGGTCTATCAAATCCCATCCTCTAGAATTCCCAAAAATTTAGCATTAGATTTCGAATCTATGTGGGAGACATATCATATAGTGGCCTAGATATTAGGGTCACACTTTGGTGTGGATCAGTGTTGTATTTTATCTCTCAGTATAGAGGGAATCATAAAATATTCTTAGGAAATATTTCTTCATACTACACCTGTAACAGCCCAAGATTTTATAAAAAATATTATTTTTAATTTTATTAATGTCTTGTGTTGTATGCTACACCAAAAGGAGCTTTCACAACATGCATCCTTGACTTTCCTTGCATTACACGCAATCGCGACCTTCCTCGATAGCGTGTGTAATACGCAATACCGAGTTTCACTAAACAACGATCTGCTATTAAAATATTATTAAAACTAGCCGGTATGAATTGTAATAACCACTTTTCAAAATTCTGTAAATCTTATTTTTCAAAATGAACTTCATTTTTGGATTCGGAGTATCGAATTTAGCCTAAGGTGAAATTTTGGTACATTTCGGATAACTTTCATATTCTGATGAATAGTGAAAATTACTAAAAAACAACTTTTTTTAATCAAAATAATTAATAGTGATAAATTATTAATTGGAGTAGTTTTAAAGTATATTTAGAATATATTTTTACAATTTAATACAATGTTGGTCATTGGATGTAATTGCACATTTAAACCAGACATAAACAAGTGTCAATCTTTTGATAGATATTGTTTCTTAAAAACACGCTATTTGTTTTAACAGCGGGATTTAATTATAAAATTAATTAATGCAACTTCTATGTTATGAATTTGGTAAAATAGACTTCATTTTTTAATTCGGAATATGAAATATAGCTTAGGATGAAATTTTGGCATTTTTCTGAAAACCTTCATTTTTTGATGAATAGTGAAACTACTAAGTGGTAGTTAAAAAACTGAATTTTTCATAAAACTTAATTTTACCGCTTCTGTGAATGGAATTTCAAAAATCCGAGAGACACGGTTGATGTCAGTAAGTAAAATTTGGTTCAATGAGATGAAAATAATTTTTGGTGAATAGTAACTTTTTACTTTTATTTACCACGGTTAAAAGTAAATAGGGTAATTAAGGTTAAGAATGATATTAATATTACCCTAACACATGTACTAATTCTATTGGACAAGTGTATCTTGACCAAAAACAACCTTAAGTGTAAAATATTATCATTTAGGCCCACTTGGATTAGATTAGGACATTTATTATTATTTAATTCAAAGAAGAGTTAAAAGAGTTAAAATCAAAGTTTATTCACTAAAACATTTTTAATATGGGGTTATAAATAAGATAAATTCGACTATAAATATTCATTAGAAAGCTAAAAAGATTTCCTACATAATTATATTTTATTTATAATTATTAGACTTTAAATAAATTAATTTATTTATGACACAACGATGATGCAGTAATTACCCTTTTAAGGAAATATTAACAGAATTGATGTTATAAATACTCAAATAAATGTAATTTGAGACTTTTTATGAATTCCACTAATTTTATAGGTTACTATGATATATTAGTGTTGATTTAATCAACTTGGTTCGAACATATAAATCTGTTATGACTTTCAAAAAAATCATATATTAAATAGTGTCAAAATTGACACAAAATAGTTTTTAAATCAAATATTATATTATTAATTGTTATTTTATTCCTAAAAATCTAAGGTTCGGCCAAATGACTTAGATAAGGATATATAGATTAATAATAAA
This sequence comes from Viscum album, assembly GCA_963277665.1. Lineage (NCBI taxonomy): Eukaryota > Viridiplantae > Streptophyta > Magnoliopsida > Santalales > Viscaceae > Viscum > Viscum album. Next base: position 346,747,279 of record OY728166.1, on the reverse strand, counting down.
CAATTTGGGGTTAGTTTGGCATGTTATAGTAAGTGTATTAACCATATAGTGAAAGAAAACAAAAAGACATGGTAAAAGTTAAATTATTTAACTTAGAGTTAAATATAATTGATAAGGTTAAAATAATACCCTAAACTTGTCTAAATCTTATTGGTTGATAGGATTTCGACCCATCCCCACCTTATCTTCGAAATAATACCCTTTGGAGCCATTATAAACCGATTTTGACTTTAATATAAAATAATATTTTGAGATATTCCTAAGGTGCCCCTCTCCTCCCTTATAAAAGGGCACCTCCTCCCCCTCCTCCTCACACCAATTTGAGCACTCAAGCTCGGCCAACCCCTGCCAAAATCTCTTCTCCACTTCCCTAGAAACATCCTAGAGGTTCTGTTCTTCCTCAAAGACCAATTTTAGTGCCCTAAGAGGAGGTCTCAAAGAGGCGCTTCAAAGAAGAGGTAATTACCGTTACCAATTCTTTCATCTTTATTTCTTCTTCCACTTCTTCTTCTTAGGTTGTTTCATTATGAAGTAATAACATCAGTATCACTCATATACTGATATGTTATTATAAGTATGAAACAACCCTATTTCACCATCTATCCATCCTAAGGAAAAAGAAATCACCGCGCGTGCGTGCGTACGGAATACCGTCTCCACGCCGTGGTGTAATCTATTTTCCACCATCACCATACAAGGATGGGTATAATGGTGTAATGAGTAACTATATATGATTATTATGAAGTAATATTGATACTGAAATAATATATATATACTCCAATACAATTCCACGATCATAGGAACGATATCATCACTCGTGCGTACGTACGGAATACCGTCTCCACGATGTGATGCGACTCGTTCTACATGATCTTCATTTCATAATGATTATATAAATGAATTGAATGAATGAATATGGTATATACTACACTAATAACATTCTGGAAATGAATTATCTATAACCTAAAGATAATAATAAGAATTTATTCGACAAAACACGCATAAGAACAAAAAGTTATAAAGACCCGAGTAACAAGTAACAATGAAATATTACTAACAAGAAGCTAATAATATGACCATATATGATATCATATCAATATGTATGATTCTGGAATAAGTCAATAACATTATTTAAACCATTATACAGGAGCTTCGGACACATACAAAGCAAATCAGACCTAAGGTAAGGGAAATATCACAATCTCATTTTTATCCGAGATTGTTTATTCGTAAGTATTTACTGGGGTGTATTTTATCATCCACGTCCATGTTTCATAAATATGTAATATTACTTCCATCCACCTATAATTGTTTAAATCAATTTTTACCTTCGGTGAGTTTTTAGTAAAAGATATGAAAGGAATCTTTTGTCGTTTTTCGTACGAGGTACTTTTTTGACTTTTCCGACAAAAGTACGAGAATAATGTTTTTTTTAACTTATACGGCATGAATGGATTTTTAAAACATTGTTTCCAAAAAGCTTCCTTTACAAGTTTTCAAGTTTATTTTTAATCAACTTCTTCTATTTTAAAGTCGTATGACATGTTATGAAAGGAAAAATGTTTTTGAAGAAGAAAGGATATTTTCATCAAGAATGAAGTTCAAGTGTTTTATCAAAATTATTTTCCTTCTAAGATAATAAAGGGTTCTGTTTTTATCCCTATTATTACATTAATTTGATCATGTTGTGATGGAATTATTTTTATGAATTCCATTATCTTATATGAATTGATTTATGATGTCATGATGTTTCAAGAATCCGATTTTTGTTACATGTGTTATGCGATGATGTATGTTTTATGATTATGTGGCACACATAAGAAAGGATTCATTATAAGGTGGGTGGGACCTATATCTCCCTCCAATGCATTGGGTAAAGATTTTATATCTCATGAGATAGACAGGGCTGGAACGGTAGGTTATACCGGTTCAGTGAAACAGGACTGAAACGAGGGTTACTCGATTCAGAAAGGGACTTTGTCCACTAAGATAGTCTTGGAAATGAGTCATGACTAACAAGAAATTATTTTCCATGATTATGTGTGCATTCCACGAAGTTTCAAGTTTCATGTTATGATTATGGTGATCTCATTTTCACTTCTATGATTTGTTCCATGTTAAGATATTATGTTCTCTTTTGCAGGTTATGATTTTCAAAAAGATATGATATGATTTTTATTTCTTTTGTATACCCTTACTGAGCATTTGAGCTCACCCTTTTATGTTTTCTTTTCCCCAGGATATAAAGAAAGGTTTTAGGTAAAAAAAGGAAGATCTTTATGGGAGATTTTGAAGATCTTTCACCACGATTAGAATATTATATTCCGAGTTTTCAAAGACACTAAACTATTACGATCCTTGTGTGTGTGTTTTTGTTATGTACTAAGTATTCCGCAAAAGTAATGTAATGTCAATGTACGTCAAGATACATGTCTCTACAGTTGGTATCAGAGGAAAGGTTTAGTCAACCTTTGGAAACTAGGATGCGAAAACGTTAGTGAGATCCCTAGAGATATTTCTAAGGTATGTCTAGGGATGTCTCTAAGATTAAGTATACGTATAGGTTATAGTCCTAGAATTGCGCTAACGATCTTCGAATTTAACCTAAGATGTTAGATATTGAGGGTACTACCCCTTTATTATGTTGTTTTCCCTAGCATGATTTTTGCCTCTCATACTATTCTTTTGGGGTTTTAGACGATGGCTGGAACCTGAAGGAACCGTGTTAATGCGGAATGTGATGGGCAATGCAATGATTGTCCCCCTGAGCAACCAAACGATATGGGAGCCGGAATGAAAAATATTTTAGCCATGCTCACACAACTTTCTCAAGCTATGAATCATGCAAGACTTCCAAACGAGCAAAGGAAAGAGCAACATTCTGTTGAATCCTTCATGAGGCAGCGTCCACCTTCTTTCAGTGGGTCTACTGATCCATTAGTTGCTGAACGATGGATTAGTACTACTGAAAAGATATTTTCAGTTCTTCAATGTTCTGAACATGATAAAGTCATCCTAGCAGTGTATCGTTTGGAAGGAGATGCTGATCAATGGTGGAATCTTATTAAGAATACGAGGCAAAGGGATGAAATTGAGTATATGGAATGGGACGAGTTCAAGAACTTATTTTTCAATAAGTACTTCCCTCGTATTCTCCGAACAATGATGGAGAAAGAGTTTCTTGAACTGAAGCAAAGGGATGATGAATCTGTTGGTACCTATGAAGCGAATTTTACAAGACTTTCAAGGTACGCTTCTGGTATTATCATCCAACCTGAAAGTAAAGTTGATCGATTTTTCAGTGGCTTAAAACCAAGTCTTCGAAGGGCATTAGCTATAAGAGACTTCAGTAGCTATGAAGAAATTGTGCGTTGTGCTATAAAGGTAGAAATGGAAGTTGGTGTTACATATCCATCTCATGGTTTTGAAAAGAAACGAAAGATGGAGTTCAAGGAGAAATCTCAAAATAATGGTGAAAAGAAGATGAATGTTTCCTTATGCACAAAGTGTGGAAAGAAGCATGGTGGAGATTGTCTTAAAGGGACTAGAAAATGTTTTAAGTGTGGAAAAGAAGGTCATCGAGCAGCTGAGTGTCGAAGTAATGGAAAATGGGATTCTAATGAAGTGAATAAATAAAACACTGTAGAGAACGTACAACCAACACTTCAATGCTTCAAGTGCAAGGAAATGGGGCATTATGCTAATAAATTCCCTAATCCAAGGGTTAGTGATGATCGAAATGAGCAACCGCTTAATGCAAAGGACAAAGGGAAGTCACATGCGATCACTATTGGCAATGTTGAATATGACAACGATGTGGTGGAATGATTAAGTGTTTATGTAATGGGATTCCAAAATAATGTTGTATCTTGGAATATTGGAATATTTATGTATTGGTCTAATGTGGTATTCAAAGTGATTGAGATATTATGCGCATAATGAAGGGAAAACGAGAAAATGAAATGTTTAACAGTATTCATGAGCTCATGATTGATATAAGGACTAAGTGATATCATGGTTTGAGTATATAGAATTTTGAGGATTTTGGTATGTGGAAAGTGTTAACTTTTAACTGCATTTAAGTTTTCACTAAGGTTCAATGGGTATTCAAGAGAGTACAAGATTAAGGCCTTTGAATGTTTGGAATGTGTCCAACAAGATATATCTTATGATATATGGGGATCAACGATGGTATTAAATCTCTGGTAATCGTTTTCACTATGTTATGAGAATGGACTGCAGTATTATGGATAGGACTAAAGATTGGAATGGATTATGTTGGACATAAGTTAGTATTGTTTAAGGATAGATGTTTTTTCGATATTATGGGATGTTTAATAATATAGTTTTAGAAAAAGGACAACCTGCAAGACGGGCGACAGCCCATCGCTTCGGACAAGGCTGTGGGAATCGAACCCACAACCGAAGTGCGACTTGCCTTTATCGCCTACCACTGGCCTACAGGAAGTCCCTATTTAGTATAAACTAGTTTTATTATATTAAGCAGTATGATATATGAAGTATAAGTCCATTTTAGGAACTATATATGATTAATCTCACTATAGATCGACTTATGTATATAATTTTTGCTAACCTTTTGTTTGAGACAGATGGAATGACCCGTCATTCTATCACATGATCTGCTAACACTTCACGAATAACAAATTCAACTTCATTTATTTAAGAGATGAAGTGGAAATTGTTCTAGGCACGAACAATAGTGAGATTGTACCAAAATAAATAAAGTATTTATTCCAATTCAAATTTTCAACTTTAGGGAAATGATCTTGAAAACCAAAAATGTTGTCCTAGTGATCTTATACCTGATGAATCAGATGGTACCTTAGATCATCACAAATTTATGGATTTGTGATTATTGGATTTTCCATAGCCATGTTCTCTACCACTCTCCATCAGAACATGATTGTTAGATTTCTCTTCCATATCCATATTTTCACCTATGTGGAAACCTAATGATTAGTTTATTTGGGTAACCGTTACGTTTAATACTTTTGTTTTTAAAGATTGGTTTTGATATTACTTTTTACGATGTGGGTTTCTATTAAAGAAACTTTCAAATAGTAAACCATTTATAACCCCGACGAATTTCGAGGGCGAAATTCATTTTTAGGGGGGTAGAATGTAACAGCCCAAGATTTTATAAAAAATATTCTTTTTAATTTTATTAATGTCTTGTGTTGTATGCTACACCAAAAGGAGCTTGCACAACATGCATCCTTGACTTGCCTTGCATTACACGCAATCGCGACCTTCCTCGATAGCGTGTGTAATACGCAATACCGAGTTTCACTAAACAACGATATGCTATTAAAATATTATTAAAACTAGCCGGTATGAATAGTAATAACCACTTTTTAAAATTCTGTAAATCTTATTTTTCAAAATGAACTTCATTTTTGGATTCGGAGTATCGAATTTAGCCTAAGGTGAAATTTTGGTACATTTCGGATAACTTTCATATTCTGATGAATAGTGAAAATTACTAAAAAACAACTTTTTTTAATCGAAATAATTAATAGTGATAAATTATTAATTGGAGTAGTTTTAAAGTATATTTAGAATATATTTTTACAATTTAATACAATGTTGGTCATTGGATGTAATTGCACATTTAAACCAGACATAAACAAGTGTCAATCTTTTGATAGATATTGTTTCTTAAAAACACGCTATTTGTTTTAACAGCGGGATTTAATTATAAAATTAATTAATGAAACTTCTATGTTATGAATTTGGTAAAATAGACTTCATTTTTGAATTCGGAATATGAAATATAGCTTAGGATGAAATTTTGGCATTTTTCTGAAAACCTTCATTTTTTGATGAATAGTGAAACTACTAAGTGGTAGTTAAAAAACTGAATTTTTCATAAAACTTAATTTTACCGCTTCATTGAATGGAATTTCAAAAATCCGAGAGACACGGTTGATGTCAGTAAGTAAAATGTGGTTCAATGAGATGAAAATAATTTTTGGTGAATAGTAACTTTTTACTTTTATTTACCACGGTTAAAAGTAAATAGGGTAATTAAGGGTAAGAATTATATTAATATTACCCTAACACATGTACTAATTATATTGGACAAGTGTATATCGACCAACAACAACCTTAAGTGTAAAATATTATCATTTAGGCCCACTTGGATTAGATTAGGACATTTATTATTATTTAATTCAAAGAAGAGTTAAAAGAGTTAAAATCAAAGTTTATTCACTAAAACATTTTTAATATGGGGTTATACATAAGATATATTCGACTATAAATATTCATTAGAAAGCTAAAAAGATTTCCTACATAATGATATTTTATTTATAATTATTAGACTTTAAATAAATTAATTTATTTATGACACAACGATGATGCAGTAATTACCCTTTTAAGGAAATATTAACATAATTGATGTTATAAATACTCAAATAAATGTAATTTGAGACTTTTTATGAATTACACTAATTTTATAGGTTACTATGATATATTAGTGTTTATTTAATCAACTTGTTTCGAATATATAATTCTGTTATGACTTTCAAAAAAATCATATATCAAATAGTGTCAAAATTGACACAAAATAGTTTTTAAATCAAATATTATATTATTAATTGTTATATTATTCTTAAAAATCTAAGGTTCGGCCAAATGACTTAGATAAGGATATATATATTAATAATAAACAATTTGGGGTTCTTTTGTCATGTTATAGTAAGTGTATTAACCATATAGTGAAAGAAAACAAAAAGACATGGTAAAAGTTAAATTATTTAACTTAGAGTTAAATCTAATTGATAAGGTTAAAGTAATACCCTAAACTTGTCTAAATCTTATTGGTTGATAGGATTTCGACCCATCCCCACCTTATCTTCGAAATAAGACCCTTTGGAGCCATTATAAACCGATTTTGACTTTAATATAAAATAATATTTTGAGATATTCCTAAGGTGCCCCTCTCCTCCCTTATAAAAGGGCACCTCCTCCCCCTCCTCCTCACACCAATTTGAGCACTCAAGCTCGGCCAACCCCTGCCAAAAGCTCTTCTACACTTCCCTAGAAACATCCTAGAGGTTCTGGTCTTCCTCAAAGACCAATTTTAGTTCCCTAAGAGGAGGTCTCAAAGAGGCGCTTCAAAGAAGAGGTAATTACCGTTACCAATTCTTTCATCTTTATTTCTTCTTCCACTTCTTCTTCTTAGGTCTTTTCATTATGAAGTAATAACATCAGTATCACTAATATACTGATATGTTATTATAAGTATGAAACAACCCTATTTCACCATCTATCCATCCTACGGAAAAAGAAATCACCGCGCGTGCGTACGTACGGAATACCGTCTCCACGCCGTGGTGTAATCTATTTTCCACCATCACCTTACAAGGATGGGTATAATGGTGTAATGAGTAACTATATATGATTATTATGAAGTAATATTGATACTTAAATAATATATATATACTCCAATACAATTCCACGATCATAGGAACAATATCATCACTCGTGCGTACGTACGGAATACCGTCTCCACGATGTGATGCGACTCGTTCTACATGATCTTCATTTCATAATAATTATATAAATGAGTTGAATGAATGAATATGGTATATACTACACTAATACCATTCTGGAAATGAATTATCTATAACCTAAAGATAATAATAAGAATTTATTCGACAAAACACGCATAATAACAAAAAGTTATAAAGACCCGAGTAACAAGTAACAATGAAATATTACTAACAAGAAGCTAATAATATGACCATATATGATATCATATCAATATGTATGATTCTGTAATAAGTCAATAACATTATTTTAACCATTATATAGGAGCTTCGGACACATACAAAGCAAATCAGACCTAAGGTAAGGGAAATATCACAATCTCATTTTTATCCGAGATTGTTTATTCGTTAGTATTTACTGGGGTGTATTTTATCATCCACGTCCATGTTTCATCAATATGTAATATTACTTCCATCCACCTACAATTGTTTAAATCAATTTTTACCTTCGGTGAGTTTTTAGTAAAAGATATGAAAGGAATCTTTTGTCGTTTTTCGTAAGAGGTACTTTTTTGACTTTTCCGAAAAAAGTACGAGAATAATGATTTTTTTAACTTATACGGCATGAATGGATTTTTAAAACATTGTTTCCAAAAAACTTCCTTTACAAGTTTTCAAGTTTATTTTTAATCAACTTCTTTTATTTTAAAGTCGTATGACATGTTATGAAAGGAAAAATGTTTTTGAAGAAGATAAGATATTTTCCTCAAGAATGAAGTTCAAGTGTTTTATCAAAATTATTTTCCATCTAAGATAATAAAGGGTTCTGTTTTTATACCTATTATTACATTAATTTGATCATGTTGTGATGGAATTATTTTTATTAATTCCATTATCTTATATGAATGGATTTATGATGTCATGATGTTTCAAGAATCCCATTTTTTGTTACATGTGTTATGCGATGATGTATGTTTTATGATTATGTGGCACACATAAGAAAGGATTCATTATAAGATGGGTGGGACCTATATCTCCCTCCAATGCATTGGGTAAAGATTTTATATCTCATGAGATAGACAGGGCTGGAACGGTAGGTTATACCGGTTCAGTGAAACAGGACTGAAACGAGGGTTACTTGATTCAGAAAGGGACTTTGTCCACTAAGATAGTCTTGGCAATGAGTCATGACTAACAAGAAATTATTTTCCATGATTATGTGTGCATTCCACAAAGTTTCAAGATTCATGTTATGATTATGGTGATCTCATTTTCACTTCTATGATTTGTTCCATGTTAAGATATTATGATCTCTTTTGCAGGTTATAATTTTCAAAAAGATATGATATGATTTTTATTTCTTTTGTATACCCTTACTGAGCATTTGAGCTCACCCTTTTATGTTTTCTTTTCCCCAGGATATAAAGAAAGGTTTTAGGTAAAAAAAAAGGAAGATATTTATGGGAGATTTTGAAGATCTTTCACCACGATTAGAAGATTATATTCCGAGTTTCCAAAGACACTAAACTATTACGATCCTTGTGTGTGTGTTTTTGTTATGTACTAAGTATTCCGCAAAAGTAATGTAATGTCAATGTACGTCAAGATACGGGTCTCTACAACACCACCACAGAATGAATCTAGGAAATCATAATGTCATGTTTACCAAGGTTCATTCTATCAAAATAGTGATTAATATAATGAACCATCAAGTGTATTAGTCCATCATGAGCTACCAATGTTTCCCTTTCACCCATAATGGATAACCTAGTCCCATCACTATAGATACCCAATATCCTATCCCAGAAATAGTCGATATGGGAATGATCAATATATAACAATTTTATACATAAGAATACATCATAAGGCCTCATAAATGGTTCAATGATATACCATCATAACTATTTCCTACAAAAAATTGGTCATTCTATAAGATGAAGTGTGTGATTCATGAGTCATATCTGGTTGGAGCCTCCAATAATAATGGTGGAGTCATGAAATCAGTTGGAATTACTTGGTCTGAAAACAGATATGTGTAAATAAATTAATTAATAACACCTATTTCTACTAGTACCATATATATGGTAGAAAAGACATATATTATACCAAAAATCATCCATAGTGCCTCAAGGTCATAAGCCTTGACCACCTGGTGTTAACCCAGCCTCTATCCTACTACTCTCTAAGCCTAGCATGGACCACCTGGGATGGTTGTGATAATGATTCAATGTTTTTAACACCTAGTGGTACTATACATGCTCATCTACCATGCCCTCCACCCTTTGTACATTTCTTGTACTTATTTTGCCTCCTCCTCAATGGACCATACTTTTTCTAGCCATATGACATGGTGGGAAATCTCATTCTATATGTCCCTTCCCATGCCATGTTTATAAACACCTATCATTGGGTCGAATAGACACATTATATGTTCCTTATACCATAAAAATATATAATGGGGCCTCTTACTAAAAAACTCTCACATATAGGTCCCTAATACTCAAGATGGCTCTTTGTTTTATAAGTCTCTACTACATTGTCCCCACTTCCAACAACCGTTGCCTATATCTTCCCATCCATGAAACAAAAAACCAAAAAAATGCATCTCTAGTACCCCAATATAATTAGTAATAAAAATATGTATAATTTTTGATCAGATATATCTATGTATTCCTCACACAAATGACCAAGTCTAGATGAACTAATCCAGAACCATATCCAACGATTACTTTGAAAGGTTGGTAAACCTTGATTAAAACTCTAGTAATGTTGTGATTTCATAATAAATATGTTAAATAATTTTTTTTATGTACATACCATGACATATATGGAGAAAAATACTATGTGAAAAGGTGCTAATACTATTACCATGATAGATTCACCTCTTCATATGATTGGCTCATTGAACTCCACCATCGTCCTACTGAGCGATGAAAAGTCCTGCTCTTGAGGACCACCATCTAATCTACTTGTTTTAAACCTATATGAAACCTCATTTCACAATAAAATCCCAGTCCTCATCCACATCTGGATCATAATAAACTTATAACATGAGAGGTCGCTGTCATTGGAACTCGTGTAGTGTGCTCATTATAACCACACCATCATATGGTACGTCAAGAACCATATACTTTTCAACAAGTTTTTATATCACTAGTACCCCATCCAAAGGTAATCACATTTTAATTGGACTATGTATTAGTGACTCATCCATGAGGGGATCATCCTTGGGATCCTGATACAGAATACTTATTGGAATTTTTCCTAGTGGCATCCCAAGATTAACCAGATTTACCTTGTTGAATGAGTATATTAAGAGATATGAATCAATAGTGACATAGAACCAAAAATCCATTGATATATGATACATGTACCATTTATTTTCTAAATTATGTTTTCTCATGTACCGAATTGAATTTCAGTTGATCAATGTCTAAGTGTATTGATATGTTGGCCACTATACCATCACTGGGTTCCATGGACCAAAAGATGATCTCGAAACACATAACATTCGTACACCAAAAAAATCTCATATACTCTACTCCTAATATATAACAAACTCATTTGATACCACTATTTCATGAGCCATAACAATTTTCCACGTTCTATAGTTCCCCAAGCTTACCTAGATTATGTTAGAGGATGGTGACTAGTGTTGAGTTGTCATATCTCTAACATGGGAAGATTTATCTTAATGTAAATATTCACAAACTCACACATCCCAAAGCCTACCTAAAATATGTCAGAGGCATGATATTTTGGGATATTATATGTTTTACTACTATTAAAAAATTATTAAAAAAATTATGTTTAAAAATCATTCATTTAAATTATATTGACACTACCATCTTGAATAATGATTTTTCCTCTACATATATAGTTAAATATGTTGTTACATACTCTCAAAACAAGATTTGAACATATAGAATATGAATTTTGTTTATTACTATAATGATTTGACATTAATTGGTTATTTTCCCCATGAAAGGGATATTTGATAGAGTATTCTTATAGTATATTTAATTTAAAATATTGGGTTTTAGAATCTATTGATATGTGTAAGCTAATCTATTTACTCATAAACTAGTGGATTGACTTCTCAAAGGGTCAAAAATATTTGAACATTACCCCTTTATTCATTACCTGTTCATTATTATAATATGGAATGGATATCCAAGAGAATAGTTCTATTTTTTTCTATTTATTCATCAAATAATGTGAGAAATACACATCCAAGTATGATTTTTGTGTAAGAATGTAGTATTATATGTGCAATATAGGGTTGTGGTCATTAATTTCTTAATACATGAGATGAAGAAGGACCCTCAAACCTCATGTTTTATTGTGCATCAATGGATAAATAACAGGTATCCTAAAATAATGAGTCATTTTCATGTGGCCTGGAATAATGAAGGGAATTTTAGATTTTCTAATACATTATCTTATCTATTAGAGTATTTTTATAGAGCACTATTGATTAGGTTTGTTACTTCAAACACATCAAATTCACATATAAAATTGTTATACTCTCACAAAATATTTTTTTATGTTTTATAGTCCATAATTTATAGGTTTAAATATATTGTGGTTTGTGAATTCATGGATTAATTTCATATCCATGAGAGTCAGTTGGTCATTATGATGGGTGATATATATGTGTTTGAGAGAGTGAAAATACGCATGGTACCAATGATAATGGTATCTTATCAGAATTTTTGTTTAATATTGAGATAAATTTACATCCAATGTATGGTAATGGGATGTCAAATGAAGCAAATAAAAACATATCACCTGAAAAACACATGGATAGTTTGATATAATTATTAGGATACTCAAGGCTATTATGAGATCATATATATTAAATTTTAGTGGAGTAGGGGATATATATATATATATAGTGTTTATATATTTCTATATATATTTAAAGTCCACAACAACAAAACCCTTTAAGGATATATAAATTATACCATTTTTCTCACAATAATGATCGTTAGAGTTCTTTCAGTGCAGCAATTGTATGGTAAATGTTTGTGTAATAGATAAAGTAATAGGTTTAATTAATAATGAAGAATTTTAGTTATTTTTTCTAGTATGTCATGATCATCTGAAAATAAATGATAATGAACCAATGAGTTAATCATCATTTTTTGGGTATTCAAATAGGTATCACAATGATTATGGAATTTTATTTGGACAAAATAGGGAATGATCAAAACCTATTTATTTTGGTTTGCATTATATTTTGTAGTATATATAGACCATAGTCTACCTATTGAATTTTCACCAATTGACACAATGATATAAATAATTTATTCCACATGTAATAGATACATTTTGTGTGTTTGGATAGACACACATGATTTATTGTTAGATTTTTTGTTCTTAGTGGATACATATTTAGAGATGTCTATGGTTCGTATCGTGAAATATTGATAGAATGTGTTTTGAGGAAAGATAGAAAATTTTATTCTGAATGAATCATAAGGGTTTCTCAGTAACTACTACTGGTCCATCGGCTGCCCAACTAGATTGAGGAAACCCTTATGTGGATGGTTCGCAACATTGTGGCCAAAAAGTGTATAATGAGTACTCTAAATGCACACATAGTACATGGTACAGTTTGAATGTATACATTGTTTCCCATTAGATTCATTTTAAGGACAATTCATGAAATTTATCTTTTTCTCCACTTAATCTTATTCACTCTTAATCTGATTTACCCTATCATTCACCACAAAATTTTGGGTACCCATAGGATTCTAAAGGTTTAATAAGATAAATTTGTCATATATCAATGAAAAATTCACCAAATTGATCTTGTATAGCTATTTTAACACCATATTGTTCCTATATGACTCTTCTCTTAGTATTTATCCATTCCTTAACAAAAATCATATATTTTATGATTCAATGTCTCTAAATTAGATTTTTATGGATTTTTATTTGATTAGTTGATGAATAATGGATTATAATCTTCTAGTCTTATAGTTGGTTGCACCTAAAATGTTATGGAATTTATATGTTAATATATATGATTTTTTTTAGGATCCTATGTTTAATTAATATCATTTTCCTTTAACTGTCAAAATAAATATGACTGTATCTATTTACATAATTTACCCATTGTAATAAATATATGGTTTAATTGGTTTTTGAATGATAGATCCATAAAATGTAGTCTTACTTGGGGAAGGGAATTCTACATTGTCAAATTAAGAATAGAATTGGTTTTCTTATCCTAGATGAGATGTAATTGAGATTACTAAATGGAATATGGTTGTTGTAGTTGACCTCATTCAATGGTGGATATGTTTTTGAGAGGGTACAACTTGTTATAGAAAATTTTTAGGGATTTATTTAGGGGATATCCCATGGGCCTCTTCTGTGAGGTTTATTATATTTGATGTAATTTTTGGGTGTCATTAACCCTTTATATTTATTTATTGGTGTTTATATTCTTTATTATTATTTATATTTGATAACATGTATGTTCTAGATGAATGAATTTTCCAGTAAAGATTTTTGTAGTTATCATGGAATGAGGTTTCCAATATTACACCCTCCTCTTTTAATTTAGTATATTTATTTATTTATGTGTGATATTTCAATTAGAACCACAACAAGGGGATTTTTTTTAATTTAGTGGGAGGGTTTGCATGTGATTCAACCTTTGACTGAATCATATGTTATAAATGTATATGATAAATTCTAGTGAAACTTATAATGACCCATAATTTTCAATCCTAAATATTATATCTTATAAAAATGTTATACAATTTATAAATTTAAGATACATTACATAATAATATTTATCTATAATCATTGTAAATAAGGATACCTAATCAACTATTTCAAAATTGACCATTATCATATCCAACTATGCTCTACAAAACTAGAACTCATATTTGACATATCATAAAAAATATCATAATTCGTATCTTGTGGAAAAGAAGTCACTCCAAATGGTGAGCTCAAAATATCATTAATTTAAAAAAGGGATATATAAAGACCACATAAGAATAACATTAGAATATGTGAATATGAATGTGAAAATAAAAAATTTAAAACCATAAATAAAAAATCATAGATAAAATTTTTGGGTAAATGAACAAATACTGATAGTTCACAATATATGAGTCAAAAAAGGAAGAAAATAAAATGGTCCATGAGAGCATAACACTGTAATAATATATATGTTTTTAGAATAAATATGTTTTGAAATTAATTTCTCAATTACCCAAGGTTTACTTCTGTCATGACCAGTCCTAGGGGCATGTTCCTTGACTACCCCAAGCCTGCCTTCCATGGGCCAGGGGCTACTGACTAGCACAAAAGTCAGAAATACCAAAGCTAGCAAGGAAATTCCTTTTTAAAAGCAAACACACATACAATAAGAGTACAAAACTGGAAGAAAAACACTATGTAGAAACTATATACAAAAGATTAGCTGGAAAGTAAAAGGGGATAGAAATACAAGGCCAAGAGTATAGTACATGGAAAATACAAAATAGATAAAACTAAAATACAAATAGTTGGAAGGTGTCAAGAAGCTCCTGGATCATCCACCACAGATCCTACCTGAAGGGTAGGTATAAATACCCTCCTTAGCCATCCACTTCCATCCATCTCCTCCAGGAACTACCACGTCCTGAGGTCACCTCCAGGTACCATCCATTCCTCGTACACTCTGCCTCAGTCAGCACTATCTGTCATCTGCATCCAACACAACATAGTGTGTGCATATCCCCTGCAAGTGTGAGTATAATGATACACAGTAGGGACCTCGATACCCTCAAGTTATCACAATATCTTACAAGGATAATAAAAAAATTAAAGGATTCAACGGATAACCCATACTTAGGTAAATTCCCATACATATACCTAAGTTATCTAGTAACCCTTATCAATGATGATGGAACACAAAAGTCATATACTCAAATCAAAATAAGATTTTTAATATCGAAACCACAGCTTCTCGAGAAATCCACCTCTGTCGAGTAGATTGGGACTTCTGTGACACTAAGGCACTTCCCAATAACCTTTGACTATTGAGGTACTCCTCCGGTCGAGTACTGTGGGTCTGCTAATACAACCAGGCGCTACTCCTTTGTGGGCCTGCCACCAACTACCTGGCGCTCCCCCTTATAGCCTATAGAGGAACTCCTTCAATCGAGTATAGTGGGTCTGCAGCAAACTACCAGGTGCTCCTCTGCCATGGGTCTACCGCCAACTACTAGGCACTTCCAACTAGGCTAGTCAATTCGGTCATGAAATTTTTAGGTCTGTCAGCTACTAGATCCTTGCAATCTTCCTACTCATCACCGGAAGGATCTGCTCCCCGATCTATTGGGAAAAACTCCAACTCTCGCGAAGCCTCACAAAGAAGTATCTCAATGGTCTGTCTCTTCAATGGGATATCAACACAACAGACGACACGTCATTCAGATTCTTGGACTGTTAGTTATTGGAATTTTTATTCTAGGGGCAGGGTTGGTTTTTATGTTCAAAAAAACCTTCCGTGCCCTAATTGTATCCAAACCTTTAATGGGGTATTCCAAAATAACTGTCTCTCTCTAAGAGTTATTTCTCTGCAGATGGTTTGTTGATAGGACACCTATAGCCTGAGATATGTACGAAAATGGTGTATTCTGGACTGACGGGTCCGGGTTCGGTTTGACCCATTCAGACCTACCAAAACAGGCCTGGGTCTAGACTACGGTCTAACCCGATCTGTGAGTCTAACTAGTTCTATAGAGGTTGCCCGACTCGAAGGCGCATCCCAGCCCAAACAGTTGGTCTGCCTGAAGGTGCAGCCTGGCCCGAGTGTCTAGCCACGTGGCTCGGTCGGCTTGCCACGCCGTGGAAGAGGGGTTCCACCCCCCATTTCTGATCTGAAAGAACAGGCACTAGGCGATGGTATGGGTGAGCTGCAGGACCTGGGTGGTCCCGCTTTGTCAGGTTGGCAGAAAAAGCCTGCCAGTTTTGTAAAGCCGGCAGTCGGCCCGACACCAGCCCCTCCTAGTTCATCCACCATGGCGTTACAGTGTCGCGGTTCTCCTCTACCATCATGGCCCGCCCTAGCCATGGCCCACTGCTGCTCCATGTGGTGCGACGGTGCCACACCATCCATGTGACTGCCAAGGCCGATGTATTCACGACCCCCTTCTTCCTGTGTGGTGCGACAACACAACACCCCTTCAGCTCCTTCGTGGCTCACCTTGGCGTCTACTCAGTTCATTGTGTGAGACAGTGGTGTCGCGCCCTTTTGGTGACCCGGCGGTCTTGCGCCACCGATTGTTTCACACTCCGCATCCATCGTTATCAAAGAGGAATAAAAAATGGGAGGGTTAGGCCGTGTTCGTGAGGTCTGAAACCTCATTTTTAATGTGATATCATTCGGTTCTCAAACCATAATTTACACAACATTGAACGGGTATAAATAAATCAAATATCCCAACCTTGCTTGTCATTGATCATTGACAAAGTCGCTAGATGGCGGCGTTGATTCATCGACATCGGGAAGCGCCCAGGGTATGAGACCGAGGAGGAAAAAGAACCATTGGTGTTCTTCATGGTTGGCTCCTTCCATTAATCCGGTTGAAGAAGGAGGAATAACGTTGATGATTTTCTTTGGTTTCTTCATGTTCATCGTTATAATAAAGATTCATTGTTGAGAGCTTTCTCTGAGGGTTCTCCAGGCTCTACCTTGTTTCCAACCAAAAATAATAGAAGAAAAATATATTATTTTTTGGCACAAAAACATAAAGAGTTGTGTTTAATTAAATGATAAAACACATTTAATTAATTTTTGTGCAATGGATACATAATAGGACAAGGGGATGGGATAGTTATAAATAAATGAAGAGAGGGTTGGCACAATTATGGGGGATGTCCAAGATTTAGAAGGGGTTAAAGCTCGTGTGGTCCCCATGTTTATTATCCTCCCAAGGGAAGTTATGTGCGGGTGGGATCCACCACAATAACCTCTCAGGGGAGGTTATGGTGTGGTGGCCCTAGCTCTAACCTCCACTTGGAGATTATAACTGACATATAAAAATAATCCACACGTATTTTTATTTAACATAATTTTAAAAACCTCAAAAAATAACTTCCATTTTCGCTATAACACAACTGCAGTGAAGGACTCACTAAGAAATCAATGACGCTATGAGCTCAATGGTGCCCTCGTATTTCAATTCTGAGCACCTGTTCGAAAGTTATATAATCAAGCTTTCACGTTTATTGAAAGTACCCAAGAAAAACTTTATAAATTCATTTCGGGCACACCGGGACTTAGAATTAAGTTCTGTTATAAACTGCAGAATCATAAAAATTCCATGTATTTAATTTAAATACACATATATTTAGGGTCTTTACATTCTTCTCACCTCAGTGCTTTACGTCCCCGTCAGCTAAAACTCACACTAAAGGAACAAATGTGTGTACTGATGATGCATATGAGCCTCCTAATCCCATGTTCTCTCTTGGAGATCTTGTATTTCCATCGAACACACACCAGATGTATCTAATGTCCATGAAAGACCTACTCCTATCGATCCTCAATCTTTACTAGAACCTCTGTGAATGTCATCCTGTCATTGATGTCCAGCTCCTAGTGGTCGATGATGTTGGATGGGTCGTGCATGTACCTCCCCAGCGGGCATACGTGGAAGATGTCGTGCAATTGGTGAAACTAATGTGGATGAGCTAAGAGGTATTCCACCTCGCCTACTCTACCGAGGACATGGAAAATTCGGATGAATCGTGGAGACACTATTCTACCTCGGCCCAATCATCGTAGACCTTGTCGAGTTGAGACTCATAGATAGTCATAGTATCTATCCTCGAACTCCATAGGTCTCCATATCCTATTAGCATATGAATTCTTCTTGCATTGTGTAGTCTTAATCAGCTCCAAGATGATCTCCACCTTCTCTGTGGTAGCCCATACCATCTATGGTCCCACTAGTGCTGACTCACCTTGGTCTGTCCAGCATAGTGAAGATGTGCAAGGCCGAGCATACAAGGCTTGTAAAGGTTCCATACTGATTGTGGAGTGATATTTATTGTTGTAGGAATACTCCACCAAAGGTATATAGTCCTCCCAACTGTGAACAATGTCGAGGACACATGCCCAGAGAATGTCCTTGAGGGTCTGAATAGTCCTCTTAGTCTGACCATCTAATGAGGAATAAATGTGGTTCTCAAATGAAGGATTGTCCTGAAAGCTTCCTACAACCCCTTACATAGTCAGGAAGTAAACTGTGTGTCACGATCGGGGACAATATAATAAGGTACTCCATTTAAACTCACCATCTCTTTCACATAGTGGTGTCTCAATCTCTCCACTTATCCATGCTCTCTGATCGGTAGGACGTTGTCCGACTTAGTGAGTCATTCAACGATCACCCCTATCAAGTCATGAATCTTATATGTACATGGAATAAAAATCATGAATTCCATCGATATCCCATCCCATTTCCACTCTTGGACCTCTAAAGGATGAACCAATTCTGCAACTACCTGGTGCTACACTCCCAATTGATTACAAGTGATGCATCATGAGAAATTCTCATCTAACAGATTCTTCATTCCTAGCCTACAGTACTGTCGTTGAAGGTCCCGGTACATCTTTCCCACCCCTAGATGAACCACTAGAGGGGAAGTGTGGAATTCCCCAAAAAAATCCTCTTGAAGTGAAAATGGTTCCATGGTATATTCCTTGAATATGATGACATGCTCCCCACCGTCAGAAAATCCATCTGGTGCCCGACCTGTGGATATCTGAGCACATCGTGTCTCACAGTTAGCATCTCCACATTGCAACTCCCTGACTCACTGATGAAGTGGATGAGTGAATATATGTGACTGAATATAGGTTGTTCCATCCCTATCCACAAAGGATATTTATAAGGTAGCTAGCTGCTCTATCACTTGTCGTAGTAGTTGAAATCCAGATCTCTTGCTGAGAAAATCTGAAACAATGTTCCCCTTCCTATATGTATAGACTATCTCAATGTCATAGTCTGAGAGGAACTCAAGACAACGACATTGTCGCAGGTTCATGGTCTTTTGAGAGAGGATATATTTGAGACTATTCTGATCAGAGTACATGGTAAAACGTTTCCCATCAGATAATGCAACAACATCTTCAAGGCGAAGACCAATGCTGCTAACTCCATGTCATGGGTACCATAGTTCTACTCAGGATGACTCAACTACCAAAAACCATTTGTGATAATAGGTTTCTCCTACATCAGGACACACTCATGTACAGTCCCTGATGTGTCACAATAGACTACGTACCCTATGCCTTCTTCTGGAAGCCTCAAAATAGGGGCACTAGTCAACCACAACATCAGCTTCTGAAATCTATACTAGCATATATCAGACCATGCTAAGGGAATCCCATTCTTTTTCAAGGCTAATAGTAGTGCTACAACTCTGGAGAAGTCTATAACGAATCCTTGAAAGTATCCAACCAAGCCTAAGAAACTATGTACCTACATCACACTCGTGGGTGGCTCCAAAGAAATCACTGCCTCAATCTTCACTGGATCTACAGAAAATCCATCCTCCGAAAGGGCGTTTCCCAAGATGTGAACCTCTTGAATCCAAAACATGGAATTTGAGAGCTTACCATAAAGCTGGTGCTCTCTATGTGTGTCTAATACTACCTGAAAATGGGAGGCATGCTCCTTCTCAATAGTTGAGTAGAACGGAATTTAATCGATGAAAAATATGACAATTTAATCAAGGTAAGGCTGGAAGATCCTATTCATGAGGCTCATGAACACTACTGTATCATTGGTTATGCTAAAGGGAAAAACCAAGAACTTGTAGTGGTCGTACCGACACCTGATTGTTGCCTTCTCCACATCCTCATCTCGGACTCTGAGCTGGTGATAGCCGGATCCGAGGTCTATCGTAGAGAACCATCGTTCTGCATTTAACTGATCAAATATTTCTTCAATACTCATAAGTCGGTACTTTTTCATTAAGATCACCATGTTCAGGTGACGGTAGTCTATGTAGAGCCTCATGTTATCGTACACCTTCATGGCGAAAAGAATTGGGGCTGCCCCAGGAAAAACAGTAGGTCGGATGAATCCCTTCCCCAGGAAATCCTCTAGTTGTACACATGGTTCTCGAAGCTCAATAGGAGCCATATGATATGTTGTAGTAGATATCAGTACCATACGCAGGTACGAGTCAATGTAGAAGTCTGCCTCCCTACGTGGAGGTAGTCCTGGAACATTTTTTGGGAAAACATCTGCATATTGGTCCACCACTAGAAGATATGATGGACACTCCACATCAACTACTCCGAGGTTGAGGAAAGCCAAATGGTGAGTGATCGGTAGCACCTTCCTCTGAACAATACCATCATGTGCTGCAATGGTTCCCATATCACTGGTGATAGTGAATCAGGTACCATCCATGCGGACACACCGCTCTTTGCTCCTAATAAAGTCAATTTGAGAATGGACTATCGATAACCAGTCCAGATCCATGATAAAATCGTAACTCTTTGATGGTGCTATGAGGAGATCCTAGCTGAATCTCTCACCTCCATGAGTAAGCTCACACTGTCGAAACCATTTCGTAATCTTCATCTCTTCTCTTATAAGAGTCTTTATCAGTAAGGATCGAGCCAACAGCTCCGTTGGAATCTCCAAGATCAGAACAAGGGCATTGTCTATGACTGAAAGACTGGAACTTCTATCTATAATAAATAGAGCTAAGTTTTAATATACACTGATAGTAACCTGAATCATCTCTGGAGTTCCAGGGTCATATGTATCAGATTCCTGAAGCTGAGATCTCCCAAATCTACCTGATCGTTGCAGTCAGGGTAGACCACATGGTGGTGGTGGTTATAGTACTTTGTAACATCTACCGCCACCAGCTGCTCGACCAGTTCCTCTACCATGTCAGCCTGTGCCCTGCTGATTTCCTCATTCGAACATATGTCTCTATTTGGGAGGTCCCTCAATTGTCTGCTGATCATCAAAAGAGAGGGTCAGATAGTCATCAGCCATGTGACCATGCCCGCTGTAAGAGTAGAATTTCCAAATCCTGGAATGACTAGCTCTGTCTCCACTCTGGGTGCCTCACACAACCAATCCTGAGTTGTGCAGTCGTCCACCTATAGTTCTGGTCTACTTGGAACTCTGCGTCATCTATATACTTCCAGCCGAAGAACACTCCTCTGCAGGTCGACTATTATTGGGTCTCGCTACTGGAGACTGCTCAGAAAAAAACAATCCACTAGGAGGGCTCTCTCTAACCCCCCCTACTCCATGGAGATGCTGAGGGATATCATCAAGGATTTGATATATCACTTGAGTCCTTGATCGAAAGTCCAGGACCTGAAGAATGGGTCTCGTATCATATCTGTGGAGTTGCGTGGGAGGTCGGTGAACCATGCTGACTACCGAGCTACTGTCATGATGCCCTGCTACAGATGATGTATCTCATGTTCTCACACCACACAAACGGTGTCCGGGACAAACTCCGCCTGGGACATGCTCTCGATGTCTGCATAGAGTAGTGTCTCCTCATCGAGGACCTAAAGAATCAGGCTCCACCATCTTCATGCTAATGAATGAAGGAGACCGACAGAAAGAATCACCATGTAGTATGATGGTGTCCCATCATGCCTTAAAATCTCAACAAAACCTCCATCCAATCCTCAGCCACCTATGGATCCGTCTCTACCTGAAACCTTGGTGGCCTCTGCTGCTGGAACTCTTGCAGGGCGCTCATCTGGTGTGCATCATCTGCGGCTAGGGCTGGTGGTATCGGTGGGCCAATGGGTGGTGGTACCACTGGTTCCTCTACTGGTGCCTCATCTGAAAAGGGACCCTACACTGAGGCCTCATCGCTCATTGGGAATCCATTGCGTACAACTCTTGGGGCTCTAACTAGACGTTCGCGAGGAGGCATCCAAAAGGAAACAGACACGACACTGTAAAATGATTATACCTGGTGAGCTGACATGGTTGAGCTGACAAAATGAGAAAATTTTGAAACACACATGCAATTAGTGTTTTTGTGCAGTGAGTCAGAAATCATATGTCCAGGTATTTGTGTAGAGATATATCAGACACCGCACCAATACTGGACACCCTGAATTGAAAACCACACTCTTTATCCTTAACACTAATGCTTCACTGAAAAGGAATATCAGAGTCCTATGTTCTGTGGTAGAACTGACTCCTCTGATACAAATTTTTCACGACCTGTCCTCAGGGCTGGTGCTATGACTACCCCAAAACTGCCTTCCACATTCCAGGGGCTGGCGACTTGCACCGAATGTGTAAATCCATAACCTGGGAATATATTTCCTTTTATAAAGTAATGAAACACAATCAGAGCACACAACTGGAAGTAAAAAACTATGTATAAATTGTATACAAAATATGTGATGGAATGTAAAAAGAGTCAGAAATACAATCCCAATAGTAAAGTATAAGGAAAATACAAAACATGTACAACTAAAATTCAAATAGCTGTAAGGTGTCTAGAAGCTCTTAGATCGTCCACCACAGATCCTACCTGAATGGTAGGTACAGATAGCCTCCTCAGTGCTCCTGGTATGACCGTCTCCTCTGGGTACTGTCATATCGTGAGGTCTATCTCTAGATACCATAGAGTCCTCGTACACTCCACCTCTGTCAGTACCGCCATTCTTCTACATCCAACATAACGTGGTGCGGGAATGTCCCGTGAAACGGTGAGTATATCGATACACAATAGGGACACGGAGACCCTTAATGGTCTCACAATATCTCATATGGATAATCCAAAATGTAAAGTATTCAACATATTACTCATAATTAGGTATATCCCCATACATATACCTAAATTATCAAGTAACCTATATTAGTAATTAGGAAACACAAAAGTCATAAAATCAGCTTAAACCAAGATTGTTATTATCGAAACCACGACTGCTGTAGAAATCCTCATCTTTCTAGTACAGTGGGCCTGTCGCAGCACCGAGGCACTACTCACTAACCATCGACTGCTGAGGTTCTTCTCCCGTCGAGTACCACAGGATAGCTGCCAACTACCAAGTGCTACACTGTTGGGGGTCTAAATCCAACTACCAGGTTCTCCCCATAACAGCCAGCGTAGGTACTCCTCTTGTCGAGTACTATAGGTATATTGCCAACTATGAGGCACTTCTCCACCATGGGTCTGCCTCCAACTACCAGGTGCTTTCCACTGGCTAGTCGAATCGGGCAAGCAGTCGTCATGTCTGTCAGCTACTAGGTCTCCGCACTCTCCCTGCTCGTCACTGGAAGTATATGCTCCCCTTGCTACTGGAAAAAACACCATGTTTCACTATGTATCATGTAGAAGTATCTCAAAGGTCTGTCTCATCAATGGGATCTCAAAGAAAAGGACAATGTGTCATTCGGACGCCGAGTCTGTTAGTTATTGGAATTTTTGTTCAAGGGGCCCAGTTAGTTTTTAGGATCAAACCAACTTGACCATACCCCAATTGTATCAAATCCTCATGTGGGGTATTCCTAAAGAACTTTCTCACTCTAAGCTTTTCGTCACCCTAGACAGTTTTCGATAGGACACTCATAGCCCGAGATATGAGCAAAATGGTGTATTCAAGTCTGATGGGTACGGGTCCAGTCCGATCAAGTTGGACATACACGACTTGAACCTTGTATAGACCAAGGTCCGACCCAGTCCGAAGGCATGGCTTGGACCGAATGTGCAGCCCAGTGCAAAGACGTGACCAACTATGATGGTGCGGCCCGACCTGAGGGACCGGCCGCACGTCGACTCCTGTCAGCCTCGTGTTGGTAGGTCGTGGGGTGCGGCCAACCGGCCGCATGCTGGAGGGACAGGGGGCCCGACTGGCTGGCCGTGTGGCCTGGCAGGCGGGCCGTGTGCAAGCCTGCCATGGGGCCCGACCTACGGGCTGTGTGGCCCAGCCTGCTAGCCACGCCATGGGAGGATGGTTATACCCCCTACCATTTACAATCTAAATGAACCGGTGATAGGCACCGTTTTTGGTGACCCGCGGGACCTGGGTGTTCCCTCTTTGTCCGGCTGGCCGAGCGGCCAACCTGTTTGGTGACGGCGGCAGCCGGCCCGACGCCGACCACTCCTTGTACCATCACTGCAGTGCGACAACACAGTCGTTCTGCTCCACCGCCACGGCCCACCCATGTTGTGGCCCCCTATTGCACCGCACGACGCACCGACGCCACACCAACCATGCGACAATCGTAGCCGAGGTGTCCAAGTTTACCTTATGCCATGGTGGTGCGACAACACCACACCCCTATGGATCATCCATGGACCACCTTGGCCACATCTCAGATTTCTATGTGGCACAACATTGTCATGCCCTTGTGGCGACCCGGAGGTCTTGCGCAACTAGTTCATTCACACTCTGTCTCAATCGTCATCAATCGAGAATAAACAATAAGGGGAGGTTATGGCCGTGTTCATGCGGTCTAAACCCTCCTTGTTACGGTGGTATCATTCGGTTCTCAGACCATAATTTCAATGATGTAGAACGAGTATAAAACAAATCCAATCCTTCAACCTTGCTCGTCGTTGATTGTTGACGAATTCGCGGGATGACGGTGTCAATTTGTCGACATCGGGAAGTGTCTGGGGTAGGAGACTGAGGAGGAAGAAGCGTCTTCAGCATTCTTCATGGAAATATCCTTCCTTTGATCTGGTAGAATAAGGAAGAAGATATTTGACTATGTTCTTCATGTTGTCCGCATTATTCATATTCTTCATTGGAAGAATTATTCTCCATTGAGAGCTTTCTCCAAGGGTTCTCCAAGCTCTCCCAAGTTGGAAACCAAAAATAATAGAAGAAAATTTCTATTATTTGTTGGCACAACATCACAAAGAGTTGTGTTTAAATAAATGTGACAAACAATTTAATTAATTGGGGTGGAATGGCTTCAAAATTCGAAAAGGAGTGTGGGAGAGACAGAAAAAAAATGAAGAGATAGTTGGCACAATTATTGGTCATGTCCAAGAGATACAAGGGGTTAATTCTCGGGTGGTACCAACATTAATTATCCTCCCAATAGTGGTTATGTGCGAGTGGGCCCCCCCCACCATAACCTCTTATGAGAGATTATGGTGTGGTGACCCCCACCTCTATCCTCCACATAGAGATTTTAACCACAAAAATAAAAATAAGACACACTTATTTTTATTTCACATTAATCTTAAAAACTACAAAAAAATAACTTCCATTCTCGCTAGAACACAGCTGCAGTGAAGGTCTCATTAAGCAATCACCGATGCTGCGAGCTCAACAGTGCCCTCTGATTTCAATTCTGAGGTCTGGTTCAAAGGTTATAGAATCTCGATCACACTTTTACTGAAAATTCATAAGAAAAAATTTTGAAATTGATTCCGGGAACAGTAGGCCTCAGAATCAAGCGATGTCAGAAAATGAATACTCATAAAATTCTCATGTATTTGTGAACAAAATTTCCACCGATATTTCAGGACATTACAACTTCCAATACTATAATATTGGATTGGTTTCCCTACCTAAACCATACTATTAGTCAATATCCACTCCAAAGAAAATTAATTTTGATTTGGTCCCCTAATAATAATTGATCAGTCCACATTCCTATATTATTTATATTATGATATGTTCATCTATAGCCAATGCATCGGTGTAATATATAATTAAATATTCTCTAATAAAATAATGAAAATCAAACATATTTTTTTACAAGATAATAAAAATTCATCATTTTATCACCTTCTTAAAAGATATAATATTAATAAACATTTTATCATAGCATAACCATTAGAAAAGAATCCGGATTCCTAATAATAATATCATCAAAATAATAATCCTCACAGAGACGGAATAAATATGGTGTCATTTCAAAATATCCATGGTAATTATTAAAAAACACTAATGGATAAAATCTTAAATTGAAATGGTTTCAAAATATCACTTAGAAAAATTCTATATAAAAGTGAAATTTTCATATGAAATATATTATTTAAAATATAACACATTCCCAATTATTAAATAGAAATCATTTATTAAAATTAACATTGATATTTTTAAAATGGATCAAATTTTTTTTAGCCCTAGATGGTTTAAAATTCCATCCAACTTCTATATGTTATTAATTTTTTTTAAATTAATTTTTTTCTAAAAAGTATAAAATGTCTCATTTAGAAAATGAAAAGAGTATTATTTTTACACTATTTATTAATATTTCAAACATGGTTAAAACTAAATTTAATAAATTACTATAAATTAATGAAAACATTTTAGGGAATGTTTTTATAAAACATGGACGTGGAAGATAAAATATTTTTGATCGATGAGAGAGATAATGTAGTTTTCCTTAAAAGTGATATTTTGGAATCCTAAGAAATTATATTAAGGTGAAAAGGAATAAAATAGTTATTCTATATAAATTACTTGTGGAAAATATATTTTACGATATTTTTGATATTTATATCATGAAATGTCATTATCAGAAGAGTAATCATAAAAAATCGGAATAAATAATGAAATTGTAACATAAAACACCTACAAAATCTTAAACATTAAAATATTAACATATTAAAAGTAAAAAAATATATGGACATGTCTATACCCATAGTTTTCCATGATTATAAGAATAATCAAAATTCAATATAATTATATATACCACAAAAAAAATAATAAATTGGTGAATAATACATGTTTCACATATGTGTAAATCTATGATGGAATTAATTACATCAAGTTACAATTTTCTTTAAGGCACTCTAACTTCTTATATAATAGATTTAAATTTAATATAATTATATTATAGAATAATTTAAATAACTATAATATACAAAAATTTTCACTTATAATATATATAAATCAATCTATTTATAATTATTTTTAAGATTATCATGTTTTTGTCTTAAATTATTTTGTTTGACTATGAGTTTATGTTCAGTTGTCCTGGTCAGTGTACATTGGTCAGGCCTTCATATTCTACTGAATATTCATGTTGATATAAATATTTTATTTATTCATTATATATATATTTATGTTCAACCATAAAGATATATTATAGAAAAATGAACCACACTACTCATGGAGATGGTATACCATACAGAATAACTTTTCAATATATATATATCGAATAAAAAGTAAATATTATATCACTAAAAACAATATTAATTATATAATACATGTCATATATATTCCTTAAATAAATCCTTGTTATCAGCTTTGTAATTTTGAATTGAATAAATGTTTCACATCACTTCATTGAGGCGTTAGAAGACAAGTATTAGTAAGAGAAGTTATCATTTATATATATAAATAAATATATATATATATATATATATCAGAAGGTAAGAAGGGAGATTTCATATTATCATCATATTAGAATAATAATTTCATAAATAATATTTAAAAAAAATTAAACCCATTATAATACTAATCCATGTAATATCATAATGGAAATGAATATTATCTCTACAAGGGGATATTAAATTTTACGTATGCACAAGTGATACATTTACTTCTCATTTGATGTAGAAGATGACAAATAATGGAGGTTTAATAATAATAATAATGTTTTAAAATGTATAGAACAATTTGAAAAAAATTTATTATAAATATAAATAATTTATATGATGTTAATGTATAAGTAATAAAAGTGATTGATATGTTAATATGATTACCTCATCTTTGAAAGATTTCATTTAGATAACCTCTTGAGGATCATAGGGATAAAATATTTGTAAAAATATTACTTATAAAATGTGAATATACTCATTTTAATGGAATTTTTTATGATTTGGTCGTGATATAATGATCAATGTTTTGTAGTGGAGATAATGTATGTGTGTCCTTTTATAAGTGAGAGGAGGGGTACTCTTGGAATCTCTTATAAGATGAAAATTTAGTAAGTGTAATTATCTATAGAAATAATTAAAATTGAATGATATTGAATAAAAATGATTCATGTTACTGAAATAACATCAAAAAATAAAATTTTTATAGGTTGACATGTTGTTATAAACCTGATCTTTTGGTTTAACACTTTTGATAACTTATTTTAACCACAAATGCAATGACATCATTTTCTATATTAATGGGTTATAATTTCACTTATAAATTTAAAATTGTATCCTAAATTAAATAAATTAAATAATATATCATGTATTACCAACATTATTATATTTAATTTTTTCTTATTTTTTAATTTATTTTAAAAAATCAATTTAATATAAATTATTATTAATCCGATTTTGACACAATTTATTAATCTTAACTATAAACCTGCCATGAAAAATATTGAATTTTAATATAATAATTCTAAAAATTAGTTATATTTATAATAATATTCTTAATTTATGGGAACACAATATCTAACTAAAATTATACTTCTGATAATATATTTAAAATAATTTACTTAATTATTTTATTAATTGAAGAAATATTGAGTTAGCATTGTGTAAAAGATAATAGTAATTATAAAAATATTGTAAATTTGAATTAAATTTCCATCATGAAATAAATTTAACTATTCTAAATTTTATTGTTAATATTCATTCACAACATCAATTTTTCTTATTTGAGCACAGAAGAGATTTTTATCAGTAAGAGATTTTAATTTTTTATTTTTCATTATATAATATATTTATAGGAAGTATCCAATGTCATGTGTCTCATAAACATCTAAATATCGAGAGAATAATTATAAGGGTATAATTACCTTCACCCATTGATATTTAATATACAAAATGTTTCCGTTATCACTTAGTTTTATCCATGGTATACCAGATTTACCCTTTTACAATGATGAATATTTCTTACTATTTTCACTGTTAATTATAAAAAAAATTATGTTAAAAAAATTAAATAATATTAATTTAATAATTAAAAATATATAATATATTTTACAAAATTAAATTTTTATAAGTGGGGGATTTTTTTAATAAGTACACTATAAATCATGTGAATAATGAAATTTCAAAAAAATATATTTTTTGTCTAAAAGTATATTTATAACAAGATAACAAATAATATTATTTCATTTTTAATTAATGAGATTATTTTAAAATAAATGTGACATATATTAATTTTGGATCAATTTAAAAAGATAATGGTTCTTTTTCATGAAACATAATTAATGTTTTGAGAAACACAATATTATTCACTATATAATGAAAAATAAATATTTTCAGAACAATCTCAAAATTTTTGACACTATAATTTTGATATAATGATTTAAAAAACTAAGTTCATTTTATAAAAATAGAATTTATATAAGTTTAATAATTTAATTCAATGTTATTTTCCAAAAATTTATCAAACGATTATTTGAATAAAATGAATTTTTAGTGAATAAAATATCATCTATAAAAATAAATTACTTATTTCATAAGAAATAATAAACACATTTTTATTGAGATATAAAATATATACATACATAATAATGTGTTTATTACTTTTAATAATATAAAATATAATAAATAGGATTTAACTGAAATGTATAAATACTAATAATTTTTTATTATATTTTGGTTCATTATAACTCACTGACGTGTTTAATGCAATCAACCAATGAAATAATTTTTTAAGGGAAATCTATTCTAAATTCACCGGGTGTTACATTATCCCCCCTTTAGTAAATTTCATACACACAGTTTTATCTTGGGAACAATAATAAATAATTTGATAATTGAAAACTCATTTGTGGAAAAATCACATAGTAAAAATGGTCAATTAAACATCTTCCTTAAAAATGGAATGAGAACTACAATGGTCATAAGTAATAAAACTAAAATAGGTTCCAAAATAGTCAAAAATTAGTGGTATGTGAAATATATAGGCATGGATTGGAAAATTATCCCCAATGTTAAAAAATATATTATACAGATAATATTCTTATTACAATTTTAGTAACCACAAAAAAAACCTATGAGGGTTGAAAAGACTATCAATTCATCATTAATGAAAGTAAATAATAAAAGTATACATCTAAATAATATTCATAATTATTCAACTTAATTTTATTATCCTGATATGGAACATGAAAAAAATTTACTTGATTTATTTTTTCATCATAAGAGAAATTCAATCCATTTTTTGTGATTTGATTAATTATCTTATCATCTCTTACTCCAATAAATGAATAATAAATCTGATGTTTTAATGCCTAAAGAAATAATATTTTCTTTTTAATATATCAATATATCAATATTATAATTATATATTATTTCTTCAATCACAACTATATTATATTTTTATTAGAAAAATTATAAAATTTTATTAAATATAAGTCACCAATGTCCAAAATGTACTCAATAACTCCTAAATTTCAACTTAAATTTTTCCATTAGTCGTTATCCATAAAAATTCCTCAATATATATCTAAATCAATTAAAAACAAAAAATATGAATAAATCTTTTAAAAATGATTCTATTTCTACGATCATATTAATAAAATATTGCTATAAAACGCAACAGTTTTCATAATTTCTTATTAAAAACATGTGAATAACAAGATCATATAATATCCTGAAATGTAATAATGTTATCCCAAAATAGTCATAATGATAATAAAACCACAATAAAAAAATATATGATTCCCAAAAAATACATTATCTTAATTCCTATAATAAAACAACATAATATAAAATATATAAAAAAAATAAAAAATTAATTAAAAATTATCATAAATTGCATTTTTATCAAACCATTTGTAATTTTGATTATCATGTATTGTATTTTATTTAAATTCTCTATATAAATAACAATTTGTTTTTCTAAATAAATCATTATTAAAGGTTATATTTAAAAAAAATTGTGAAAATATATAAGGATATATTTCCCTCAGTTATCTATTTCCTATAATATGAGACCATATTAATAAAAAACCATTATAAGTTAATAGTACAATTCAATGTATTCTTACAAATCATTAACAGACCAAATTTCAGAATAAACCATATATGTTTCATGTTTCATACAACCATAATAACGTTATTAAATAATTTCTACATCCCAAATATTCAATTAATTTACATAAAAAACGTTATTCCAACCACATTAATAATTTTCAAAACCCATTTAAATCATTGATTTCAATGTCAAACCTTTTATCAAGGAATTGAATCAGATAAATCCCATGATCACTATACATAATATATTAAATTCCAAATAAATTCATTTCTATTTTAACATTAGTTAAAATTATAATATATTTTCTCCTTCTATTAAAACATTATCCTAGGTTCTCTTTCCTATATTATAATTATAAAGAAAAATAACAATTATTTACTCTATGTTCATTAACACATGAAATTTCATACAATTACAGTCTTCATTTTTAAGTTTATGGCAATCTCAGTAATATTTATGTTTCTAATCTTATATAAAAAATTTTCTTTAGAAATAATCATAAGGTATTTCAATCTTGTTCTTATTTAATACACTTTCTCTAGAGTAAAATCATCCATTATCTGTAACATTCAACACTCACATCCATTATCTTGGTTCAATACATTGTCAAAATCAAAAAAATCATAACATGATAAACAATAATAATATTCGAAATCTATATAATATCCAATAATAAATTATAGTAGGTTTATATAAATAAACTTTATTTTGAAAATATAAACCCATTGGTTTATCATATGTCATAAATGATTATTACCAAAAATTTATGTTGTTATCATAAACATAAACTTATCCCCATTGTTCTCACTGATGTTTTCTCATCCTATTTTCATAAATTTGATATAAAAATATTTTGATACCTAGTATAGTGACCTCTTACTTCATAGATGAGATGTAAATAATATTTTATGATTACTAAATACATTACATTAAAGGTCTTCTAGAATACTATAGGTATATTAACATTGGAAACATGTATACATAAATAACCAATTATTAAGTGAAATGAAATATCTCACACTGTATTCTCCATAAATAGAAAAATTATTAATTATATTATATACAATACCATTATTCATAACAGGGGTTAAATCAATCATAAGATTGGGTGAGTTCAGATTATTATATTGTTAAACACGGGGGATATCAATGATCTCTTGAAAATAACATGGGCATAATTGTATAATCACATGATATTAAAATTTTAAAACCATAAATTTGAAAACATATAATATAATATTTTTTCATGACATAAGGCCTATAATTCTATAACATTGTACTCATAATGGAATAAAATAACATGATACATGATAGTATAACATTAAGGGAGGTAAAAATTTATAGAATATACATAAAAATTAATAATCACTTCTTTATCATTAATTTCATAAAACAAAAAATATCATATAAGACTATGTTTACTTCCAAATAAATCACAGTAATAAATTTTCCCTATCAATAATATCATAATGGACATAGCCCTTTTTTGAACATGGTTCACTCACCATTCCAATAGTATTTATATTATTAGATAACCATCCTTACCAAAATGAATTAAATATTTATATAATTTTTTTCCCAGAAATAAAATAATTAAATCCATAAATATGTGTTTTATAAGATCATTTAACATGCATCATATCATATCCCAGGAAAAATATATGCATTTCATTAATATTTAATTTTTTTATACTACAATGTAATGAAAATGGTTTTATAAAAATATTGTCATTATTATTTAAAATCATACAAAAAATGAATAAAGATGGTATCATTAAATAACATCACTAGTAAATATTATGAAATGACAAAGGATTATATATTATAGGTAAAATTCATTTAGAATATAAAATGGAACACTAATTGTGGAAAATAAACATCTTTAATACACAATAATTTATTGAAATATAATAAAATATAAAATATAAAATAAATAATATTCAAAGAAAATATCCTTGGAAATATTTAATAAGCCCTTTATAATATTTTAATTTAAAGATGGCGGGATATTATATATTTTACTTGTATATTATAACATAGATTCGTTTCACATTCTTACTAAAAATTAAATAATACTATATCCAAAATAGTAAAATGTTATTAATATTATTTTATTCCAAAAAAATCATTGGGAATAAATAGTTGTTTATATTGGTTTTTGAATATTAAAAATAGTCATAATTTTTTAGAAAACATGTCCCTGGAAGATTAATTCTTTTTAATTGAATAGTGAAATATAGTTATTTTTCACTAAAACATTCATTTGTTCTCTTGAGTAACTAATTTGATTAAAATAAAGGGAAACGATTTATTCACTCAAAACAACCATAGGATAATAAATTTAATGATATAATTTTTAGGAAGATCATAAAATTTCATTATGGGAATCATAACCTTATACAATCCCGATAAACACAGAGATTTTAATATAAAATATTTTCCACATTGGTAACATTCAAATATAAATATAGAGGAATAAATAATCTTATATGGATATTTATATCCCCATTATTTTCATTATTATATTTATAATATAAATTTCTAGTAATTATATAAAAAACGTAAATAAACCACGTTATGAATATGGAATGTGTCTCATTAATGTAAATGTCAGATGAAAATCCATTACCTCAAGTTCCACTTGATTAAAAAGTTTTATAAAATCCTAATTAATATGTTAATATTTATTATATTTATATATACTAATTATTTAAAAAATATATTATCATAAATTATACACTTATGATATTTCAACATCTATATATTAATAATATTTCCATAAAATCATACATTCTGGGTGTTTACTTATTTTGTTTGTTATGATATTTTTGATTTGGTAGTTCTGATCCTTGCTCTTTGAATATGGATCAATAATATATATAATTTAAATAATTATATAAATAAAATATATATTCAATATATTTATTTAAATCCATCCATAATGGAATTATATAGAAAAATTTATTACAACATTCAAGGAGATGAAGGGTGATATGTTGAGATGAAAACTGTTTTTACTCTTATACTTTTGAAACAAAATAAAGATAAATATAAATTTACCTTCACATATTATTTTTTATACCTAATAAATAAAATATATTAATTAATTCCATCCTTATTACAATCCATATATATATATATAAATATAGAAAATTGGATTTCATTAAAGTTCCAGTGGTCTAAACTTATACATAAGCGATATTATTGTATTCCAATATATTAGAAGATTATAATTTTGATGTGTTAATGTAATTAATAAATTATAAATATTTAATGATAATTATAGTTAAAAATAAATCCCATTAGAATACCCATCCATAAAATATAGATATTTAAAATGAATTGTATTTCTATATAGAGAATGTATTTTGTATGTATACATGAGAGACAAATTGACACCTTATTTGAAAGGAATGAGGTTTCATAATTTTGGTATGCTAATAATAATAAAATTTAATTATAATTTATATATTTTTTTCTTTTATAATAATTTCCTAAGTCATAGATGTTTAAAAAGGATAATAAAAAGGGAACATGATTTGTTAAGGCGATTACATCATCTCTAAACAAGGTTCTTTACATATTCTCTTCAGGATCAGAGGCTTATTATTTTGATAATAATATAACCACAATAAAATTTCTCAATAATTTCAGATGATTTTTATAAAGGGGGTTTTGAGATAGTATGGTAAATGTTGTGTACAAATAGGAATTGAGGGGATCTTTTTAGAACTGATGGGAGTGTAAATCTTTCAATTTATTAAAATATTAAAAATTAACAAACATATCTTTAAATCCAAATTATTCCAAATGGGGAGATATTAATAGATATGATATTATTTTTTTAAATTAAATCATCCAATAAAAAAATTTATAAGCTTCTGTGGGGTTTTATACCTTATCATTTTGATTAGCAGCATAGTTAATATAATTTAACATTAACCAGAATAAATGTTTTTTCAAACGTTATGGGTTATAATTTAACATATAATGTAATAATTTATAGATAAATAGTAATGTAATAAAAATTAATATTTTATCTTATCCACATTTTCTTCAAATTATATTATAATTATTTAATAATTTAATAAAATATTATTTTTTAAGAATATAAATAATGTCATTTTTTATACATTAATTTAATTTTACACTAATTACAAGAATAAAAAGTTGTAATTTTAATATAATACATTAAAAATGTAATATATTATATTCATGCATAAAATTGGTGGGATTTTATAACTCACTCTAATTAAATTATTTTTATTTTTTAACATAATTTATTTTAATTTCCAATAAATTGAGGAAATACCATGTATGTGTTGCATAATAAATTTTTTCCATAATATGATTAAATAAAACTATAACTAAATTTCCATCATGATTATAATTTCATTATAAACATAATTAGAAATAATAATCATTCACAAAACTTTTTTCCCAATGTGATAATAAATGATATATTTAAACGTAATAGAGTTCATTTTTTTATTTTTATTTACTTCAAATATTATATATTTCATTTTCATGGTTGAGTTTTGAAAATAATAATCGCAAATCATTTGTTTATAAGAATGAAAATATATCCATCGAATAATACTGATGATAAAAAATGGATGTCTTATCACTTAATTTGTACCTAAGATAATATGATTTATCCTTTTACCATGATTCTGAATTATTAATATATGTAGTATTAATTTTTGAAAACATTTAGTTAATATTATTAAATAATATTATATTATTAATAAAAAGTGTGAAATAATTTTCAAAAAATATTCAATCTGCATAACTTTGAGAAATTTATTTTATAATTATCCCGCAAAATCATGATGAATAACATTTATTTAAAAAAATTCCTTCATAGTACAATTACATATTGAGACCAAGATCACAAATAATGGTTATTAATATTTATTTTATTTTATTAGATTTATATAAGGAAGTATGAAATTAATTCTCTAGGATTTTATCAACAATATGGCAATTTAATAATGAAAATAAATTGTATTTTTATAAAAAAAATCTGTATTATTCATTAATCATTAAAACTTGAATACTTTCATAAAAAACCCCATATAAAAACATAAGTTAATTTCAACAAGATGAATTATAATATGATGTTTAATTTTTATAATAAAATATTTTCTAGTGGTATAAATTAAATATAATTTCAATACACAAAATAGTATAAAAATCATTTCTGCTTAAAAAATGGTTTCAATCATTAAATGAAATTACTAAAAACAATGTTCTAATTTAGTTAGAATTAGTATTTTTTTATTATGTAAGAATAAAATATATATTTAACAATATGATCATTCTAATTCATACTACCCTAATTAATTTAATGGTTATAATATAATTGTATAAATAAATATTTTTTTTTAATATATTGTGAATTTAAAAAACTCGATATTTTTTTAACATAATATATCAATGAAATAAAATTTACCAAAAAATAAATATATTCCAAAATCTCATTTTGTTATATAACCATATAATGAGAGGATGTTTTAGCTTATCTGAGTGGTAGGAGATTTTACTCTAACATTTCCTCACATCCAATCATATAAAAAATATTTTAAACAATAATAATTTATTCATGTGAGGTTTATTTCATTGAAATTGGTTGGGGTATTAGTAGATTAGATATCATATGTAGACCCTACAAAATCATATTAATTCATTAAATTAATTTACATTATGTTTTTTTGATAATCTAATGAACTAAATATTTTAAACTTGTTTTATATGACAACTGGCTATGTTCAATAGTGTTTTATTACTCACACATTGAACTATAACCAACTAACAATTATATAATTTTTTCTTGTAACTAGCAATTTTAAAAGGCCCTATATAATGATATTGATATGGTGGATAATATTAGTGGTTATAATTGGATCCTGATAGAAATTGAAATCATTTTAAATTTCAGCATAAATATTCTTTTTTCTTTTTCTATATGACATATATGAAAAATATTTCCTGGGATTCAGTTTAGGTTATTTATGTATTACATACATATAATAAACTTGATATAGAAAGTGACATTATTTTTATGGATTACTTACAACTATGATTACAATTTTTTACTTTTTTTATTTTCTATTTTTTCTATTAATATCATGATATATGGAGACCAAATATTAATTTGATAGTCCCAAAAATATTTTCTAATTTACAACTACATTATTTATTTGTGTATTTCATATTTGGAGGAATGTATGGGGCTATGAGTCACTCCAGCATTTACCCAATGATTTAGACAACAAAATTGAATCTTTTTAACAAATATTTATATTAAATACTTATTAAAATCATATTTTAATTATAAAACTAAAAAAATACACCATCTTATATCAGTTTACCTATATTTCCCTAACGATAAATCCTTCTGACCCTGATTTCTTCTTCATATTGATTTATGGATCCCAAATTCCTAATTACTTGTAAAATATCAATATATCTATAATTTTATTCATTTATAAATATTATTAAGCACATACATGATGAATTTTTTATCTTCTATAATATTATTTTACTTACACAACCTAATCCCCATAATTTGCGATTTTCATATTATTTTATTAAATTATACTAAAGATGATTATATATATGTTTATAGATTATAAAAACAAAATAAAAAAATTTATGTTGTTCTAAAATTATAATTCATTTCCATGTGTTTTTATGTCCATTATGATGTTTGATATTTTGGTAATAATCATTAGAAGCATGTTTCAAGACATTCAAGAGTTGGATGAATGTCAAAATATATAAAAGTAACATTGGTAGTAATATACATTTTCATATTGATAAATTAAGAATAATTAGATATAATAAAAATTTATATTGTTATCTTGAAGTGTATTATAATAAAAGTATTTACAATTGACAGTTTCTTGTATTGTTTATGGACAATAATAATCATATTTGGAATATTGTATAGATTTTTTTTACATTACTCAGGGAGTGGTGTGGAAAACATGGGTGATATGATATGATAGATTTTATATATTTATTAGAATTAGGTTATTTTAACGGGATAAATCATTATCATATATTTGGATAATTTGATGCGGAGTTTCTAAAACATAAAAATATTCTTGATATATATTTTACATTTGGTATATTTGTATATAACCATTGAGTGACATGATAAACATAGTGGATTTAATTGATTTGGGTTTTTAAGCCTTTTTTTATAATCACTAATGGTAGTGTGACGTGTGTGATAATATATGACATGAAATATAACCAATAATGGTATATTGGGATTATGTGAAACACCATATGTTATTTAGATAGGTAGTTATTTGGTACACATCATATATATAAGATATTTAATGAATCACCTATATCCTAGGGCATATATCATATTCACGATGACTATTAAATATACTGATATTTTTTAGGAATGAAAAACTATATGTTAATTATATATATATATTCTCCTGATACATGGTTTGGTAGAATTTACCGAACGGACAAGTAAAAATATATTCGGAGGTACAATTTACAAGGTTTTATGGGTTATTATTCAATGAATTACTCTATGTTATTAATGTGATACATGATATTATATAATAAAGGAGGCGAACCAATATGATTTTTAATATATATTGTCATATGGGATCGTAGGAATGTTGTGAGGGTTTTTATTTAGGAACCATTTAGCAAATGGAAAGACCAACAGAATATATTGATCCTCAAATTATTCCCCGGGTTGGAAATTTCAACCAAAATTTTATATATATATATATATATATATATATATATATTTCAAAAATCTAATCCTGGGTACAAATATATGTTTTATAGGACCCCTATAATTGGTGGGGACTTTCAGTTCGATATATATTCCATCATTTTAACATGGAAAAAATAATTA
This sequence comes from Viscum album, assembly GCA_963277665.1. Classification (NCBI taxonomy): domain Eukaryota; kingdom Viridiplantae; phylum Streptophyta; class Magnoliopsida; order Santalales; family Viscaceae; genus Viscum; species Viscum album. Next base: position 346,707,933 of record OY728166.1, on the reverse strand, counting down.
AAACTAAGTAGATAGGCTGAAGAAAATATTGTAGAGATTCATGATATATTACAATGTTTCCAATAACATGAAATTTATATATATATTAGATGAAAGGTTATACCTTTTAAATTAATCTTCACGATAGTTTATATATAAGTATACAATGATATAGGAAACCCTCTTAATAGAATACACATTTTGTTCTAAAATGATTAATCAGGGCCACAATAGATGTCAACTAATATTGTTTAAAATACATGACACAATGTTTTCACTAATATAATCTAAAATTTTGAGTATCTATATGTTTAAGTGGAGTTACATTTGTGGGATCGATGAAATATTTTATAGTGGATTCAATTTTTTATTTGTTTCTTATAGATATATTCTTTATATATAAGTGACACATTGAGTGACCCTACAGAGAGCCTAATTTTTTATTTGAGTAATGACATTTAAAATTCTTCCAATTTTGTTTCTAGAGACCATATATTATTATATATTATATTTAACTAGGAAAAACATCCAAAATTATTTTTCAGTTTTCATTTACAATGGATAATTGTCTTTATCTTTAGGAATAAATTTTGTTAATTTATGTGGTAGTCGAATTTTAATGAGTATTTTAGTATTTAAGTTAATATTTAAATAATAAAAACACAATTATATATTTATTAACATCCATATATATTAATATATATGTATAGAGAAAATAAATAATCACTAATTTATCAATATATAATATTTTAGGTTGTATTTTTATGATCTCTATTAAAGTTTTAGGCCACTATCTATGTAAAGTTATATATAATAATTAAATATATCTATAGTCACAATAATTTAATGAATATAAAAAATTTTCATATATTTTTTGAGACCATTATGGTTTAACAGTCCTCAGTAAGAAGCTTATAGAATTCTCACTCAGAAGTTAGATCATAAAAACAATTCCCCAATGAGGTAAGACATAAATTTTAATATTAACCTCCCTTTTATTCACAATATCATTATTATATTTTTTTTATTTTACAAGTATACATGATAAAAAATAATATAAATTTTATTTTTGAATATTATTTTTATTAAATCAATATTAATGAAAAAATTATGATGATAATGAATTGGTTCAAATGAGACCACCCACTACCTTACATTTCCCTATCATTAAACCAAACTAGATGAAATATATTACAATCATTTCATACCATAAAAAATCATGATGGGAGTATGGGACACATGAATGATATATGATATCCATATATCAAAATTATCACATATAATCACACACTCTATTATTACTCATTATGAATAATACCACTTTCATTCATCACATTGTCAATATAAATTAATGTGGTGAAACATCATGTAGATTGTAAATAATTGGTAAAAAATTCAAAGTTAAATTATTGTTTGATGAGGAAGTGTGTAATTAATCAATAATAAATTAAAGATACATGTTATTTATAGAGTTGAAAATATAAAGAAGTCAAATATAAGGATCATATCTTTCTTAAAATAGAAATGGGTTTTTAATAGAGTTATAATGCATAAGGAATATGGGTGGCTGATGACTACTTTATCTATTTGCTATGTGGTGGGTGCATGTATCATTATGAAAGGCTAATCCGACCAATGGGACACATGTCATCCTGAATTATGATCCCATCATTCTGGGAAAACCTTTTTATTTCTAATTCCCTTCCAAGTGGCTAAACTCTTTTGGTTTCATAGGAGATTTTCCTCAGTTGGAATGTACTATGACCTAGAACAACTATGTTCAAGAACAAATGTTGTTATAAGCTTCAACCCCTACTCAATTTCTTATCTCTATGAACACTACTAGTTCATCAACCTTTTATCACAACACCATATGGTTTTATCAAAGGATTGTTAGTTGACACGAAAAACCAAAATCCTAATTTTATTCTCATTAATTTCACCTAATTGTATGGATTAGATAAATATATATTAAATTTTTTGTAATTTCAAATGTAAAATGTATCAGTTTGGACATATCTACCATAAATATACATTTTTGAGATTAATTAGGTTTTTTTGAGTATATTTAATATATATTTGAGATGTGTATCATTTGAGTAATATGTTCAGATATAGAACATGTGTAAAACCTGATTTTGAGACAAATCCTCAATTCCATAGCTGATGATCTCATAAGATATCAGATTTACCACGTTGTATATGAAAATATATCAAAATGCTATGTGGGTCTAATGTGTTTCCACATGGAGAGAATATTCTCATATCATAGTAATATAATATACAAAATAACCAAAAATAATCCAAAAAAATGTCTACAAAATGAAAATAAATAAATGTCTTTTATATATCAAATTTATTTTCAAGAATATAATAATACATCCCAAATAATTTATAACTAGTATGATATAATACATTAAATTTATAAACCAAATAATAAAACATAATATTTATACACTACTATCCCTCAGCCACATATATTTTCTCCATTCCAGATTTCCATCAATTCTATGATATATTTCCCCTCTTCTCTACCTTAACATATGATTTTGGGGTTCACTAATGTATTAATTTTCATGGGCTAATTTATATGTGAGAGAGTAAAACATAGTAGGACACTACTAATGGTTTACCTAAAAACATAATATTGTAGCTTATAGAAAATTTATATCATCTGTATAATAATTGTAAAACATAAACATAATGATATAACCACTATTGATCATCAAGATCCTAGAATGATACATATTGTTTACCATAATTACTTCATCTAGTAAAATATTTATCTTATCATTCTACATCAACCACCATGGGGTAAAGATACCCTTCAAAATAAAGATATTATAATATCATCAACGGATACATTTTTCATACTTGGATTAAATTAATTACATCATATACATAGGTGAATCATCCTCCTCGAAACACCAAATCAAATAATCATTGGGTAATTACCCTCCCCATAGAAACATATCACATTAAATCAGATAAATAAACCATCATATAACACCTTACCTATAAAAACCTTTTCCAAAATCCTACCTATAGATATGTATATATCATATATATAAGGGGGACACATCCTGATTTTGAATAGATATAATGAAAACATTAATTGTGGATTTTATTTCAAATTGATATCTTATAATACCCACAATTGAGTTTGTAGCTCCCCAAAAACATCATATGTCATATATAATCCACAAATTGTGTTATATACCCTAATTTGAGCATTTGGTGTATTTTATTATAGGATACCCAAGAGGACCATGCCATTATAATACATCTTGTTTGTAATTGAAACAATACATTACATAATAAACTCCATTCACTAAGAATAAATAGGTTTTTAAACATAGAGAATAACTATATGAGAAATATATTTTTACATTTTTGTGATCATTTATAAATAAATTCATAATAATATTTATTGTATTAAAAATATCCCCTGTTAAAATAATCCTCATAAGTTGTGAAACTGATACAAAAAAAATGGAGAAGAAAAAATTCCACACAACCAATAAAAAAACATATCAAAATAATTCCCATGGAGAAATATGAAAATATTAAATTATATATGTTGGTCTGAAATATATGATTAAACTATCATTTTAAAAAATCACATTTTTCATTATATCAGAACAAGTAAACTGATTTTATAAAAAATAACATGGTGTAAATATTGGGATTAGAGATGTCATAAATCATGATACATGGACAATAAAATAGTATTATATCATGGTATTATAACACCAATATTGGTATAAAAAATTGGGATCGCACCACACTATATGCTTCCAATTGTGGACAACACATCACATTATATTTACTATAGTGGATCAGGAAATACATAGTGTTTTCCCTTTTAGATGATGTATTACTACTTGTTACACCATTATCTAATGCTATGTAATGCATAACTGATGCTTTGGATTCCTATATAGGTGCTAAAAATCACATTAAGTTTATCTATACATCTATTTTTCTTATGAAGTCATTTAATGATTATATCAATAAAACCCATTAATAAGAGTGTGTATTAATTTTTTTTTCAAATGGTATCCCATAAATAACCACATTAACCTAATCAGTTGATTCCAAAATCAATCCACATAGAGTTGAACATTATCAAAACATTTTGATTTTGATTTATAAACCAAATCTTCCAAGAAAATAGATATCTACAGAGATAAATTCCAAAAAATATAAATAAAATCAAAGTAACAATGAATATATATACAATTGGAAAATGGTTGCATGACGATCCATTGAATTGATACTTTTTTAAAAAAAAATGAATGAAGAACATTATATTTTTAATATAAATTTTCATTAGACAAATCTTCATAAAAACGCAAATTGATAAATTAAATGATGTAAATTACTTAAATCATGTTATAATTTATATTTCAGATAATTATTCAATGGATAGTATTTGAAATAAGAACACATTTTCCCTTGAGTTGTATAAAATCAAACTCTAGTAACCCATAACCAATGTACATTTTATTACAATGGTATAATATAAATTATATCTCACTATGCATGATTAATTAATTCATCTATCTTGAAGAACATTATACATATATGATTATCATGTTATATAAGAAATATAAAATTATTGTACTAATGTGCATTGTAGTATCCTTGATATCAGTCATAATATCTATATTTATATATTATGAAAATGATAAAATAAAGGTTGACATTATATTGTTTTGTATGTGATACATACGGTAAATGAAATCATGTGTAAATAGGGAATAATACATATGGGATTTTATATAACTGATAACACATTCCACTAAATCAATAAACATGGATTAAAAACATTCATGAATAATATGAGTGTAATAATACAATTAGTAAAACAATTGAATTATCAATAATTAAAATGATAAATATTGTATTTCAAGACATCATAATTCATTATATACTCAACATATCATCCTTTTGCCATGATAGATTAATCAATGGGTCTGGAAAATAGTATATATTTTGGCCAACCTAATTTTTAATATGGTACTTCGATGTGTCAACAAGCTATATATTTCTATTCTCTACCTTTAATATTGTGTACAATGAATTCATTATAAATTAATTGATAAATAAGAATAATAATCAATATGTATCATCATTAAATTTTTATATTGAGTAATGAAAACAAAATATCAATATTTACCCATAGAATAAAATAACATTCAAAGTAAAGAACAACATTTATAAATGTTATATGTTTTAATAAAATAATATATCAATGATTTATTTAATTTGGATATTTAAGATAAATTTAATGTCAATTATCACAATAATGCTAATTCATCATGCCGAATTTAATAATAAAAATTTAATAGTAGATAAAAGGTGACAATTGATGGGTTTTGTAATGAAATCAAGATCATTATAGACATCTGGAAAGTGGATATAAATATTTAAATAATAATTCATTAATTATTTTCTTTATAAATCCATTGAGATCAATCAGAGGAATATAAGGATCCTAAACATTATATAGTGGTGTGAAAAAACCATTATCACCGTATACATTCAAAATAAATATTAATGTTGAATTTTTGTTAAGAATGTGGGAAATAAAAATTAAAAACTAAATTTTAAATATTCTTTTAAATCATTGTATAAATTCTTAGATATCAAAAAAAATGGTTTATTAATAATTTATTTAAATTAAAAGGAAATTTTCATATCAATATTTAAAAATATCTACATTAATAAAAATTAAACATCATCAAAATTTGAAATAAGATCTTATTTTATTTTAAATGTTTATTTTATCGATTCATGTTTCAAATATGTGATTAATTAGAAGAAAACATGGTATGACCTTAAATATCTATATGATAAGTAAATATATCAATTTTATGATGTAAAAATTATTAAATTTCTTCAATGAAAATATATGCAATCCAAAAGGAAAACAAAGATTACGTCTCAAATACATACACATTTGGTGTTATATTAATTATAATGCATTTGATGATTAACATGAAATGATTGTTTAATAAAAATGATTAAATAGATATCTATGTTAAATAAATAATTATTTAAAGTGAATTTATATTGGTGTATAATACCAAATAAATATCAATATAGTGGAAATTGAGTATAAATACATTATCAAATATTCGCAATTGATCATAAGATTTTTTGATTTACATTATAAAAAATTTAAAATTATTAAAATTAGATGTCCTATGAATATACATATATATAATATCATAATGATTCATTTATAATATTCTATATCCCATTTGTAAAAATATTTTGTTATTTTCAATAGTGTTTTTGTTAAATGGTTTATTTTTCAGGTATTTTTTTATCCAATAATTTCGATGGATGTGGGTTTACCATTGTTACATAATCTCAAAAATTTTAATAACTATATAATTATCACCTATAAAAATTATATATAGATTTATATTTATATTCTTACATGAAAAGAAGATATTGAAAAATGAAATTCACCGTTTGGGTATATGTTAGGACATACGTAAGCATGAATGATGTTTTTAATTTTTTAGATATAGAATGATGGAATGGTGAATAATAAATAACCATTATATAAAAATAATTATATAATAAATATAATAAATATTCAATTAATTTATCATATTTTCCATCTATGAGAAGATTAAATGGAAAATGTATCACATCACTTCATCGAGGAGGTTTTCCACACATAAGAATGATTGATTTTATCATTATCCTAAAGATTAATGAAAAAAATATATATGATATTAAAATAGACAGGAATATTTATTTTATAATATAAATTATATTCATTATTTAAAATCATTATAACCATATATGTAAATGGTTGATGAAAAAATCAATCCACAATGGGGAGTTGGTATGCCTTATGTACGCACAAGAACTATTTTTTACATTAAAAGGATTGAAAAGAGATGGAATATAGTTATACCATTGATATAATGACATAAATTTATATTAATGGTCATGATTTATTAGTTTAGGATGGATAAAATATACTTATAGGATGTATAATAATAAATAAACATGAAAGAGTTGTTAATAATGATTAATTTTTATTTGGTGTAAATTCAATAGATATCATATTAAGGGGATTATAATTTTCATTTTTTGGAAAATAAAAACAATATAATTTGGATAAGGGTTACTATAAAATACATATTTATTTTTTCATTAATCTAGGTTTCTTGAATTTTTATAATATAGTCATAGAATCCCTACCTGTTTATATGTGGGTGGTGAGGCATTTTTAGAATATTTGTAAATATTAAAAAAATATATAAATTATTATTCAATTCTAAAATGTATCGAAATTTATATAAGTAAATTAAAATAATTTTATGAGTTGACAAATTATCATTCAATAAAATATGTATAATTATTTTTATTTTATTACATGTATCATTTAGATTAAATCCCAATAACACTTCGTTAAAATTACCACAATATTAATGTTTTATTCTCATTAAGATTCATGAATTTTTTCATACAAGTAAAAAAGACACTTATAAATAAACAATGGTGTCAATTTTATACCATATCTCATTCATGATTGATATAATATGATTTTTAAAAAAATTAAATGATGTTATAATATAATATTTATTATTAATCATCATTAATTTCATTTTTGGAACAATTTATTCAATTTAACTATAGAATTACATGATATAAATGTAAATCAAATATTAACCATATAATAAACCCTGTTATGTTATATTTTTCTCTAAATGTTTTGTTACACTAAAACACAATCAATGAAAATTAATTTTTTTTGTTATTAAAATAATTTATATTATTTTTCTACTATATTCACACACACTATACACGCATTGAATAATAATATAAGATATTTTATCAATAAACATATATTAATAAAATCATATAAACACATTTAAAATAATACAAGTTGTTTTTATCGCTAATACACAATATTATAGATATTAAAAGTAAGAGTGCATGATTTTTGACATTATCCCTTATATAAAGGTGTATATCATAGATAAATGGTAGAAAAGAAATATATTTGAATTTCAGTTTATTATGGATGATGTTTTATCCTAAAATTAAATATTGGTAAATTATATATATATATTTAATGCCTTAATACATTATTTATAACCATAATGGCAAAATTTAACATTTTCTGAGGTAATAAATTTTACCAAAGACACTATTCATAATATCTAAAAATAATATTATATTATTAAAAAATATTAAAATAATAATTATAATTATAGAATAAATATTATGTAATTCATTTTATATTTATTGTATAAATTAATTCTATATTAATCTCACAGCATGTGATGGAAAAAAGTTTTATGAAATATATCTTTTAATCTATAAATGTATTTTAAACAATGATTATGTATTATATTGATTGAAAGTGACGGATTTAATTTAGTTTTAACAAAAAAACTAAAGGAATTTTAAAACCAATAAAAAAAATTTGCCTATTAAAATAATAGAAAATATAGTTTTATTTAAAAATCGTTATTTTCACTATTGGCCAAAATTTAGTTTGTTTGGAAAATTTGAAAAGATGCATCGTAATAATATATTAATATGATAAATTAAATAATGAAATAATTTTTAAAAATTAATATTTCAAAATATTTTCATTGATAGTAAAACTTTTTTGTGTATGAAGTATGCTATCAAATATATTTTTCTCGAAAAATAAATTAATCATTATATATTGGTCTGATTCATTTTACAATCCTTATGGAACATTCACCCTTGGAATTCAGTTTCTATAATAATGAAATAGATAATTCTATTCCATCACATCCTTAATGTCCAATTTATCTTCCTTAAATTTTTAGTTTTTTGACAATTCATTATCATCGTCCATAGTTTTATTTTCAAAAGCCCTATCTCTATAAACCAGAATTTCAACTATTTCTTCCATGTTTGGTACTTCATTCTATAGTGGTATCACCTCATAATTTTTACATGTAAGGTGTTTAGTATATCCTTCCAAATAAATATATATATGTAACACTTTGTGATATTTAGCGAGAATTGGTGGATTGAATTAGCAATAAACCATTGCCCTAATACAATTATGAATTCTGAAGGGATTGATATATCTAGGTCTCATAATGATCTTATTTTTAAATATAATACCCGTCACTGAAATATATATCCATAGGAATTCATTTTCACAAACATTGAACTCTAGTTCTCATCTATTATTTACAACATAACATTATTATCAATTTTTTGTTTCCATTATGTGTTATTTAATTGAACTAAAATTATCATCAATTTAATAATATTTATTAAGTCCCGATATAATTTTTTAACAGATTTCTCCCAATAGATCAGAGTAATGAAGTTCCATCTATAGAGGGGTTCATAAAGAACCATTTGAATTATTAGTTTAAATATATTTCGGTATGAAAAATTTACACAAAGAATGTTTAGATTCCAAAATCATATGAAGTAAACCAATTAAGCTATCAAATTTTATTTCAGAAATGAATCATTCTCTTAGACTAGACATTAGTCTGATTATGATATGTAGTAGTAAAAATCACCTTTCTATTTACTTTTAACTAAATTATTCTCTAGAACATGTGGCTAACCTTAAATACCAACTAAATTAGATTTACAGTGGTATCCCAAGAAATCTATCTATTTCATTACCATATAAACGTGTATGATTATAAACAGATAATTATTTTATGATAGAGACTAATTTCATTGATTTCATAAGGATATTGATTATAAACCAAATAACGTTGTTCTATTTTAATATATTGGATAGTTCAATGATTAAATAAATGGTATTGTTTTAAAATTTCCATTCTTGAATATGTAATGGCATTAAAAATCAATTTGGCATACATCTCTAAACCTTATCATGCCGAAACATTAGAGGTTGAGGAAAAAATTATACAATATAATTTTTCATGTTATCCCAAGAAAAATACTCTTTTAAATATAAATATATAATAAAATGTATTGGATAAATAATGATTTTTGAACTATTATCTATATCCAATAAGTCATTATTTAAATATAGTATTTATGAGAGAAAACTATTTTTCTAAATCTTATTATTCTAGCATCAATATGGTTAAATTCAAGAACATTCTCCACCATTTTATATAATTAATCATCTTCACTCTTCTAAAATTATTATGATAAATATAGTATTTTTCTCATTTACTAAATATTTCAAGATGAAAATTCTAAATATTTATAAATATTTTACCTCTTTCGTTCCTCGTATTGAAAAACATTCATTGAAATTATCACTAAGTTCTTCATCCACATTGTTCACCTTAAAATGGTGGTAATATATTGACAAGACATAATCCTTGATTAAGATAATCAATATTATCTATATCATATTCAAATATTTCTTTTTAAATATATACATTGAATATATATGATCAATAAAAACATCGCATTTTAAACATGCATATAATTCCAGAATATCTTCATTGGATTAATTTCCATTTCCTATCCAAATAAATTTTTGCCTAATTTTTTCATGAATATTAAATTATTGATGGGTATAAGCTATCCCCAAATTATTAAAATTTAGGAAACCTCCCACTTAATTCTTTGATAAATCAATATATATAATAAATGTTTCTCAATTATATGTTAGTGTGTGAACATGATCCTCTATTATTCATTTCATTTGGTTTCTTGAAAGTATCCTCCCATTTATCGACCCAAAATAACATAACCTACATCATTCTAAACATGTTATTTGATTAGATATTGATGATGAATATTTCTGAATGAAATAATATGATACTACCAACCCATGAAAACAACTGATTTTGGTTACCATGGTTGGTCTAAATCATTTTTCAATAACATCAGTGAATTTACATTTATATAATGTACCGTCATATGATAATATATGTACCAATAATGAAACATTCGAAATAAAAAATTCAATAATTCAAAATTTAACATAAAATATCTACTAACATAGGGTATTCTAGAAAATTGCCAAATATTCATCATTCTCAATAATTTGCTTTGAATAAATTATATATTATCAAATAAATGTTTTAATATTTTTATCAAGATCATCCTAAAAGACTATATTCAATACAGTTATGAAGTGAACATGAGAATTTGTATGTGAAAATTGGATTATTATATATTAATAAGTACTCTTCCATGTAATAATGGTTATTATGTCTATATCTTCATACATGAACCATTTCTAAAGATATCCAGATCAAACATCAATTTGAGAAAAATATTGAGCTCCATATAATTGATAGAATATAAAATATATATAGGATATAAGATAGTTGTTACTTATAGATATATTTTTATTTTGTTTATATTAGGTAAATATATAAAATTACCCATTATTCTTCGTGATAAAAAGTTTATTTTAAATCCATGGTGAGAAAATAGGAAAAATTAATATCTTATATAGATTATATTGGAGTTGATTATTTAATTTATTAAAATAAATATTCTCCATTCTATATGGACACTTTTTTATAGATGTAGTACAATGTGTATGTTCTATTAAAAAATTAATTATTTGGGAATATAGATGGAATTTATTCGGGAATGATATCAAAAAACTCTCATACAGTAGGCGTATCCTAAATTTAAATTGTATCCCTATCCATATAAGGTATGAATCCCTTAAGAATATAAAAAAACAAATGATATTGTAAATTAACATTAGGATTTCATGTTCTTCATTATATTATAAGAGTATTACATTATATTTAAATAATATTGAATATAATATCCCTTTTGTAACGTAATGGTTCTCGAAGCTGCCCAAAGGTACCTCATACCAGGTTGTTCACATTCATTAAAGTTCATTTCCCTAAATTCCAGAGGTTGCTAACATGCAGCAAGGGCCTTTGGTGTGATATTGGGGAAATTATTCCCTCATTGGCAGAGTAACACGACATAAGTAAAAGATATAGAAATAATGGAAGCTATTAAACATAAAATAGGTAACCATTGGAAGTAATAAACAACTATTTCACACACACACACACACACACACATATATATGATGCCTGAACCATATAACTATTAAATCATCCAAACAAGTCAGAATGTTTGAATATAATACTAAAACAAAGTACAACAGAAAACAGATAAAATGATCCACATCATCGCAATCCACAACTTAGTCCCATGCTCCCCAGCTCCGCAGTAATCAAGTACCTAAAGAAGAAGGATGCTTTCACTTATATATACCTATAGTAATATATTTTGTTTGGGTATATAATCATGTCACAAACATGGTGTGAGACTATATCCCAGAAGGCAACAACCTAATGATCTGTTCCTAATAGTTAGTGAATATATATATAAGGCTACAATCAAAATGAAGTAGTAAAAAGAGAGGTACACAAAAGTAAACATTTCTATAGTTTTAGATACATTAAACTATCAGAGTTCAAGTCAGTAACTAATCATAAGTAGGGGAACCTATGGGAAGTAGTCTCATCCTAACCACTCTAGTTTATCCAAAACAAACACAAGAAACCCATTGGGATGTACCCAGAGGCTAACCCCTCTTGTTCTGCTTTTGCACAGACTCTCTTATGAAGCACTCACCATCAATTCCCCCCTATAGTCTCGTATTGGAAACTAAAAGGTTCTCTGGGGAAGAAATAAAATCCCAAAACCCCCTATGGCCCGCATCGAAGAACTACATACACTACGAGGAGTCACATACATCCTTTCCCCCTATAGAGTCGCATTGTAATAGTAATCAGACACTCTGTTGAACCTTCAATGTCCGTTCACCCTATTGTCTGCTACACCAGGTTCTCATGGACCTGTGTAAGTAAATCCAGCATAATGAAATATAAAGGCCAAAGAATACCTCGGGAACAACTTGGCTAATTAATATACAACATAACCTCTTGTCAGATAAAGAATATCACTCAATCCTATCAGCATTAAGAATGGGTATCAAGCAGCCTAACAGGCTATGTAAGACAAAATGGTCCTAAACAATTCAATAATGTGAAATATATCCATAGAATAGCAATTAACCCTGTTCGAATTCAATTGACCTCTAATTATGCATATAAATCGTAGAAGGAAATAAAGGGTTTAAAATTGTAAACACGCAATACCCCGATCAAGGGTATTGGTTACTTTTGCACATATAACTCAATAACTACCTATAGAAGGAACAAACCACCTACCTCGGTGTCATATGATCTCTATACTCTGTAATTTCCCCTTGTATAGACCTAGAATGTAGAATATCTACAAAAAACCATAAAATGATCGACCAAGTATAACGTGATAATGAAGAAAAATCAAGAGAAGAATCTCTAGAAAAGGAAGAAATTTAAGTGGAAATCTCAATGCAATCAACATTACTCGAATCAGAGAATAGATGGTTGATTAGAAAATCATGGATGGATCGACATCATACATACTCTCTTGTTCGAAGAAGGTGATGAATAATACATGTCATCTAATTAGGCGTGACCCCATCCTATTTAATGAAAAAAAAAGACAGTACAATGCATGTACTTTAGAAGTATATGGTGTGTACATGCCCTTACCGACCCCACATAAGGTGGTCTCCATGTCACCACACACGGTTGTGTGATCAGTCATTACACGGCCATCACATGGCTACGTGCAGTAAAAGAGTAAACAGTGTGTACATTTAAGTACTTGACGAGTACCTAATAAATTTCCAGAAACTCCTCTGTTTTTCCAAAACACCAGAAAAGAGAAAAACATACATTAAAAGAAGATCTGAGTTCATACAAACATCTACCATTAAATAAATACTTCTTTAAATTTCACTAGAAAGGTGGCATAGATGAAGAATCCTTGAAAATATCTGCCCACAATGATCATACATCATCCTCTATCTCCCAGGTATCATCATGTACTCTCTCGTTTTGCCATAACACTTGTACAAGAGGAATAGACTGGACATAGAGAACATTCATACTTCAATCAAGATTCTATATAGGATACTTATAAAACAAATAATTTACCTCTAATTCAACAACCTTGTGTTTAAAAACATGAGATGTTTCAGAGAAGAAACGTCGCAACTGAGAAACATGGATGATTTCTGGGATAGACCGATACTTATGCGGTAACTACAACCGATAGGAAACCAGAACAACTCTTTCAAACACCTCAAATGGCCTAAATGACCTTGGTGAAAGCTTACCCTGTATCCTAATCCTCTTATGTCCCAACAATGGTGTGACATGCAAGAAAACCTGATCCCTGACCTCAAACTCCATAGGCTATCTCTATCAATCGACATAATTATTCTGTTGAGACTGTGTAGTATCCATCCTCTTTCAAGTCAACTATATATGCTCTGTTGACACTTGGTCAATACGAGGTCCCATCATAGCTAACTCTCCTACCTACATCTATAATGAGGGTGATTCGAAGGGCCTATCATACAAAGCCTTATGAAAATCCATCTGCATAGTTTCATGAAAATGATTATTGTATGAAATCCCTACAAGAGTTGTGTGCTTCTCCCAGAAACCTCTAAAATATAGGATGCATTTTTTATGAATATCATGATGCACAAGTTTCGTAAGCTCAGACTGCACATCTATCTCTGGATGGTATGTCATACTCAGAAGTACCTATATACACAAAGCATTATGTAATCCCTACCAGACTCGAGTAGTAAAACATGCATCTCGGTCAGAAACAATGCATCGTGGAACTCCATGTAAACATACTATCTCTCATATGTAAAAACATACCAGCACATCTATAATGAAGGTCTCCTTGATCAACCAGAAGTGAGAATACATCATTAGTCTGTCAATGACAACCCACACTACATCTTTCCCTTGAGGTGACCTCAAAAAACATTTCATGAATTTCATAGCGACATCATTCCACTTCCACTCGGAAATGGGTAAGTGATTCAAAAACCATGCTGGTCACTCGTGCTCAACCTTCACATGATGATAGGTGGAAGATCTCATGAAAAACCCAACAATATCTGTCTTCATACCTCGCCACCAGTACAGTAGTTGTATATCATGATACATATTCATGAAACCTAGATGAACTACCTAAACTAAGGAATAAAAGTCTAACAATATATCCTCACGTATGTCTGCTGGAACCCACAAGCGTCCATGAAAATGAATTATCTCATACTTAGTTACTGTCCATCAAAGAATCGGATCCTCTCCTAAAACACATTCATGCAGTACTTCGCATTCAAAATTTGACTACTATTTCATTCGAACTCGATCAAGTAGATGTGAGGTAACAACTATTGAAGAAAGAAATGTATACCCCTTCATGTCGTGCACATCTAGATGCATCATAAAAAATAGATCCATAAGAATCCACTAACTAATTCCCTTCTAAACTACCTATATTTGAGTCCACCTTCTCAAAACAATCTTCCATAGAGTAGCCATTCACATGTGTGTAGGCAAGCTCAATGTCAAAGGACTGAAGGTACACAACCCACCTTCGCGACATCAAATTCCGATCGGGCAGAGTTAAGATAAACATGAAACCTTTTTGGTTGGTGAAAACCAAAAAAATTCTCTCCTAGAAGATAATTCTCCAATAATGTAATGCATGAAAAACTATAGCCAGATCGAGATCGTGCATTGGGTAGTTCCACTTAGGTGGCCTCAAATGCAGAGACCCATATGCAACTACCCCTTCCCAATTAATAAGAACTACTCTCAGCCCAATAATTGGGGAATCACAGTAAAAAGTATAAGTCTTTCCGGGATCTAGAAATACTAGTATTAGTGCTAAATCCAATTTCTCTTTCATCCCATGAAAGGCGGAACCACAAGAATCATACCACAATAACCTTGTTCCCTCCTTGGTCGGGCATGTCAGTGGTGATGGTAAGCATGACAAGTCCAGTAAGAAACATCTTTTGTCACCAACCTGCCCTAGAAAACATTGTACCGCAAATACATTCATTGATATCTCCTAGGAAACTACTGCTCTTACATTCTATGGGTCAACTAATACTCGTGTCTTAGAAATAACTTGACCTAAGAAGTGAATTTTGTCCATCCCAATGTGGAATTTTGCGAGCTTATATTAAAACTCATGCTATCTCAGTGAACTCAAAATGATCTCAAAATGTGTGGCATGTTCATCTTGATTGTGAGTGTACACCAACATATCATCAACAAAGACTTCCATGAAAGAATACAAGTATTTATGGAACACTTGAATCATCAGTTCCATGAAAACTGCAGGTGAATTCATGAGACCGAAAGACATAACCACATAATCATATTGACCATACCTACTATAATAGGCTATAAGAGGTACATCTGATGGTCTAATGCACACATGATGGTAGCCAGATCTCAAGTAAATCATCAAGAACATCCATGGTCCTTGAAGTTAATCAAAGAGATCATCAATCCTCATCAAGGGATATCAGTTCTTGATTATCAGCTCGGTAAAATATTGATGATCCACACAAAGTATGAGGGTTCCATCCGCCTTATTTTCTAACAGGATATGATATCCCCAAGGAGAAGTACTAGGTCGGATGACACCATTTTCCTACAACACCTCCAAATTCTTCTTGAGCACTTGAAGCTCTTGTGTAGCCATCCAATATAGAGAAATGTACACTATTTCCGCTCTCGGCACAATCTCAATTGAAAATTCCACCTCTCGCTCAGGATGAAATTCTAAAAATTCTTCTGGAACAACATCCCTAAAAAAACCACCATTGGAGGAAAGTCCATCTATGATGTCACCTGGCCATCTAGATAATGACTATAAATTAGGGCAGTAACTCCTACCATCCCATGATTCTCAGGTCCCGCTCTACTCGTTTAGATATCTCAATTCTCCTTATGATTAAACGATCAGTCCTCTGGTGACGTGAAACTCACCATACGATGATAGAAATCGATAACTACATATAAAAGGAACTAACCAGTACATTAATAGAATGAAATAATAGCCTATCAACTCTAAGACATAAAGGTACCATAATAAGTGAAACCCTCCAACCTCTAGAGGGAACTCCATGAACTATCACACACTAGCTATTTTCATCCCCAAACGTGTGTCTAATGTCAAGATGACATCATAAGAAAATATACAGAGCCCAATGATATCCAAAAAAACAATATATATATAAAGCTATCAGAATCCCATATAACAAAAATATTTTAAGCTAAAACTAAGAAACTAGTATCATACCTCCTAATGTTGACGGTCTGGGACCCTACTTCTACTGGGTCTACTCCATGGAAAATGTAAGACCTGCATCATGGCCCTGTGTCCCTGCCTGACCACTAAGTGATGATTCACCTTGTTTTTTCTTATTTACTAGTAATTGGATACCACAACCATGACCTCAACCTTGAACTAAATGGACGAAAGAACTCATTTCCTTAGATTGGTTAGAAACTAGTGGTGATACTCCTAAATGACGAGTCGGAGAAGAACCCATGTCACCACCTGCTAGTGAAAATATCTTACAGAAGTGCTAAGGATGACTCATTTAGCCGCATGAGAAACACTCTACTCGGTCTCCCAGTATATGTGGTCTAGTATTCCTACTCTTCCTGCACTGGTATCAACCCACCAATCTACTAGAAGAAGTGTCACTCATCCTTGGATATCCAGGTGTAGACACCCTGTGGCGCTTCTGAATATCAGTAGGAGGGATTTCAATATTGGATTTTGAGATTCCCTAGCTCATAACTCTAGAATCCCTCATATCATTCTCTGTTATTAGTGCTTGGTTTACTTTAAAAGTGATGGAATTCAACATGAATATTTTCACATGAGATCAGATGTCATGCTTGAGACCATCCTCAAACATTGTTTCTAGAAATAACTTATCACCATCAAGAATAGGTGTGAATCCGTGCAGCTCTGTAAAGTAAGAAGATTACTATATAACTGAAAGAGTACCCCTTTCTAGACTGATGAAATATTGTGCTCGATTGGCCTTCAAGGACTCCAGGTAGAAGTAGTACTAGAAAGCATATTGGAAAAAATCCCATGCAATAACATGCCGGCGTTCCACCTATGAGATCACATCCCACCATATCATGGAAGAGTCCTGAAGAATATATGTACAAATCTTTACCCTCCTCTCGAGAGATGTCTTTAGATGCTCTACGATAGATAGCATGGCTTCTAACCATGACTCTGTAGCCCGATGTCTTATTTTCCTTGTGAATATGGGAGGATGCTGCAACTGGAAAACCCATGTCAACTCTTCCATTAAAGGGGAAGGATGATGTACTCATCATTAGGTCTGCAAGAACCCCCCGAATCCCCCTCATAACTATGCATTGACACCTCTATCCAGGATTATGGTTGGTGCCCAGAATGGCAAAACTGGATGATCTGTTAGTATTAATTGATCAACCATATCTGATGTCCGATCACTGCCCTGTAACTGGCAGTCAATGAGTGGTCGTCTCAATGGAATTACTCTACATGGTCAAGCGCACAACATAGATCAATATTAATAAGTGCTGAAACAATGAAGTGTTAGAAGGGAACAAGAGAAAGATATCATTTACTTTTATTAAACAAGGATACACGACATGAATTAATGACTACAGGGAGTGTTCCCTTAAGCCTTCACATGGGCGTGTAATTCTTCAAACCCAGGTCGTGTAACACCCCATACACATTGTGTGTTGTCCTAAGACAAGGAATGTACTTGAATCCTCTTACATTGCCCGTGTTCTTTTAAACGGTTAAGCCACATGGTTCTCCTAGAACAAGACTAAACATTGTGTTAGTGCTAGACACGACATGTACTAGACGAACTTCACCAACCTGTGTTGTTAGTCACACGATTTGTTGCACGATTCACTCTACATGGCGTGTCTATGCCAGATATGGTGTGTACTATAATGGTTACACCGGCCCATGAAGTTATCTACATGGCCGAACACTTGGGTTATAGTACACAGTGTGTTCAAACATTACAATATATTTATAATGTATTCATTCATCTATATGTGTCATTAGTCACACAGGTGGACACAAGGTCTACACAACACAACATGTACAACCCGTACATGGAGTGTTCCCCCAAGGAGTTATCAACCCCATTTATCTTCACACATAGTCAGTGACATGTTTATAGACTACACGATGTGTACATATGTTATAAGATATGTACTCAACAAAAATAGTTCCTTCCCGAATAGATGGACGCATGGTGTGTATTAATCATTTCACACCATGTATTCTGCATTTTTTCAGACAGTATTCCATAGAATATACTGCAAAACCCATAAAAACAAAGAATCAAAAATTCACGTGCCAATTTACTATATGTGAGGGCATGTACTCCCTAGGTATCATGGTTTTCCATCTCATATAGGTCATAAACAAGGATAACATTGCAATGATCCACCAAATTCTGGTCAATGAGGGCCAATTACACCTCAAGAACCAAATTTTGGAGTTCATTCAAAAAAAACATACACAAAATAAATAACCTATCAAAATTAAGTATTCTGTCAATGAATATTTCACTATAACATGCATATCTGTCATAAAATCTATCACATGAACATGAAATCTCTTATAGAACATAAATTGCATTGAAAGAATGATTAACATGCGATCTCTAGAATGTTAATATATGATGCATGAAATGGAATACCCTCATCTTATCATGATGAAATAGAATTAGAACCTTAATAATATCAACTATTAGAGCATAAAAAATTTGAATCTCCCAATGGTGAAATTGAGTCAACTATAATAATTGAAAATCCTCGAAATGATCCAATAATGAGGTAAATTGGAATTTCCCTATACACGAGTTTGCTACTCCAAGGATAAAAATATTACCATGTACTAATTTTATCTTATCCATTTATATAGGATCCAAACAGAAAATCAAGAAATCCATACATCTATATGATACCACTTTTTAACATAAAAGTTTTGAAAGCCGCCAGAGGTTCCCCATACCCAGTTGGTCACATGGCCTCAAACACATTTTTACAAAAGCTGGAGGCTGCTGACTAGTAGTGAGGGCCATGGGTGTGATAGTGGGGAAACAATTTTGTCATTATAAGAGTAACATAGTGGAAGTAAAACAGATAGCAATAGCATATGTAGTAAAACATGCAAGAGGTAAACAGTGGAAGTAATAAACAATTAGAGCACACACACAGATATATATATATATATATATATATATATATTTAATGATACATATATATATATATATATGAAATTGTCAAAACACGTATCAATGTTGGAATACAATACTAAACCAAAGTACAACAAAAAACCGATTAAATTCTCCATAGCCACATAATCATCAGCTTGGTCCCATGCTCCCCGGCTCCGTAGTAATCATGTACATGAAGTAAAAGGGTTATTTCCTTTATCTATGCCAACAAAAATATAATATGTTTGGGCCCAAAAGAATGACCCAAATATGGTGTGAGACTAAATCTCAGTAGGAAACCAACCAAATATCTATTCCTAACAGTCAGCGAATATATATGGAAGTCTATGATCATAATAAAGCTGTAAAAAAGGAGGTACTCAGAAGTTAACAATCATACAGTTTCAAATGCATTCAATTATAAGATATCATGTTATAAACTAATCATATGCAGGGAACTCCTTGGGAAGTATTGACAGCCTAACCCCGATGGTCTAACCGAAACAAACAAAATAAACCCTCGGGATGTACACATAGTCTAACCTATATGGTTTAGATTTTTCACAGACTCTCTAATGAAGCACCCACTGTCAATTCCCCTCTATAGTCTCATATCAGTAACTAAAAGGCATTCTAGGGAAGCTCTCATCTTCCAATTCCCCTTCTGGTCCGCATCAATGAACTATAAACACTATTATGGAGCAGTTACATCATTTAAACCTATGGTCTCACATTGTAATAGTATATAGTCACTCTAGATAAGCCCTCAACATCTATTCTACCTATGGCCTACTAAACCAGGTTCTCATGGCCCTGTTTAAGTCAATCCAGCACAGCAATATATAATGTCCAAATAATACCTCATGAAATAATGGGCATAATACTCTACAACTTAACAACTTGATATATAACCAATATTAATACATCCTATCAGCACTAGGAATAGAAAGCGATCATCATAAAAGGCTAAGAAAGACCAAATGGTCATAAACAATACAATAATGGAAATAAAACCAATGCATAACAATCAACCCTATTCAAATTAAATTGAATTATATTAAAGCATATAAAACATACCGGGAAATAACTGGGTTAAAACCATAAACACGCAATACCCCGATCAAGGGTATTATGCACTTTAGCACATATAACTCTAAACCTATATATGGATAGTAAAAATACCACCTACCTCAGCATCATATGATTGATATACTCTAGTGTAATGCCTTGGATCGACCTTGAACAAGGTAGATATACAAAAACTTCTAAAACATTCAACCAAGTATAACTTAATAAATGGATGAAAGAAGGGACGAAGCTCTAGAAGAAGGAAGAGAATAATGTGACGATCACAACACAATCACTGATGATTAAATGGGAGAACATAGGCTCGATCATGGGCTCGGGGAAGGATCAAGATCATATAAACGCTCTCGGTTGATGAAATGGAAGAAAAAGACACTTCTGCCAATTAGACGTGACCCCAGACTATTTAATGAAAAAAATAAAGTACACAGAGTGTACATTAGAAGTACACGACGTGTACTTGCACATTCCAGCCCCCACATAAGGTGGTCTCCAGGTCACCAAAGATGGTTGTGTGGTCGGCCGTTACACAGTCAGCACATGGATATGTGAAACAAATGAGTACATGATGTGTACATATAAGTACCCGACATGTTCTTTAAAAATCTATTGAAACTAATCTTTTCTCAAAAACAGAATTAAATGGAAAAAACATAACGGAAAAGAAGATTCGGGTTCTTACACCTTCAATGGATATTGATTGGTCCTTATAATGAGTGGTCAAATCCATTTCCAAAATTACATCAATTTCAACTAGATAAAGATTAAAAATATTTCCATGGAGCAGATTCAAATAATATTCTATTAAGGAGGAGCTCTACATAAGATAATATTTTAACATAACATTAGGAGTTTTTACTACTAAATCAAATTATTGAAATTGAGGTGGTTATTTGATTCACCTATAAAATTATCTAGATATAAATTAATTTGTAGAAACGGATTCAAAAAAAATTCAACTTTTATAGGGGATTTTAAATATTCATTTTATCAAATTTAATAGTACATCCACACATACTATTGTAACTCCATATGATTGGAATCTCTCCTAGGAATATTCAATGATAATATTCCATAGTCTCTTGGTAAAATGGGCTGAATAATTCGACATATCATAACATTTTTTTTCATTCTAATGGTTTATTTACTTTAATTATAGTTATTATATAGATAACCTAAATCTCTACACAAGTTACAAGATTCCAAGCTTTTCAAAAAATTTATAAGATGATTCTATCTGTAATTTTCACATGATAGAACCTCATAAATTTCATTATGTTTCAACTTTAATGAATTATTTTCAATTTGTAATGGGTTGATAAAACAATTTATTAAATTTCTCATTGATTTTGAATCTAAAATACTCCCATTTATTTTTCACTGAAGAAAATAATTGAAAATAATTTCCTTTCATACATTAATTTTTTTAATAATCAGATTATTTTTTCCGATATAATTAGGTCATTTTAGTTGAATTTGAAATCACTATTCCCAAAACTATGATTTAAGTGAATATAATGATCCGTATACATAATTTTTAAAATAAATATTATATTTATTAATGTTATATTTTTCAAAAAATTTAGTTTATCAACATAATGCCTGGAATTATATGAATTCTTTAATGTGTAATTCATGGTTCATCCACCCAAATATTTGAGATAAGCATTGTAGTGAAACACCATGTGTGAATTAATCATTAATGTGATTTTAAATAATAGAATATCTCTACGATTTAGGTAATGGTGTTTTGGGGCATTATTATCTCTATAAATATTTTGAATAACTGATTCAAATTCATTTGTCCACGAAAATATATATTCAATATTTCTAAGGGGAATATTTATTTTAGTGGTTGATTAAGCTAATAATTCAATGAACTGATTGTTATAAATTTCAAAATATATCTATTGTTATTTTTGGATTTATTATATAAAAAAAGCTAAATATACTATAATACCAAGACTTCAATCATTTTGAAATGATGGTCTCAAGATATCTGATTTGTTACACATTGGATACATATATTTTTTTACTGGATTATAATTTTTTCACATATTATTAGACAATATCATTGAAAATAATTTTGGTATTGTTTTTAAAATAATTTTTCACTATAACAATTTGGAGAAATAAATGTTTTTTTCTATTTATATTTGATCATGGTAATATTGATATTATATATATTCCAATATTATTTATATTGTTTATGATATAAATTTTCATATCTAAACTTTAAAGACATGTATATTTTAGTTTTTTAATAATATATCCATTGTTTATATTTTTTATTTTTTTCAACAAATTTTCAATGAAATTTTCAAATCAAAATATTATGAGATACATGTTTTTAATTTTTTATATTTTTATTTTTCATGATAATTTCTACTATAATTTTTTTATTATATATTTTTTTTTGAAAAAATATTTTTTAAAAAAAATTTGAGACATAAATTTTTATCTTCTCTTAATTGTTCCCTATATCGATCATAGTTTTTTCTATATTTCTAATTTTTTTTTGAATATATAAAAAGATATCTTTGGAGAAATGACTACATGAATAACATAATCACTATTGAAGAAGGTCTTTTTTTGACAGTTAATGCTACAATTGTACTTTTAAAATAGTATTCAACAAATAAGTACTCTTATTTTGTTGAATATCCAATATCATTTCCTTAGTCGGGGTGGAGTTTTATATTATTGCATTAAAATATTCATATCATTATTATATATAAATGAACATAATTTATTGTATGGTTTCAAATACATTTACATTATTATAGAGGCATACAAATCAGATTTGAAGTTTAATAAATACTGGTATACTCATTGAGAGGGAGTTGGTATAGTGAAATTAGATATATTTATGTCTCAAAAAATATTTGAAACTGTTATGATATATTTTTATCATTAAAACGATTTATTTATATAAATAAATATATTATTTACATCATTAGAATTTACAAACTGTGATTAAGTTATATTTTTTTCAGTATTTCAAAAATTGAAAAATTCACTCACTAGTAAGACCTCAATAGTATTATGACAAAAAAATTGGAATCACTATACATGTTTTATAAAGAATTTAGATATGTTCTCAAATGATTTAGTTAAATTTATATAAAATAAAATATTTCATATGTATTAAATTAACTTGATGATAATGTCATACATAATTGCTAAAAATTACAGTTGATGGAAGAAAAGAGTGATAATCCATTTTATGAATTCTAGTTTCACTGGCTATAGAAGGATTGTGAAGCCTTATGAATTTCCCACCGAACATGAAAAGAATGATTCTATAATGTATGTCATGTATAATTTTAATTCTATAGAAATGAATATAATTTTTCTTATAATTTTTCTTAATGAGTTTAATTATGTTTCTCAATGTGTTACTATATATGAGATGTTGATCTCTATAGTTGTTTCCTATAAAAGAACTAATAATGTCAAAAAAATAAGAAACAACACTAGTATGTTGAGGTTTCATTCATTTTATGTATGATGAAGAAATAAACAATAAAAATGACTGGAATAATAATTTATGTAATAATTTTTTTCTTCCATAGTAGCTTTAATTATTGAATTACATTTTTATTCCCAAGATAACTATGTTTTACCCTCATAGTGGAATAAATTTTCTATTGAAAAAACCCAATCCACTAATATAGTTTATTTCCAATGAAAATATTTATTGTAACCATAATGACAGATGGATATAAAGTAATTTTATAATTAGAAGATTATAGGTTGATAAAAATGTACACAACAGATTGCAATTCTATTTTTCCAAAAATCTAGCTTAATTATTATGAGTATTTTTTATGATTAATTTTTTTATAATTTTTATATTATAAAAAATTTTCTATCATATCTATCAATATGAAAAAGTAGTTTTTATAATAAGAATGGATAATTTCAAAAATAATTCGATTAATTTTTTAAAAATAGTTAATGACTGAATGGATTTTGATGATTTGAATGATTTGTAATGGGTTATATAAGAAGTAATTTTCCAAAGATGAAATAGAAGAATGGAAATATGGGATGAAATAAAAGATGATTATGAGCATAATGGTATGGATCCCATAAATATATGGTGTGTTTAAAAATACTCTTGCATCTCTTTATGTTTTGAAATTGAGATGGGTCCATCAAATATGATTTCAATCATTTACATTATGAAAAAAATAAGATTTTGTGGAAGTATATTTTTTTATACTCTAGATTCTTAATGTGTTTAACATATAAAATTAATTATTTTTATACAATTATTGATCAAAAATATAAATCAAAAGTAAAATTCCATAAATCATTATATTATAATTAGAATGTGGATTTAATTGAAATATAATTCATATTAAAATAATAACTTTAAATGATTGAAAAATTTACCAAATATATATTAAACAATATTATGTATGAAACAACTTTTTCTAAGAAAAACTAGTACATGAATTGGTTTAGCAATTAATACCCCTATGAAATTTATTAAATAAGTACAGTTAAAAATCATTCTCAAGGTTTAATTTTATTACACCAATGGAATGTGATAGAATACATAAATATACATAAATAACACTCAAACAAAAACCCAAAATGAATCAATCAACAAAAACAACCGGCCTCAAAATACACTTCATGCCAAAGTGCAGAAACAGGTCATGCACTGAGAAACATCATCCAACATGGCTCGTGATTGAACCCTAAGGTAGTAAAATATCAATATTCATTACTATCCAATACAAACAAGATGCTTCAAAATAATCGCCATCGACAACATGCAATAGGTGCCAAGGGTAGTGCAACAACAAAGTCCAGAATAATGGGAGAAATGTAAACTGCATGAAAATTTAAGATAGAGCACAATCACCCACAACTGAAAAATCTAGTGGCCTCAGCTGGAATAAATAGTATAATGTCACATTAAAACATTAAAATGAAAAATCTGAAAATGGAACTAGGTTTAGGCCCATCACACCCGAGCTTTATGCCTCAGGGGAAAAAACCAGATTGCATTACTCTTGAATCATCTCATAATGAGATTCCGTAATGATAATCTTCCATCTCGAGATAATCAAGGAATGACAAAATCGAACTACAAATACTAGGACTATGAAGCTAGTCCTAATGAAAATCAACCCCATGGTATATCTATGAAGTTGATTTTAGGATCCTTCTTGTATTTATCAACCATCTTTGTGTTCATTCATTTACTGATTTCAAGACATGTGTCAGCCGAAATCTGACAACATAGATATTTATGGTGGGTCATTTCATCTTTCCCCTCTATCCAAGAAAAAATTTCATCACTCACATCATCATCATCCCCAATGTGATATACATCTCTATAAATAAGATCTATTCAATAATCCTCCTCTTAATCAAGGATTGCAACAAGTTCAACCGGTTGTTTAGGAGGCTAAGCATCTATCATAGAAGCTTCAAGGTATCCTGTAACTATTGTTCGTTCTAAATCAGAATAGTATCTATGTTTTATTGTCTTATTGGGGTTTCATGTAATGTATCCATCAACATCCACTATTGTTTTTTCCTTTTTCTAGCACTTGATTTGAGATACTATTATGGAAATCTATCTAATGGGTCTTCTTCTCCCGTAAGATATTAATCAGAGAGATCTCTTTTTTCCTTGTCCCTTAAATCATGTGAATAAAGAATATTATTATGATCCTCCTCCATATAAACCATGAAACTATTGTTACCAGTAATAGAAAGACCAGCATCCATAGAGCATGAAAATTAATTTCTGGTAGAGGGTTGACTGTCTTTATTCACATAATTTTTTGGCCCATCACCAGATCCAGATGGACCAGTAGTAACATTTGTTCCATCAAGTCCATTAATTTTTGTTCCCTTCAAAATCAAGGTGGATTTTATAACCTCAGGACAAGAATATTTTTGAACACTGACATTGGAGGTATTCCCTTGCTTAGAGTGGAGTTTAAAATTGTTTGGAATACATTCATACACAATCTTTTTAGTGAATCCAAAATCTACACTTTCAGTCCAAATGTGAGTTTTATGTTCCTTATAAACATAAATTTCAACACAAATTCATGAAATAGAGGGCCTTGAGAGAAAATTCATGGCCTCATGAAATTTCAAAGTATTACCAACAAATTGGGAAATCAGAAACAAAGCATGATGTTTAAACAGATGCAATAGTATTCTATGAAAACTAACCCCAATTGGCAGAATAAGAGATTCGGTGATAGGATCGAAGTACGGGGTCCATTTGAGTACATTCATGTAAAAACCCCCAATATACCATGAACGCTTTTCCAAAAATCGATAGTAGTCATCATCATAGGAGAACTGAAACTCATCATTAAATGAATTGACAAGGCTGATGTAAAATACACAAAACCCAATGGTTTCAAGTAATGATCTCAGAATTTTCAGTGAGGGTATGTGCATGATGAAATTACCAATAATAATAAAAAAATAAGATCATCAACAAGAAAATTTACCTCACTGGTTGAAGAAGAGATTTCCTCATGACTGTAGTACTGAAAGTAATTAGCATCAACCTGATGCTTAGAATCTACAACAGCATTTGGTGGGGGTCTTGTGTTCTCAGGCATTCTCTCATCCACCACTCCCGCAATGGAACGTGGAATGAATCTAAATTGAAGAGTCATTCATTAATATAAAATCCATTAAAACAACATATAATATATATACTAAGGGGTAAAAACATTTAAACAAATATTTTATTGGAAATGATGAACAAAATAATGATATATTATTAGAAAAAGGGTTAAAATCTAAACTTCTAGAGGAACTATTTATACCTTGTTCTAAGAGAAAAAAGATATAGAATCACAATTTATATTACCAAATTAAACAAAATTTTGAAATCAAATAACAATTGAAAAATAATCAGAATATTGTTCTAAAGAACATATTTATTTCTAATGTTATATGTTTTAATTTGTTGAAAATTCGTATAATCTGGTTATGTAGATCCCTATCCACTAATATAGGTGGGATCAAGAGAATATTGATACCAAAATAAGATACTAATTTCGGTTTTTTTAGGTCAATGGCTATAGAAAATGTGTTCAATATATTATGATAGAAGGGGCTGGTCATGGAACATTAGTACAAATTCAACTAATTTACATATGAAGCCAAATGTTGATTGTGTCTTGGTTACAATCGGTGATATCCAAAAATGGATAATAATTTTAGTTGGATCAGTTGGTAGTACAATATTGATCCTTATCACCAAATTTCTCTTATGTGAAATGTTAATGAAAAATATAATAAGTATTTATCAACCTTGTGATGGTGGTTTTTATATTGATTTTTCTTAAGAATTATATTCTATTTTAAAGAAATAATACATATGTTTAAATAACACAATACTAAAAGCTTGTATACCTTTGATCTAAATTACTTATGTGAAAAAATTGAATATTCTATCAACTAAATTAATTGATTCCTAAATGCGGAATAAGATACATGGATATTGAAATATATTTTCTCTATAAAAATTTTCAGAGAAATATTTTGTTTCCTATTTTGTCGATATAAAATTTGATCAGAATAATCATTATGATTATTGATAAATTGAATATTATCACATGTAATAGTCTTCAGCAATGAAAAATGTTGATATATCTAATCCCCCAGAACATATTGACATGGTTCTGTTTAAATCATTAATATTTACTAGTTTTGTTGGAATATTTTATTTTTCTATCATAGTTGATTCTTTTCAAGATTTACATGGGTTTATCTTTTAAAATATAAAAGTGTATACATTAATATTTATAAATTTTTTTATTGTTTCATAAATTGAAAGAATATTACTAAATTATTTCCCTAATAAGTGATCATATATGTGATATTGTTAATATGGAGTTAAATTCTTTTCTATCAAAATTCGGTATAAAACATTCATTATCTCCTCTAACAACACTTTGAAAAATAAATATTAATTGAATAAATGGAACTATACAAGGAATGGAAATAAAATTGGCAAATTAATATATTCTCTATACCTATTTTTGTGTATAAGATGTTTTCAAAACCCCCAGGATCATGAATAGAGTTTCAATAAGTCGCTTTATTAAATACACACCTAATATGTTATTGATTAATATAAAACATATAGTTGGATATGTTATTGTTTTTGAATGTATTGTGTATATCATGAAATATATAGTAAAACCTTGTATGTTTGATCCAAAGGTTGAATAATGAATGTTTCAAAAATATTATACTATCAATAATTCTCATAGTATGTATAATAAAAAATTTGAGGAAATTTGAATAATATATTCAAGCGATGTTTTAAGAAATCATAATTTTTATCACAATAAATTCCAAATATATTAAATTTCTAAATATTTAAACAACATGAGTGTTAATCCTTTTAACAAATTTTTTCAATTTAGATTATAATATGATGAATATCATTTCATTTATGATGAAAATTAATCTTGTGAACCAAAAATTGTCTTACATAGATAACTAAGAAACCTAAAGGACTACCTTATAAAATATTCTTCTAGAATATCGTTCTCCTAGTTATTGATTACAATAAATGAGAATTATTTATTTATATACATAGTATTTTAAATATAAATTAAACATGTTGATGTTAATTATTCCTTTTTAAATTATTTTTTTGTATAGGAAGTCTTCGATGAGAATCATTTGTGTTTTAAAAACGATCATCTATGATATTTTGTATTAAAACATACTAAAGTTCTATATATCCTTAAACTATAACATATGGATTAATATGATTTATTAAATTATTTTATTTTTAATAATTATTTTTTGTGGGATTGAATGATCATAATAAGTTTAGGGAATAAAATAATTTCTGATAAATAATTTCATATAGAATTATGAATAATAACTTTCTTAATATTTCTTCTTTAAGAGCATCATGTTTTTTATATTTTTTTCTAATATTTGAAAAAACATAAAATAATATGATATTATTTCCATTAAATAATTATTTAAATATTAAAATAGATCTATTTTTATTTCTATAAATACAGCCAATTATTTATTTAAATTTATCTTGACATTCAGATAATAATTTACTTGGTTGTTGGATTGATATAAGAATAACCATAGAAACATTACGTTTTTAGTAATGTCCCTAGTTTCTTGGTCTAGTAAAAAGTAACATTCAGTTTCATTTTCATTATGGGTGGTAGGTAATATAACTATTTTCCATTTCTGTGAAACTTTTTTATGGATAAAATATAATATTTTGAGCATTATATTTAAATTTTAAAATATTCTTATATTTTATGATAATTCTAGAACTATATATATTTAAAATACCTATGAGTCAATCTAGGACTAATCATGTTGAAATAAGAAATTATTTTCTAAGAAATCATATATCTAAATGAGATATATCATTTAAATTTATTATCACTGAATATGAACATAAAATTATTTTTAACAATCTACATCCCTTTTCTGTTATTCATTTTAAAAAGGTAAATATTATATTTTATATTTTCATGTGATGTCATTACCATTCCCTGATTAGTCATTTATTGTTTTTAGTAATAAATACTATGTATTTTTATGATCTATTATTAATGATTTCAAAATTTATGATTAAAAATATTAATTATCCATATTAGTATTTTATAAATTTTCATTCCAAATGTTAAAATTCTAATTGTTATACTTTGTTTTATTTTTCTCGAGAAGCTGAATGGTTGATTATAAATTTCCAAAGAAAATTTCTCGCAAACTCTTTCTCCAACCATTTATCTCATTCACTTTCATCCTCGTAAAATATTTATTTATCCTTGAACATTAATATTTACACTAAAACCCTAGGAATCCCATAAATTATGAAGACAAAAATAACATTTGGAGATGGCTATGTAACTCGATAAAGAATAAAGGATCAAGATTATAATGAATATTTCATCAAGGAAAATTTGTTTATATTAAAAGTTATTTATAAATGAATGTCTTGTAGAAGATATCCATAATAATACATGTTATGGATTAATTATTTAATGAATAAAATATAGAGTATATATTCCAATAGAACATAAAGTATTTTCATTAAAAACACAGTATTGATTTGGAGGTTTTTAGGTTTTCCCTCTTCAGAGGTAATAGATTAAGTCTACTTAGTTTTGGTAGTTGATATCCATCAAATATTCATGTTTCCCACTTTAGGGGTGTATAAATTTAGATTATGACCAATATAGGACCATTTCTATATGATAAAACACATAATTTATTTTCTATTTGTACGGTCAAAAATTATATATATTTTTTGTAAATGATCTTGAGGTAGATCAAAATGTATTTTTTACATTTTTTCAATTAGGAATAGAACTATTGATTTAAAATATGAAAGAAATTATATTTCTTGATATGTATATAATATTCTTCTCAATGAGATACATTACGATTAATTTTAGTAGATTAATTTTTTGATATGTATAATATTATATAAAAATATTTAAAGTATATCTTTTTATGCATAGAGATGAATATTGATGGGTTTTCACATGAAATGTGGTGTTAATAGTTAAATAAAAATATAAAAATATGTTATTATATAAATATTTTATATAATAGAACTATGAGGCTTTTTTTATAGAGCATGATAAATGTGCAGAAAATTTATTTGGGTGAAGATGTTGAAGAAGAATATAGTTCTAATGATCAGGGGAGCACTAATGTCAAAACATTATTTGGTTTAGTGAGTCACCATACCAAAAAAATTTGAGAATCAAGATTAAAAGGAGAATCAGAATAATCTATGGTTATGTTATATTTTCTATCTAAAATTCACATCACATGAAGAAGATGACTTAGACTGTATGTAAGTATTCCATTAACTATATGGAGAGTTCATTAATTTAAATGGACTCTAGAAGAACCAACTAGTGGGTTCAACCACTAAGTACATGTTCTTGAGAGATGAATAAGAGAATATCTAATCTAATTATGTCTCTATTATATTATTGTATAAGTTTATCAACTAGTTTCTATTGTTTAAGATATTATTGAAAGACTAATGGAGGAGGAAGTCACTATTAATATTGTTGAACTGTGACAACCTACATAGAAATAAGAAATGTGTATCGAGAATATTATATAGTTATTAAACAACTTATAGAAGAATTTTGTGTCCAGTATTATATTGAATTAATATATGAATTCACAATGAAAAAGTATCACATAAAGAGGAGTTGTTTAATAATGATTCTCATGATGTTGAACAAGTTCACACCCTTTTACATGAATCAATCTAGATAATTAGATATTAATAATTTTATATTTTAAAGGAATTTTTATAATAAATAATTAATATTAATAGTTAGAAAAGTAAATTCCTTGAATATTATTCATCGTTATATTTTGAAATAATAGAAGTAAAATTTCTCAAGTTAGTTATGGAAGGTGAACCATCATGTAGACATGAAAATTAATCATATTATTCCATTGATTCTGATATTTAAAAATATAAATAATCTAAGATGTTATTTTTCATTTATATGGGGAGAAGTATTGTTTTAATAAATCAATAGATTATTTAATTAATTAATTTTTTTCTAATAAATTTGGAAATATATCTATAGGGTTATCTGAAAAGTTGTAAAGATAAATGAATCACAATGAATTATATTGATGCTTTTAAATTATATTGGATGATCAAGGTATGATTATTATAAATGATTATATTTATAAGTATTATTTTTCAAATTTGGAGAAGTGTTTTATATGACAGATTGAATTTTTATGAGCATTGGAAATTTATTAAAGGGACTATATTTCCATCCCAACAAATTATCTAAAATTAAAAATGATATTTGAATATCATAAAACAGCATTATATTTCATTAGGGACAAGATTTAGAGTTTATAATGATATAATATCCAAAAAAAATATTTATTGGATAATTAAAAAATATTTTTTGAAATGTTAAATTATATATAACCTTGTATTAAGATAATTATCAACTAGTTTATTGATCATTTGTGAAACTATGTTCAACATATAATATATGTTCATGAATTTCATAATGTTAACTTGGATGTGGACATGGAGATAGCTCCAGAGTCAATGTAGTTGATAACCCAACCATGATTCATGTATCACTAAGAGTTGGAGGGAGTGAATCTGTGATATCTTTTCTTTTATGTTTCATTTTCATGAAAATTATTTTGCCTAATTTTACATAATTATTTATCTACAAAAAAATCAAACAAAAAACTATGGGAACACAAAAACATACAAGGCTAAGTACTCAAAAATAGTATATAGTCTTTGGTATGGTTAAGATCCTATATCATAATATGCATAAGAAAACAATTATTTTGTGTTCAATATATTGAGTATAATATTCCCATACACTCTTGTAATAATTTTTTTAATAGAATAGTTGTTCATTTTAAAGAAGCATGAAATTATGTAATATAATTTCTTTATGAAATATGTTATCATGCATCTTGATAAACATTAAAAAATATGATCATAAAAAATAATTCATCGCTTTAGTACGTAGAAGATGGTAACAACATTCTGGAATTCTTAATGATACATAATCAAATTTTTGAGTCCGATTATGAAATAAAATTTTCTCAATTCAAAAATATTATTTTTCCATAATAAGAAAAAAATTAATATGGAATTCTTCTTCCTTAGATTGAAAATCGTAATGTGATTTTCCCAGCCCGATTATCCAACCTGATATGGTAACCTGTAGACTACGATGTTCCTATTTTTAATTTTTTGTCTGAAAAACATCTTCATGAAAATAAAAACCAAAAACTTATAAATGAATAAATTTTAGATCTTATATCTCTTATTTCATGAGAAATGTAAGTCACATAATATAGGAAGTACTCTACTAATTTTTATAGGAAAGTAATAATAGTTTAATCATGTTCTCGAAAATGTTTTCCCAATGGACTAAGAGGCCCGAATAATGAAACTACCTTCAATATCAGATATATATTGGACACATTTAATTATCATTAAAATATGTAACATTCCTTGACTCATATAATTACTCATCAAATCTCGATATTTTCTTTGAAATCTTCAACATTCCTTGAATTTTTGATCTTCTCCCCATTAAGTCACTCTATGAAATATTCAATTTTAATTTTATTTCTCATTACAATTTCCCCATTAAGATTCTCCATTATGATGTTGAAATTTGGGCATAAAAGTATTCATGAACCACATCCAAAAAAGAAAAAAATAAATATATTTCATTATTATTATCTACACCACAAGAAAGTCTATTTTCCCATTTCAAATTCCTTAATATGATGAAATCATTTGTTTCAAAAACAATTTTCCATTATGTTTCTCTAAACTAAATGTAATAAGGAAAAATGAATTCTAATTTTAATTATCAGACCAAATTATCATTTAAATTTCATCATTTATTTAAAGGATACAAATTCATGAAAATGTTTTGTAATATCAATTATAAAAAAATATGTTTTCTCATTATAATGCATTATACTAATTGAAAAAATAGAAGAAAAAAATTATTGGAGCTTCCAAAAATCTTCCATTCCACCTTTAAAATTATATTAAAAATGTCTTTAAATAAAACTCATCTTATTATTCATTTACCTTATGATAAATATAAAAATGAAATATTTTTGACAACCAACTTATTTCTTTGAAAAACCTATGCCTGTATGTATGACATCCTTCATGACTTTTAATTTGTTGAGTAATATTATTAAAATTGTTTTACATACTAAGTAATGTATGCTCACATCCTTGTCTTCTAGTGACATCATTCCTTCCAATAAAACCTGAATACAATTGGTATGAATACGATTTATAGCTCATTTTCTCACAATCTGATGATCAATAAGATTTTCAACACCAATTGTCACCCTTTCATTCATCCTGATTATGTCACATGTTTCTCAGAAAACATATGATTTTTTTGAAATAAAAATTATAAAATCATTGTCAAATTTGAATCATATCCATGGTGAGTCCTATTATATTACTCATTACGATTAGATCCTCATTCAATAAACATGGTTGCTCTAATGGGAATTTTCATCAAGAAAACAACGTTAAAATTTGATTGATTCTTTAAGAAATGTGATTTCAATTTTTAAAATATGAAGGTCCATCGAATTTTTACAAAAAAAACAATATGAGGGAATTTATTCATTATTTTATAATTCATTGAAAACAAAAGACAATAGATGAATGCACTTATGTTCTTTATCTTCCTAGTAATTAAACCCCCCCCCTTTGGATTTTTTTAACAAAGGCTTATAAATCACTGATCATTGTATACTAAAGATATGGATTACATATCCATAATTATATGAAAAAATTATCTAACTAATTTTAGGAAATAAGAATTATTGATGGAAAAGCCATGATTCATAATGTTGTGAGTCATAAAAATGTCATAAACTTTTTTTTCGTCCCCATATTTCTTCTCAAACATTCTTTGACATCTTGTATTCACTTCATAAAGTTGTGAGTCATAAAAATATCATAATATATATCACACTTTTCTCAATATTTATATTGTTAGAACATAATTAATAAAAATATAACTTTCAACTTTTCAAATCAGCATTTATAAATTAGGTAAGTTGTATTTAATTGGAATTAGGAAAAATCAATTACCTTATCATGGTTTTTTATAATGTAACACAAAACTATTATTAATTAATTACTGTATATTACAAACCCGTCACAAGTAAAGAGTAATATAGGTACACAGGTGGTGGAAAACTAATTTTCTATTTTTTTGATTTTATCTTCACATTCCTCAATCCAAAGGCGCTTCACAACATTCTATGATATCTTTGTTAGTAGAAATTGGTAGCTCTGAGATATTTCTCACAATGCATCGATAATATACTTCTAACCCAATGATGATATCGATATTTGTTAACCAAGTTTCACTTGGCCATTTGTTGATAACATCTAACATTGATGGATTTACTGATATTCCATTTATTGTCAATACCTAATGAACAATTCATATGTTAAATATGTAGATTTCACACATTCATAATTTGATATATATCTTCACATTAGTAAATGACAATAGCATAATATGAAAATGATAATCACGATCGTTCTTGTTATTTTATTATATAAGAATATTGTCACATAATAATAAAAATTATGGAATATAATAAATAAAAAATATATTCATTTGACTCACAATTATAATTTAATCATTAGTTATTATTAATGTAGTAATAATAAATTCATAATGTACATATCTATTTTTCAAATCTATTTTGTACATATTCTCCCGTATGAATGTTAATAGATTCAATCCAGATTAATGTTCAATATTTATGGAGTGCTACGCTCATATGAGTTTATCAAATATGTTATCAATATAAAGTAAAATATATTAAATCTAAATATTGATATTTTTAAGCTCATGATATTAAAAAAATTCATTTATCCATATTTAATCATAATAATGTGGTATGGTCCATGCCAAAATTATGAACTAGGGAAGATAGAAGGTGCATCGAAATTTAATTTTTTGTTAGTTCATTAATTCCTCGAATTTAGTATAATACAATCGATATGAAACAATTGAGACCTTCATAAATACATGTATTTGTAAATTGACATCTCAACCTCACACTAAATGGAAATACCATGTAGTTATCTAGAAATAAATCTATATATTCTATAGAAAATAATATTGTCAAAGATGACTTAAACTATGATAATTTTAGGTACATGTCCCTCATTTACAAATATTAGAGCACATATTATATGGATCTTTTGAATTTTGATACCATTATTATTTTGATAATATATATTAGAGAAAACTATATTTTTAAATGGTGTCTCTTTCTTTTGAAAATTGATATTAGATTTATGTAGGGAGGGTAATGACCCATACAACTCTGGTCCATTCTGTTACTAAAATCTTTCATTTGATGTGTCTTTGGAGGTCGAGGTGTATTATTCCCAAATCTTTTCAAATTTATAGTTCTGTTAATAGAGTTTCCAGTTCCTTGAATAGTTACAACATTTAGTTATCTATCAATGAGTCATCTATCATTGATCCATCTATGTGGGGGCTTCTATTGGTGGGTCATCTTTGTGTGGGTCATGTGTTAGTGGGTCATCAGTCAGTTGGTCATTTGTTGATGACATATCTTTCAGTGATCCATCTATCAGTGAGTCGTCTATCTATGAATCATATGATTGTGTTTCATATAGTAGTTCATCATCAATTGGTGATTCATCTGTTGGTGATTCATTTTTTTGAAAGGCATATGTTAGGGAGTCATCTATTAGCGAGTCATCTGTCAGTGATTCATCATTCAGTGAGTCATTATTTTGCGAGTTATTTAAAAGTGGGTCATGAATCGGTCAATTATCTTTAGGTGATTCATCTATTGGTGAGTCATTTGTCTATTATTCATCTATTATTGAGTCATTTGTTTGTGAATCCTCCCCTTCTGAATCATCTATAGGTGAGTCACATGTCGATGATCCATCTATTGGTGAAGCGTCAGTCAGTGATTCATCTATTAATGAGTCTTCTGATGGTGAGTAATCATTTATTGATACATTTTTATATGATTCATCTATCAACTAATCATCAATCTCATAGTCATATGTTGGTAGGACATCTATTGGTTGGTGGTACAGTGTTTATAGATCAATTGCTGAACAGTGATTCCATCTTCCTATAGATTCCCCGTTTTTACATTTTTATTGAGTTAAAAGTAATTCAAATCATTTTTAAAGAAAATTAAGATCATTTCAAAGCCTATGACTCCTATTATTAACACTATATGTGTCCCAGGGTTTTTACTTTGTCAAACCTCATGGGTTATTGAGATACAATTTTAATATAAATTCAATTGTTTCACATTTTCTGAGTCTCGAATATGATCCTTCTTATACCGAGGCATTCAATTTGTTCATTTATTGTTCTTCCTCTTGATACAAGGATTCCATAACCATTATTAAAGTCGAAGATGAAAAATTATTGTGTGGACCTTGGAATGTTTTTTCCCAAGAGTCTCTCCTACTGTATGAACACCCCTTTTTTTGTAGAACATGTAACTGTCAATTCATCTTCAATATAAGAAATGTTATTCCTATGTTATTCTAGTTACCTAGTTCTATTTCATCCCATTATACATTTATTGTAATAGAATTTAATATATTTGTTTCTAATGGAGCTTTCTATGGTGTTTGATTATGTGGTTCTGCCATGACATCATTGGGAGGACGCAGTCATTGCGGGAAAGGGTATCATGTTCTGTTGTGTAGACTCGATCTCACTAAAAGATCATCAGAATCATTTTTATCTAGGGTCTTATTGGATAAAATATACTTATATGTGAAGCCATAGAGATAACATGTTTTAACCACTATATCACAAGGATATTGATATAATAAAAATTGTAATCGAATCAAATAATTAGTATCTATTTCATAACCATCTTATTGCCTCTAATTTTTTAATATCACGTAATATCTATTCTATTATTATTTAACATGTCATTAAGGATAGAAATAGATAATGAAAATAATTTTATGATTAATTATAAATTAATCAGCCATTGATAAAGATGCATGTCTTATGAATCAGATTTTTGTTGTTGTGCATTGATGACAACAAAATTGATGTAGTTACAAATTTTTAGATGAATCAGTTAATTCAATATGGAATAATTAAATGTTTTTTTAATGGAGTTCATCCATGAAAGGTTACTATTTACTCAATTTCATGTAAATTCATAGCACATTATGCGCCAGAGGTATTAGTTGTTGTTGTTTGTAAAGGATGAATTCCTTTTTGGGACCATGATACATGTTTATATGTGGTTTTTTATTGATACTTGTGATGTGGTTTGAGCCAATTATTGATGAGACTAGAGAGATTTTGTATTGTGTGGCGGATGGGAGGCTTAGTGGTGGTGGAAAAATTTGATTCCTAGAGGGGGCCAGATGCATCCGTTTATGGATATTGTTTTTAGAGAGGACACCAGGGATAATGGAATGTGTTGAAGTATGGATTACCATTGATTTGAAAATGGTTGGCATTAAATCTAATTTTTTTTTGTTCTATCAGTTTCCCACTTCTTTAAAAAGTTTTTTTTTCTTACCCACCTTCCAAAAGACGAGAATACCCATAGATTATACAATATCTTATTTATATTTAGATTCTCAAAGATGAATGGTTATTATCTCTTACAATATGTGGGTATGTATCAGTTGGTAGTTCACCTAGTCAATGTGTTGATCCCATAATGTTTGTTAGCATAAAATTAT
Organism: Viscum album; assembly: GCA_963277665.1. Classification (NCBI taxonomy): domain Eukaryota; kingdom Viridiplantae; phylum Streptophyta; class Magnoliopsida; order Santalales; family Viscaceae; genus Viscum; species Viscum album. The sequence goes on along the minus strand of OY728166.1, from coordinate 346,668,409 downwards.
TTTCTATATTTCATAGTAATTGTGGAAAAGTTATAATGTTATTAATAAATTATTGAATAAATAATGTTAAAACATAGGTTTGTATTTTACTAGGATGTAATGCCATCAGTGTAACTTAAAAAGAACAATGAACATGGTTTGGTTGTCCTGGGAGGGAATGGATCATAGTAAGAATGAAAATTAAATGTAATGTGGAATGATAATGCATAACAAATGGTTAAATAATTAAATAATATAATGTTCAAATGATAAATGTGATAATGTAAAATAATTTAATTCTTTAATTTTTTGTTCTTATAGGATACCAAGTCATAGCAGAGGAAATCATGATTCTAAGAGAAATTGGATGATTTTGAGTATATGAATAATTTATGCCCATTGTGTGGTTTGGAACTATATTATATTATGTAATTTTTTATTTTATATATTCTATTCCACCCTTTCAGTTATTGAAACTGACAACCCATGTATTCTAACCCCTAGAGGATGTTTACCATAACATCTCGATGGGAGGATGGATGGTTAAATACACCCTTTGGCTCATAATTCTTCTCTAGGTAGTTACCTATGTTGAGAGGCACTATAGTTAGTTTTTCTGCTATATATGTGTTGAGGTCTGTAATGGATTATGGTTATTCACACATATGTATTCATGATATTGTTTCATATGGACTACTATATGTGTAACATGTATAGGACGTAATGGAGTGAGTATACTTACTCAGTTTATGGTCCATAATGTTTTGATGTATAATAATCAATGTATGCTACATGTTATACGAGATGCGGTGGCTCCTAGAAACTACATGGTTACTTTGGTTATGTAGACATGATTTTTGTGTTTCCTAAGGTGCATAATGTGATTCTTCTCATAGGTTTCTGTTGGAAATCCTTTTTGGAGTGAGATTCTCAGGCCGTGCGTCATTGGGGAAAAGCCGAAAAGTTAGGGGTATGTGGTAGCAGGGTACCCTTGATATTATTTATTATATTATATAAACCATTATGTGATAAATGTTGAGAGTATCAATCCGAAGGATGGAAACATAGTATACCTATTTATGTGAATGATAGTATCACTTTTTTTTATTGTGCTTTAGCATGTTTTCTTTACATTTACATGAGAGGCTCCAGTGAGGATCATATCAAGTATACTGTTACACTCAACCTACAAATATATAAATTGTTTTTCATGTCACATGGAGAAGTATGGAGATCAGGCTGGTTATTAATAGATTGGTTTGCAAGAGTTGCTCAGGCTTTTTAGTCATTATCATTTTTACTTTGTTTTTGTACTCATAGTTTTCCATTACATTTGTAGAAGTGTTTTCTTGACATTAAATATGTGTACTTGGAAACTAATTTTTATTGTAATCTTAGATGATTTTTTTTGGTTTTTTTCTTAACTAACTCTTTTACATGTGTTCTATTATAAAGTAATGCCTCCCATTTGTGTGTATATTGTTCCCTCAGTTGTATCCGTCATCCCATGTCCTACTAGAGGATGAAATCCGGGGTAATTATCTATATTATTACCGTACCAACCCATAATGGATAGTCATAGTCTTGAGGGGATCATGACCGAGTGGGGTCATAGGGTGGTTGTTGGATTGAATGGATATTGGATTTAGGAACTGTTTAGGTTTCCTAGGTTGGTAGGTAAATGGTTTTATCTAAGTTTAGAAATCAATGTAAACAGTGGATGACTGCTATGAAATATGTATTTAGGTCCACTTAAGATCCAATTCATGACCATGATTTTAAATTTGTCGAGTAAATGAATTGTTGATGGATCTAGGGTAGAGACATATTAAAGGATAATGCATCATATTCTTTTTTCATGTATTTGAATGGGGGTAAAATGGGATAGTTTAACCTAAAATGAAAAAAAAGAAAACTATTAATTTATTAATGGTAATTTCTTCCATATTCCAGGTTTAAAAGATCTAAATAAATTTTTCTTTAAAATTAATTGATCCAAGTCGACGTTCTCTTTAGGTTTCTACAAAATGTTTTTATCAGTACATGCCAGCCGATCTCTATAGGGTAGAGGTTGGTGATGAAAAAAATTAGAGGAGGAAGCTCTGAGATTTTCAGTTTTAAATACTGTACATTTATGAGGGATTGATTTCAGATAAAACAATGAAAGACAAGTTGGAAGAGTTTTATATAGATTTCAGTTCCATCTGTGCTTGGTAAGAGCACAAGGTGTCGTTGGTTGTGATGATGATTTGTGGGAAAGTGAGTAACTAGTGGTTATTGTTCCACAAAGATCTTGAGGAATTGGATGTCATGTGGGAGGAGTTATGATACTAGTAAAAAGTCAAGTATCTCCCTTTGACCATGATGGTGGCCATTTTTCAAGAGTTTCTTACCCTTCAAATGGTGAGATTCAGTGTCTGATATTTTTTAATACATTTTAAGAAACATTTATGACATTATGCATAACATTTTCTAGATGAGGAGGATATGGAAAGGACTTTCGAAGAGGTTTTGAATAAATATATGTAGTTTAAAGTCACCCTATTTATGATGAAGACATAACTTGAGGTTTTGGAGATGGTATAGGTCATCGAGAGGATGTTATACCTAACTATATCATCCCAATAGGAGAGTCATTATGATTACTCAAGTAGTAGTGACTTGGTATGGGGTTCCATGTTTTCAAGGTAGAAGAGTTTCCATTTAGCTAAGGGTTGGTCCCAATGCTCAGTATCTTGTTTCTCTGGTGAAATAATCTCTCAGACCAATGATAATAGATCAAGAATTTTTTTCTTTTGTAGTACAAGGACATAAATAGAAAGAGCCCCCAACCATTATGATAATTCGACATTCAGTAGGTGTTCCACATATAGTTTCTCAATTGAGGCAGTTTCAATCGAGGTAGCATGTGGAAGTTCCACCAACTTTAGATCAGAAGATAGTAGATGGGGTATGATGAAGACAGACCCATGATACTGTCCATCCTATGAAGAAGAGCAATTATATGGTGGTGGTTGTTAGTAAGGTTAGAGAGGCCAATTATCAAGACCTTATTAGATTCATTCTTTAATGTTAACAACACTGGGTGAGCTAGAGGTCATTCTATGTGCCCTTTTCATGATGTCTATTTGGGTGTATGTCCTTCTTGATTCAGTAGTGACGTAATCTTTCATATCACCAACCCTATTTAATATCATTGTCCATGAAGTACAAAGGCATCAAGTTCCCATAGTGTTGACTACAATATCTGGAGGTCAAGCTGACTTGTTTGATGTTTATAGAGAGTGTGGGATTCTGATGGGGCATCAATACAATTGGGGAGATTTCGTATGTTTATAGATTGAACCATATGATGTCATCATCGGTATAGATTGGTTGTATAAGTTGTATGATATCGTGGATTCCATTAGGAGGTAGGTGGAGCTCATTGATGATAATAGAGGGCTAGAAGTGTTTGTTTTTTCAACGGGACCCATGGATGGGTTAGAGGCAAGTTCCATCCTTGACATCCTTGATGAATGATATGATTAGGAGTTCATTAGAGGTTCAAGAGTTTCCATATCCTAGGGCCATGGAAGAGTACCCTGATTTCATTCCAAATGAGGTTTGAGCGTTACCCCCTCGACAATTGATCAAGGCCATGAATGAGCGACTTCTAGAAGCATATATTATATCAAGGTCTTCATATATTTTGGAGCCTTATATGTTGTAGCAGAAAAATATACACATCAATATTTTATTATGTTGTATTTTTGTTTGTCCATGTGTGTCACATTGAGGTGAACCCATTATTTTCATGAAGAAGGATGGTGATTGTTTTGGGTTGGGTATCTATTATCATGGGTTGAAGAAAGTTATATTGAAGAATGTCTATATTCTTACATGGATTGTTGATTTATTTAATCAATTGAAGGTTTAAATTATGTTCTCGAATACTGACTTGTGTTTAGGATATCATTATATTCATGTTAAGGATGTTGATATTCTGAATACTACATTATGTTGTCATCATGGGTTTTTTGAGTTCGTTTTGGGGACATTCGGTGTGATGAATGATGTAGATGTGTTCACAGGAATGATTAATTCTATGTTTTTGAGTTCTTGGATATTATTGTTGTGGTATTCATCGATGTCATCTTTATGCATCTGATGACGAGCATGCAGATCATCTGCATGCTGTTTTGGGAGTTCTTTGTTGACAACAGCTATTTTTTAAGTTTTTAAAGTGTGATTTTTGTCTCATGAATATAGTTTATTTGAGAATTTTGTATCCCAATTGTTAGAATCATTAGATCCATAAAATATTGAAGAAGTTGTGTATTCGTAATCCCCCAAGAAAGTGGAAAATGTGTGACGTTTTTATGGTGTTCTAGATTATTACAGGAAGTTGATATCCAATTTCTCTCAAGATGTGACACCTCTGACAATGTTAAATAGAAAGGATCGGGCATTAATATGGTCTAATTAGTGTCCTAAATCATTCTAGTATCTGAAAAAGATGTTAGTTTGTGCTCTTATTTTTTCCCTTCCAGTAGAGGAATTTTAGTTTGATGTTTTAGTTATGATTCACATCTAGGGTTAAGATGTGTTCGGATGCGGAAGAGATCAGTAATTTTTTTTGGGTCTCAAAAATTATGTCACCATGAGTGTAACTATTACACTCAGAGTATTGACATGGTATTAATGGTTTTATCCCTAAATATATGGATACAATACCTCAATTGATAGTGTTTTGTGGTCTTAACTTATCAAAAGATCCCATGTTATATTTTTTTGCATCATTTGTTGAACATATGACAACATTTTTGGATGATGTTTTTACAATATTAAGACTTCAAAATTTTTTATACACATGAGGAGGAAAATATTGTAACTGACACGCTAATCTGGAAGTCACATAGAGATGTATTTAGTGAATCTGGTGATTACTGGATGGTGATGGAAGAACATTCACCATTGCATATGGATATGGATGATGTTGGGGGGGTTCATCTTTTTTAGATGAAGGAAAAATCATCTTGGGAGTAGTAGGTGAAGGAATCCTAGTTTATGGGTCCTGAGATGAATGTCTGGAGAGACAGAGTTGTTTTTGGCAAGTCCCCTGATGGTTGGTTTGAGGATTAACTTCAACGAGTGTTGCTTTAGGGAACAAATTTAATTCATTTGGCAATGTGGGAGATGCTTCCTGAATATTTACATCATTTTCCCTAGTCAATACATACCAGAATAAAAAATATTTACCAATTATTGAGGAATCAATTTTGGTGGTAAGGGTGAAAGAATTCATTTGAAGAGTTCATATCCTTGTGTTTGGTATGCTAGAAGGTGAGGGTCGAGCACCATGTTATCAGTGGGTTTGTCTAGCCATTAGATGCCCCTTAGTGTAAATGGGAGAACATCACGATGGACATTGTTTATTATTAAAATTTAGCTCAGGGAGGCTATGATGATTTATTGGTACCTTTGACTAGTTTGATGAAATCATCCCACTTTGTAAAAATCAAGGAGGTGATTTCTATGGATGTTTTGTAAAGAAAGTATCAAGAGGTGGTGGTGAGACTCCACAGTGTCTTGAGGAAAATAATTTTTTATTGATATCGTTGTTTTAACACTAGAGTGTGGATACATATCTATCAGCATTTGTTTCTCACTTATTCATTAGCACTTATTTTCTTCGATAGATGGGTGGTCTGATAAAAGTGACCATCTTGACACTTGAAGACATGTTGTGCTATTGTGTCTTGGATTTTGGAGGTATTTCGATGAGGAACATGACTGTGGTATATTTATCATATAATAATAGTTTCCACTCCCCCATCATTATAGAGGAATATTAAACCTTTTATGTTCATCCTCTCCATTTTCCATTATGTTGTACTGGGGTTATAGAGTTAGCAATTTGTAGGCCATAACTACTACAAAATACTATAGAGATAGTTCAGGTGATTTGTGAGAGGACGGAGGAAGCACATGATCATCATAATTTATGTACCAATAATAATAGGAGAACATTTTAGTTTAATGATGAGGAACATGTGTCTATTATGGCGACTCCCTTTCATGGGATGTGAAGGCTCAGTCATGGGTGTATGTTTTCACCATGGATTATTTGGACTTTTGAAGTGTTGGTTCACGTTGGAGTCGTGACATATCTAATAGAAGTTCCCCTCATAGATGAGAATGATACATGATGCTTTTCACATGTCACAGGTTCATCATTATATCCTTGACTACTCTCACATCATAGATTGGGTAAAGATCAATTTTAAAATTGTTGCGAACTTCATGGAGTGGCCTGTAAAGATCCTGGACTGGAAAGAGAAGGTGTTAGGTTGTTGTGCAAGTCCCTTGGTTTATGTATTATGGAGGCCCAGTTTCTTGGAGGATAGTAAATTGGAATATGAGTCACAAACACTTTATTATTACCCTAATCAATTTTATTTTTATCTATTATTAGGTATTGATGATTGTCTTGTGGTTGTAGTCCTTTCATTTTTATGAGATGGATTCTCTTGTTTCTTATTATGGATTAGTTCATTTTGGGAGGTATATCCCCGTGGGGAGTTGTTAAGTGTTTGTTTTAGTTTTCACATGGCTTCAAATTGTTCAATTAATTAATTGGTTAAGCTACTTTGGTGGTGATCGCCTTGAGAAGTATCTTGACCAGTGGTCGTTTGGACCCTTTTTTCGTTTCCTCCCTGGGATGGATTTGGATTATTGGGGATGAGAATGTTTTGATAGTTTTTCATGTCATTTCATATACCTCTGAGTTTAATTCCTTTTTTGAAATCTATTGATTAAGGTGTTTTGGGAGGTCAATGTAACTTATTCTCAACACATTTCCAAATTTTGAGTTCTGTGAATAGAGTTTCATGTTTTGTTAATAGTGCCAGCTGTGAGTCATATATCGGTGATTCTTTTTTCAGTATGACATCTATCAGTGAGTTATCTATCGATGGGTCATATGTCATGAGGTCTTTTATTGGTGGGACATCTACCAGTGTATTATCTTTCGGCGAGTTATTTGACAGCAAATAATTTGTCGGAGAGTCACTTACCAATGAGTCATCTATTGGAGAGTCATCTATCAATGAGTTTTTTATCTTTGAGTTAGCTGTTAGTGAGTCATCTATCAATGAGTAATATATTGGATATTCATCTATCATTGAGTCATATGTCAGTGAGCCATCTATCAGTGAGTCAGATGTCGACAATCATTATTAGTCATATGTTAGTGACTCATGTGTCAGTGATTCATTTGTTAGTGGGTCAACTCTCAGTGATTCACTTATAATTGAGTCCTCCATTTCTGAGTCATCAGTAATTGAGTCATCTATCAGTTAGTCATATTTTGGAGAGTCATCTATCAATGATTCATCTATAATTCAATCATCTATAGTTAGTTCATATGTTAGTAGGTGCTAGAGTGATTCCAATTCAGCCGGTGAACAGTGTTTCTAGCTTCATACAGTTTACCTCAGTAAAATTTTATTTGATGTAAAAAATACTCAAATAATTTTTTACAATATTTAGAAATGATTAAATTGTCATTAATCTAATCATTAAATACTTGGATGTACCACAATTTTACATTTCAAACAACATGGGTTATTAGGATATGGTATTAATGGAAATTCAATCGTTTCACGTTTCGTGAGTCTTAGATCTTATCCTTCAATGTTGAGGCCTTTAGGTCATTAATTTATTATTCTTCCTCTTAGTAAGAGGCAACCAAAACCATTATTGTTTGAGGAGACATGTGATTGTGGTGTGGAACTTGGACCATGTTTTCCCTAGAGTTCTTCCTGTGACTTGCACACCCCCTGTCATAGTGCAACCAGGAGCTGTCTACATGTCTTCGATATAAGTTATGTTATACCTCAATTCATCTAGGTTCCTTGATTTATTTACTCCAATTATCCATTCCATGTTAGGTAATGTGATCTTCATGTTTCCAATGGAACTTTCTTGGGTGTTGTATTGTGAGGTAGTGTCATGGGGTCTCGGGTGGATGTATCCATTTGGGTAAAGGTGACTGTGATCTGTTCTTTTATCCATTTCTTATGAAAATATAGTTAAAACAATTTCATGTAGAGGAATCATGGAATTTATATTATTTTATATGTAGTTATTGAGTGAGTGTGTTTTAGAAACTGGATCGTAATTAAATTTACATAATAAATATTTTAACAAGATTACTGAATTGGTATCTCTTTCATATTAATTATTTTTTATCTCTTTTTATCTAGATAGTTTGATATACATAATTTTATTTTTTATCATGTAATTGTTGATGGTTATTGGTAAAGAACATAAAATTGGGAATAATTTTAAATTAATCATCCATGGATAATGGGGTATGAAAAATGAATCTTGTTTTTGTTTGTTTTCTTATTGTTGTTCTTTAATGGTAATAAATTAGATGCAATTATCCATGTTTAAATGAATCAATTAAATCAATATAGAATAAGAAACTAGTTTTTGATAGAGATAATTCCATGAAGGGTTATGAGTTACCCTATTTCCTTTTATGGCCATGAATCATATTATTTAGAGCTATGAGTTCTCCTTGTGTGTGGAGGATGAATTAATTATTTAGGGAAAAGAGCCCAGTTGCTGTGTTGTTTTTTCTAATACTTGTCTTGTTGGGTGATAATATGATGGTTGACCCTGGAGACATAATATGGTATGTGGGGGTAGGGAGGCACTATGGTTGTGGCAGAGGTTGATTCCTAAAGTGGCCAGATGCATTGGTTTATGAATTTGGTTCTTAGGGTGGTCATTATGGATGATGGAAATGGTTGAATAAGGGCCTACTATTGATACGAATGTGGTTACTATTGAATCTATTTTGTTTTATCTGCTTTAATTTTTCCACGGTTTGAGGTAATTTTTTTCTTACTCAACTTCAAAAAAATGAAAAGACTCATGTTGTATGCCACATACATTCCATGTTTGTATTCTCAAGGATGGATGTGTCTAAAATCTTGCTATATGTGGAAATGTATTGATGGGTAGTTTGCCTATACACCATGTTAATCCCCTTATGTTTGGTATCATAGAATTGTTTTCTTGAATTCATAGGAATTAGGGAAAATTGATAATTATTTAAATAAATCAATTAATAAAAGATGTTAAGCCATGGGGCTCGAGATTTTTGGGATTCAATATTGTTGTTATAACATTAAAGAAACTGATTACTTGTTTTAGTTGTTCTTCAAGGGCATGGATCTTGGTAAGAGTTCTAATGAATTGTAATGTCAAACGATAATAGAAAATTATTTGTTAAATAATTAAATAAAGTACAGTGAAATTGATAAAATGGGATAATGTAATCTAATGTAGATCAATAAATGGTTGTTTTCTTATAGAATATGTTGTCTTAATAGTGGAATCCTTGAGTTCGACAGAGTTTAGCTACAGTTGCGACTAAAAATAAGTTATAAAAATACTGTGGTTATGAGCTATAGATTATTTTGTAGTATTTTTTATTCTATTTTCTATGATACCCTTTCTGTTAGGGAGACTGATACCCTAGGTAGTTTGAGCTCTGGGGGTGTCTTATCCTGGTCATCCGGATGGGAGGATTGATGGCTGACTACCCCCTCCTGTCACACTCTATTTTCTTGGTAGTTACTTATGATGGTAGGCAAGGAGGTTAGTTTTTCACATATATGTGGGTAGAGGGATATAATGGCTTGTGGTTATTCATACATGTATATTATGGATATTGTTTTCTATGTACTACTACACGTGTAACCTGTATAGGTTTTGATATCGTGGGGATCCTTACTCGGTGTATGGGCTGTAATGGCATGAGATATAATACCTATCTTATGATTCACGTTAGGAGAGAGGTGGTGGCTCTATAAAACTACATGATTACATTGTTTATGTGGACATTATGGTTATATCGGATGGGGTGCACATTGTGTTGCCTCAACTAGGTGTATACGAGTAAGACATTTTAGGGAGAGATTCCCAAGACGTGCTATGTTGGGGAAAATATAAAAACCAATGGGGAAGTGGTAGTGGGGTACCCTTGATATTCTTTATTATATTTTATACACATGTGTGAAATACTTGGTGAGAGTGGAAATGGTGAGGCTGGGAACATAGTATACCTATTTAGGTGAAGAGTTTGTTTCACTTGTTGTTCACTGTGCTTTAGCATTATTTTTTTACTTTTTCATGAGGGGTGTTGGGAGGATCCTACTGAGTATACTGTTATACAAACCATAGAAAAATGAAAACTACTTTTTTAGTTCACTTGGAGTAGGTTGGATATCAGGATGGTGAATACTAGCTTTGGGTTGTTGGAGATGCTCGAGTTGTGTGGTCATTTCCATTTTACATTCTTTTAGTACTTTTTTCCCTTTTAGTAGTAGTAGTTTTTCATGTCATTACAAATGTGTACATCGGATATATTTTATATTGTTTTCAAATAAGGATTTGGTTGGTGTATTTCTTATATATCTCATTTACATGTATTCTTTTAAGGGGTAATGCATTATATTAGTGTGTTTACTATACCCTTGGTACTAGTCACCAACTCAGGGCCTACTCGAGGCTGGACTCTTAGGTTCATTATCTCTCTTCTCAAATTTCCTGTCCAGGAGTTGTACAGTTTGTAGGGAGGGGTCATGATAGGGAGAACTGATCCATACCCATAATTATTTATCAATCAACCAAGAGGAGAATAATTAGATCTGTACAAAGAATCTTACTAGAAATATTGACCAAGGAGGATTTAAGTATTCTTAATTAAATCATCAATCTATAATGTGTTTTCATATATTTTTTAATATAAAAATATTGATTTGATGAAACTATATCAATAGTATACATTTTTTATATAAAATAATGTAAACAACTAGAATTTAATAAGGAATTATCATATCCAGAATATGCAATAAGTGAACATCAAATCACTTCATTAACACGATCCAGCTAAATAGTTGTGATTTATATTCTCTCCCTTATTTATAATGTTTTGGAGGTTTCATTTTTGTGTTTTCATTATTAGCTTCGGTGTTAGGGTATTTAAATGAATAACACAAAAAAAATCATTTTTTCTAAATCCTTAATGAATGTAAATGACATCATCAATGACTTTAATATCTATACTTTACCTTTTTTTACTCTTATAGACATTAATGGGGTTGATTGAAAACGTAAACACAATGAAATGGTATTTCTGACCCTCCTAGTTAATTTCTAATGTTTTTTCCAATGTATCGTACATTAATGAAATAGAATCATAATTTATCTTTAAGAATTTTCTTATAATATCCCATAAAACCCCATCATCAATTTTATCTATATAGTAATGAGGGTCTTAAACATCCATCTAAACTATATTCCCTTGTTAAACAACTTCTTCTTATATGATAATTTTTATTAAATCTAGTTAAATTTAAAATATCAGGTAGAGTCCAGTAATGAATAATTCAATATAACTGCCATGATTTTTCATAAATTGGAGGTATAAAAAACAAATATTTTGATAATTAACTTGTAATTGGAAATGGATTAATCATTGTTTTGATTAAAATCAATTAATACCCTCTCCATCATAATTTAACGATTTTTTTTAATATGTTTTGAATAAAACATTCAATAAATCTTCGAAAAATTTAGATGTTACTTACTACATGATCGTTGTATTCTTAATTATATTAATTCCTCAGAACAACCAAATATTCAACATATATATAGTAAGAGAAAACATCTCATGTTCTATTAAATTGATAAAAAGTATATTTTAAATTAAATTGACTTATTAATTTGAAATAATTGGATAATATATGCTATTATAATAGAGTCGATGTGCTGAATGAATGACCCAATAACATTATTCTACCTCCCTGGATAATTTAGAATCATAAAAAACTTTTTATTTTATTTATATATTGTTATATACGGGATATATTTTCCCTGATATTTTTACTCCATCCCACATTTCACAAGGTTTTTTCATCAGGGAATTCATCACATTCTTTCACACAAAAATAATTAATTTTTTCCCTTATGAATTCAGAAATCCAAAAAATCAATAACCACTCACATGAGTGGAAATAACTAATATCATAGGGGGATTATCATAATAAATAACTTAAATGGGAGTATTAAAAAACTTTTTACACTTTTATATCAACATATTATAGTATAATTATAATAGTTTAACGTATATCAATATTATTTTTATTGGGGACACATTATGATGGGTTTATATAGTTATCAATAAAATTCATTATGGTAATGATAAAATCAATAATTTTGAGAGAATTATATACAATATTTGATTAAAATCAGATCCATTTGTATTTTTTCTTTAGTTGTGTATTCTTTGGCCCACTCATCTTGATTCAATGTAATGATTTTGTAAATTTCCAAAGAAGTGTTTTTCGAGGTCAATTCCTCAATGTGCATTAGTTCCAAAACCACATCCACATTACTATATATAGATAATAATTCATTTAATGGAAAACCACATAATCATTATATTGAAATCATTTTAGGATAGCATCCAATACTTATACTCATCTTGAGAGTATTTACAATAGTTCTATATCTATAACACATAATTTAACTGAATTATTCAATAAAAATAAATACACCATACTTCTTATATTTACTGTGGTGGAAAAATATATTCATATTTTATTAAATTTAATTTAACTAATTAAAAATTTTCATTAAATAATATATTTGAATATCCATTAATTGATGGGTTTAGTTTCACTAATTACTGGCTATATAAAAAATACATTAACATTGCTTTAAAAATTTCAACATAAATTCATCATAATATGTCTTATTACATTCATATACAATGTTGAAATCATACAAATTCATTATGAAATTAATAGATAATATATTGGTGACATCATAGATCATTTATGTTTGAAATAAATAGATCAACATGCCATCCATGTTGTGCTAAAATGCATATGTGATAATATTTGCAGGATATAAAGGTATGATTAAAATAATATGGAATCTTAAAAATCGTACTTACATAATGATAAGTGAAAAACTATTCTATCAAGTTAATACATATATCATGGAATAATCATACTTAATGTATTTAATTAAATAGTTATCTTGGTATAATAATAGTATTTAATTTGTTATGAGTGTGGCACCGACATAAGTATATATTTTTTTCAGGAAGAATAACTTGTTTCTAATATACAATCATATACCACAATATTTTACCTATAGTGTACAAGAAATAACTACACATTTACCAATTATATAATGAGAATTGAATATTTATGCAATGAATTGAAGGGATATTTAGATACCGCATGTCAAACAATGATTTACCATACCAAATCGTTGCACAAGAAAACTTATAATCTATAAATTATTAAGACATTGGAAAAATAATGCATTTCAAATTACATTTAAAAAGTAATCTAATATAAAAAAAATAAAACAAATTAATTGATTTCAAATTAATTCACCAATCATCATAAGATCATAAAATATTTAAGAGTTTGATTTATAGAGCATAATATCATGTAAAATCGATTCTTTTGTGATAAAGAACAATAGAATCCTATGTATTAATAGAGGAAACAAATACTATCCTTGAAAGTGGAAAATTAAATTATGATGATCCTAAGAATTGATATATTTTTAGATTTTGGATCCGTAATAGATAACATTAGCAAAATGTGAAATCATGGATAATAATGAATGACACATTTAATAAAAATATAATACAATGTCGATTGGTATTATTTAAAACATATTTAAAATTTTGGAATTAACATAATTCAACAAATAGTATTTGAATAAATATTTTTTTAACTAAATGGAAACTTTTGATAATCATATTTCAAAAAATATCATTTAATACATATATCAGTGATGATTGATGTTCAAAGAATTATCATAACACAAAAAACAATTTAGTCACCAAATTCCAATTTATTTACAATTTATTCCCAAGACTATTATTTAATATACTCTTTCAAATATTTATACATATTAATTCAATAATTATGATTCTTACCCATATAATTTTCCATGTATGCACTTAATTATTAATAATTCTTTTCATGTTATAGATTTTATTTGACTTGTTTTGATAATTTCTCATAATTTTGAAATAAATGATTCTGATATATTATTTTTCTTAATATAGTACTTAAAATACAAGTAATAAAAATTTGTATTCCTATATTGTATAATAATGTTATAATTATAGTACAATATAGTTTTTTATTTCATAAAATTTCATTTGGTGATAAACTTGTTTTGTGTTATGTACTAGTATTGAAAGATACCCTTACAATCATAATAAATTAATTCTATTTCAATATTGAGTCATTAATGATATATTTTACTCATTTATATAATATATAATCATAAATAAATATATAAACCCATACATGAGGTTAATAGGTAAAATGGGATTGTGTTGTTTCGTATAAGGGGAAGTCCACAAATACACAAGGATGTTGATTTTGTTTTTTGAGATATATGAGAAAATATGTATAAGATTATTTATTTTTTAATTTTATAAATTTCATATATATGATAGTTATTTATCAAAATACTATTATAGACTAGACATGTTATACAGGATCATAAAATGAAATATTTATTTAGAGGAATGTTTCCTCAAAATACAAATGATTTCAGTTTTTGTTTTTCATTAAAGAAATTGAAGGGTGGTTAATTATTATACCATCAATATAAAAATATCATTATAATAGTATAAATTATTTTATAAAATTAATATTGTGTATTTATATTCAGAGATGAATATTTATACACAATTAATTACAAAAGATAAAGGATAAGTTAAAAATTAATACCTCACTACTCAGATTATCTACATTTTAATGAGGATAATATATCTTAGAGATGGTATTATGAGAAGAAGAAAAAATTTATTGGTTTTTGGGTGTATTTTGGAGGGGTTTGTGTCATTTTTGGATGGGCATTGAGGGGTCTGGTGTTAGGGTACATAATAGAAGTTATTGTCTTTTAAAATAGAAAAGGGATGACAATGTTTGAAAATACACATAAATTGTTATTAATTGAATGTCACTCCTAAAGAAAGACTAAAATAATTGAGAAAAATGGTGTTGAAAATTTATAAGGTCAATAACTTAATAATTAAAATATTAAAAATAGTTAATAACATTTTTGAAAACATTTATTCATAGATTTGCAATTTTTTCATTTTAGGTTTTGTAACCCTTCTGACCCTAGAAGCATTGAGTCAGTGCATTACATTATTATATTGGAATGATTACAAGGAACCAAATCCAAAATGAAAAATAAATTTATTGGTCTTGGAATGATATATTCCCTACATGATAACCAATATATTTTTGTTGAACATGAAATAAAAATAGGTTATATAATAAAATAATATAATCTGTATCCTTCAATGACTATTCATATATTTTTACTCCATAACCTAGGGAATGAATCACTATATGGGTGATATCCTCCACCAATGGCCGGAAGAACTTTATTTTTTATTGAATTTTATAATCTTCCTTTTAATTGGTGAGTTAGAACCCTGGCAAGGCTCGTAGAAATAAGTATTACAAGGCATGTAGTCAATAGAGTAATTTCTTGCCCGTAGGCTTCAAACATTTCATACAACACAGAATAACTACTCAGAACTACTCCTCCCCAGCATCTTCATCGTGAAGAAACCTCTCCACCATCACATGTATATTATTATAGGCTTTCCCATACATATGTAGGCTTGTCTCGATGGTAGGTTTCATACCCTTCCATCCTTGCAATCCATTTAGCTTTTGTTATGGTGAACACTCTTGCTTTTCCTCCTTCCAGAACTTGTTCCTTGTAAGTTGTCAGGTTTGAAACTGCACTTAATGTGGTCTGAAGGCCATAAGGTGGCCTTAATGACTTGAGGTTCCCTGAAAGCCTTACTGAGGAAATTGTATGAGAGGACCAAAGGCCTTAAAGGCCTCCGGGACCAAATAAGTGGCCCAAAGGCCAAAACGGGGTAATATTCTCTGGTTCTATTGTTCCAAATAGTACCTTTTACAGTAACTACTATAATTCATGTATAGTTCCACTACAGTACTGATACAATAATTTCTACAATACCTACTATAGTACCCCCCATAAATTGTTCATCTGGCTGGATTTGATCCTTGGTCGCCTAGATACACTTAAGGAGTCCTCACCAACCGAGCTGAGGCTCATGTGCCTTTAAGGGTGATATCAAATGATCCATAAGGTTATTAAATTAGAAGAATTTATGATTCCATTTACATCAAACAACATGATAATGTTAATTATTAATAACACATTCCATAAAAATAAATATACAATGTCCAATTCCATATGGAAATGTAAGAAACTAAAACACATACTATTTAATTAAAGAATTGAAAATTCAATATATCCCTAGATATGTTGATGAAAAATATCATAGATGTTTAATAAATAAAATATCTATGAATAATATTCTTACTTATCGGATTAATTTTCATAAGTACATGATGACCTATACTTTCAGGATATATCATTTATACAGTTTAAAACTACTGGATCAAAAATATTTTATTTAAAAAAATTAATCAAATAATGAGAACCTATCAACACAATGCAGTTCTATATAATGTTTGGGATCAAACTTCATTTCAATTTCCAATAATTACTCATATTTAATAATCAATTTAATCAATAGAAAATATAATTTTTCAAATATTCTATTGAATAAAATATATAGGTTTTTCAACAATACTTTTATTTATAATATAATGTTCAAAGTAAACACCATAGATGATGTGGAATACATTTCAAGAAATTATAATATCCATAAAAAAATATGAATTTTAAAGTTAAATTTCAATGAAAACTTATTACAATAATATTATTTTTTCATGAGAATCTTAGAAATCATAAAAGGAAGTTATATTACAAAGATAATCATTAGTAACATTATTTAAGAGAATAATTGTTGAACATTCCAACATTTAACATTCAACATTGAAACATTTGAGTCAGAATATAGAGAAAGCTGTGAAATTAAATGAATCTTTTAATATCCTAAAAATAATTGGATTCATGATATATAATGAAAAAAGATTTATATACTCCAAATAAAATTGAATTGGTGTATAAGAGCATATATTTGATGAGGGAATATAAATTGAGATGAAATTCTCTTACCTTAACCTTCATTTTTTACGTTTGGCCATTATTCTAATGTATAGTGGTTTAAAATATATTATTAACATATATGAGAAAAATAATAATATTTATTATATCATATATTAACTTATTATAATATTTTATTACACCTTTGATAAAAATATTTCAATATTTTTACAATTTCATGTCTTAATTTCCTAGTTTTATCAAGCATATTTTCACTTTTTATTTGATGTTATTATTATTTACATCATATATTTATCACCTCCAGAATTTAAACCATGATTTAATTCACTTATATAATCAATATTTATGTTTTTTTATAATATATAATGTTTGGAGACATGAAATAAAATGCACCATTCATGGAGTTGATATGACGTAGGTATGCCTGAATGCTACATTCATTTCTTTGTCGTATAAAAAAATGAAATGAAGAATATACATATGTATATTATAATTATATTTTAATATATTTATCATAAATTTTACATATTTGTATTATAATTATCTTTAATAGGTTCCATATATAGAGTGAATGAATCACATTAATTTGAGGAGGTAGTTGTCTACGCATCCACAAACGATGTAATCATATTTACAAAAAATGGAATGTATTAGGTCATTTTTTCTTAAATAATTACCTAATTATAATGAAATTATGAATAAAATATATATCATATATATATATATATATGTATATATAGTTTCTATAATAATTTACACCATGAGAGGTGGTAAAGGAAAAATGATCAATCAAATTTCGCGATGTAGTAGATCGTTGTACAATGAAATAATTTGTTCATTACCCATTAGATGGTGATGTGTGTAAGTGCAGGTGAAAATATTAACAAAATAATTCTTATTATAATGAGGATAATTGTTTTTTATGTATGAATATAATAATAATATTTTAGGTATTTGAGAATAAAAATAAAACTAAAAATGTTGAGGAAGTTTATTACCTCTTAATTGGGAAACTACTTTCAGTTGGTACCAAATGTTTTACATAAATTTATACCTTATCAAGGAAATACATCTAGAATGAGGTTAGGTATTTTCAGGATCTATTTTTTACATTATGGTTGAGCCATTGTGGCTTCCTAGGTGTGATGAATTTGGAGGAGAGAAGGCACATTTATAGTGGAGAAGGAGTGATACTCTGGTAATATTATCACAAAGAACTTAAACACACGTTTTTTACATTGAAAAGGGAACCTATAATAGAATCCATTATATAAAAGGGATTATAGTGTCTATATATGGGAATAAAATTTGATTTTGAGAAGTTTATAATTCATTTGGGCCCTTATGATTGGACATCAACCCCTTATTAAGCTTTTATTCTCCTTAATAATTGTTATTAATTCTCATTAGCTTCACTAATATTTTTTTTAATAAACTATGAGCGCCTGATTATATTTTAATAATTTATTATATTTACAAACATGGAAACTATTTTTCCACATTACAATCACATAAGATGTAGAAATTGAATTGAATTTAATCCTATAGACAGGACGAAAATGCATGTTTTTAATGTAAAAACGTCTAGAAGTTTTCAATGTTTTTATAGCCAATTTCAAGTTGAAATTAATTTTAATGAAATAAATTGAATTAATTAATACATATTTTTTTTAATTAATCATTAAAACTAGTATTAAATTTAATTTATCTGTATATATAAATTTGATCAAAAAAGAGTATTGTACTACGATTCAGTATCATTAATATTTATTAATGAATGAAACATAAAAAAAAATATAAAAAATTTACGAAAAACTATTTTCATATGTTATGATTTTAAATATAATGTTTATTTTTGACATATATAATCAAATAGGAATCCAAAATTATTATTTAAAATAGGTTCACCATTAAATGGGGGTAGAAATATGTTAATAAAAATATATTATTTTATGAATAAAAATGGGTTTTTTAATCTAATACACGTTGAATATATTGGATTAATATAAAAATATTTTGTTGATATATATATATATATATATATAACATTAATATAACTCACTAATAGTATTAAATTTAATTTATTTGGTTATAATATCCTTGTGAGAAAATAAATAATAATATATTCCCCTATATTAAATATGTTTCCACATTTATTTCAAATTTTATTGTTACCAATAGATTAATTATATATATAAACCATATATTCTAATTAGTTAGTAAAGATTTTTAAAAACTATTGATTTAATATATTGGTTATATTAAATAATATTTTAATAATATATCGTTTTTCTATAAAAACCGACCTTACATGTAACACAGTCCATTTGATGAAACTCGTTGATGCATGTAACGTTTGCTAACATGGTACTAAATTAACTAGAATATATATCAATGATTTTATTTACATAAAATATTAAATATTTTGTAAAGTATTATAGTGTTGAATTCCCCCATTCTCATTGTGATGCATGTGATAGACGTTATCAAATAAAATGTCCAATCATTAAAATTTTAGGGTGCTACATTATCCACACCTTAATTAAATTTCATTATCAAAATTTAAACTTGCTATCCACAATAAAAAGATTGATATTTGAAAACTTACTAATGTTTAAAAACCATCAACATAAACAGTGTTTATAAAACAAATTTTCAATAAGAGAGAAATGAATTTACAATGGTCACATGTCGAGCTTCCCGAGAAGTATAACACAAGTGATAAAAGGAAACATATATATGATGAAAAATATAAAAATTATTTTTTGATGTTGAGTTATTGATAAAATTTTTGGGTGAATTTTTTAGACCAAAAAATCATAAATCAGATTTGTGAATAAAATTCATTATTATCATATAATAATTATGATAGTAGAAATCCATTTATCATTTTTTTTACTTTTACCAATGTTTAGAATTATTTCACTATATTTTAATATAATTAATTATACAATTCAATATAATAAAAAAATGTTTTACATTGGTTATGTATTGAACTATTTTTATTTCATTTTGTAGCAGGAGTTGTATTGTTGGGTTAAGAAACACATCAGTCTCTGAAACATCATTGAACAATCAAAATAGACCATTTTATAAATGGTTATGTTTTCCAATAGATTGTGAAACAATACATTTTGGGGAGGGTGTCTAAATTTTAAAAATAAATTTATAATTAGACTTAAATATTCATGATGTATGTCTTCAATCATCACATACCAAATATGTTAAAACCTTCCTCATGTATTGTACTACATTTAATTACCACAAACCTCATTGAAAAAATGAATTATTACTTATTAGTTATGTAGTGAACATGTAATTGAAAATATCACTTATAAAATGTGTTTTAAAATCCATTAATTTTATTATAGGAAACTTGTCAACAAGTCATTAATCAATTCCAAGGTAGTCAGAACTTGTCCAAATAAATAGTTTTTTCATAATAATGTTAACAAGAAGAATATATTAAGGGCTATGTTTATCTCAATCCTGGGTTTTCTAAAAATTTATATTTATATTTAATAAATTTTCTGGTAATATTATAAATAATATCTCAAATTTATAATGAAAATGTTCTACCATATAATCCTCAGATTTTTCATAATCCATAAAACCATTACATTGCTAATCAAATATTCAAATGACATTATTAATTTATAGTAATATAAATCATTCTTATTCATCAAAAATAGTAGCATAACATATTCATTATCTAGTAACATAATTTGTGATATGTTAATTTTATTCTTGAGGAATTGATTTTCATATTTCCTCATCCCTTTGAAGTTTTTGCACTGAATAGTATGATTTTTCTTTATCCCTTTAAATTTTTTATTATGGTGACACTTATCATCACACTTGTAAAAAACTCCAATTTCATTCAATTTTTAACAAGGTTGAGTCATTCCATAGTGATAACATGTTGTAAAATCCTTATTTCAAATATTCCCTTTATCATTATTTTTCTCTACAATCCTTTTATTCTCTGATATCCCATCAAATAGATAGGGATTATATATTTCATTCATTACCTAGTTAAAACATGATATGTTTTCTTGATATAGTTAAAATACTTGGGGGACTATTTCCCTTCAAAAATTTGTCTTCATACTATGACTTATATGTTCATTACTATTCCTTGGATCATGGGCATTGGTGGAGTTCACATTCCTATTTCAATAATCCATTTCAAAATAATGAGATATACAATATTAAATCATAAAATAAAATAGAATCCCAAAAAATTAGAAGCACATAATATAAATTGAAAATATAATGAATATCTAATCCCATAATGGTAAACATGGTTTCTTTCGGGATATATTTACTTTCCAATCTTTCATAATGACCTGTAATAGAAATAGGAATTATCCAAACCGTATCCCCTAGGTGTTTCAAATATGGGGTGTTGTAAGACCCAATTTCATGTACTATGATACCTAGAGTAATTCTAATAAATCATTGTCAGAGTTCTCTCTCCTAGGAAAATATATTCTAGAACCATTTCCATTTGTAGTTTCCATACAATGAAATATTTCTTCAAATACCCATATAATATCTACCTTACCAAAATTATAAGATGTTATTCTATACTCATCATAAATGTCTACATCAATGTGCATTACCTAAATTTTTTTTTTAAATATATTCTCCATGTTTTTCTGATTTTAAATTGATACCAACTAGAACCCTCTGACCCTAGAAGCCCAGAGTTAGTCTATTACTTTATTACATTAGCATGATTATAAGGAATCCAACCCCCAAGGGCCAATTTTTTTATAAGTCTTGGAAAACCATACAATAGAAATTAACAATATAATATATTAGTAAAATATGAAATACAATCATGATACATAATAAAATGAAATAAACTATGTTTTGTAGTTCTTAATTATTGATTTCCCTTTCATATACATGGTGAATAAACATAATAATGGTGATCTCAAATGATTAGTGTGGACAAGTGAAGTAGAAGTATTTATAAATGAATGGATATAAACATACATGTAAAGGTATTTAACTTATAACACATTCCATTAAAATAAAAATATATTGAAAAATTAAAATTGAAACCTATGAAACTGAAACACTTGATAATTAATTAATGAACTGAAAATTAAATATATCCGTAAATATGTCAAGGAAAACTACCAAGGATGAATAATAACTAAAATATACATGAATGAAATAATTAATTATTTAATTCAATTAATTAGGAATACGATGACCTATAATTTGAAGAGAAGTACTATAGATAGTTTAATACCACATGTTAAAACCTGATTAATTTGGATTGATTAATTGTCGCATTGGAACATATTGATTCATTAAGGATCTATATAAAATCAGGGCACCACCCATCATATCATGTCCAATGTATTACTAATATTAAATAATAAATTTAAGAAATAGTCCATATGAATTATCAAATACCCTTACGGAGTTAAAAATAAGAAATTATCAACAATTCCCTAGTTAATCAACTAACTGTCAATGTAAATAACGTATGTGATATGACATGTGGTTTAGGTAATAATAATATCTATCATATAAAAATATGTATATTCAAGGAAATTTTAGTGAATCGTGATGACAATAAAATAATTGAATCAAGCGAATTTTAAAAATCACAAAATAAAGGGATATTGCAAAGATTGTCTTTCAGAACATTCTTGTGGAGATTAATCTCTAATCATTCTAAAGTGCTACATACCACATTGAAACATTTGAATCATAATAAAAAGAAAAATTTGAAATTAAATTAACATATAATATCATTATAACTTTTGAAATAGTTATATAACATAAAAATATTTTATATACACCAAATAAAAGTGAATTGGCTCATAATAACAAAAAATAATTAGTGGAATGTAAATGAAAACGATATTCCCATACCTAAAACATCGTCTTTGTTGTGTGGAATTTAACCTAATGAATATTTGATGAAAATATTATAAAATCTAATTGTTAAACAATTATCATATTTATAATATCATATATTAACTAATTATAATATCTTATTACACATTTGGTAACAATCCTTCTTTATTTTGACTATTTTAGTTGATAATTTCCATGTTTTCTTTATTATATATTGAATGTATTTTATTTTTTATTATTAATTAGATAATGATTTTCATCATCCACATAATATAAACAATAATTTTAATATAATATATATTCAGTAAATATGTTTCTGAATAATCAATATTGTTTGGAGATAATAAATGAAATGCACTGTTTATTGAGACGATGGGACATATATATTCATGACATCTACATTAATTTTTCTGTCATATTAAAAGAATAAAACATTAAGGATATATATTTATATTATCAATACATTATAATATTGATTTCAAGAATTTTATATAGTTCTAATAAATGTTTCCTCAATATTCTCTATTTATATCATAGATGAGTCATATCTCTTTGAGGAGACGATTTCCACACTTCTGCAAATGAGATTACCATATTTATGAAAAAATGGAATTTATTGGGGTATGTGTTATAAAATAATTCATGAAATATAAATATATTTTAAATATCTTATATATCATATATAAATATTGTGTGTATCATAATGGACACCAAGATTGGTGGTATAGGAAAAGAATAAACAATCATCGTTTTGTGAGGAAAAAGATCGATGTATATAGAAATAATATGAAAGTTATAAATTTGAAAGAGGTGTCTATAATTTTAGTTTGAAATCATAAAATAAATAATAATATTTTATTGAGGATACTGTTTTTTATGTAATAATATAATAATAATATTTCAGGAGTGGAGAATGAATATAAAACAACAAATCATGATGAAGATTGTTACATATTAATCGGGCACAACTTTTGTTTTGTACTAAATGGAATCCTTAGATTGATTCCTTCCAAAGAGGATTATTACAAAAAAATTATAAGGATGCTGATAAGCTATTTGGGAAATTATTTTTCATATAAAAGTGTCTTGATAGGTGTGTTTCCGACGCTTTCGCCGGGGCGCGCACATCCGTCTGTGAGGACGCACGGCTGTGTTGCCCCGCATTCCCGCTTTCCAAAGACGGGCGGCATTCGCTCCTTATTCAGGGACGTCTGCTCCTTGATCGAAACGGGATGATGGGATGTCGGTTCTTCCTCCTGTGGATTCCTCCTCAGAACTCTTCACCTAGTCCGGGTCTCCCTTATAGATTTAATACGTAGTTCGTGAAACTCTTCCCGGTGCCATATCGTCATGGACGCCGGTTAATTACACTACTTCTGTCAAGACTTTCCATAGGGTCTTGACATGGTAGCGACCTTCGGTCGGAGTAAACGGCAACATCAGGAATGTCGGGGCATCTCTGGGTGCGTGGACATTGGGGAACCTGTATTCTTCCTCATAAGAGGGCATCTCAAGGGTGCAGAACCCGAGGCGTACATCTGAGGTTTTCCTCAGCTTCCTGTGTTTAGCACAGGGTATGTTGCAAGATTAAAGTCTAGCAGAGACGGTTACACCAAAGGCGTTCCATCCGAGGTTTTCCTCAGGCATCTTATTTTTATCACGAGGTAGGCCGCGAGTTTAACGTCCTGTGGAGACGGAATGAGGGTGATCAGAACGTCCCATAGAGACGGATCAGATTGGTATATCCCTATGAGGGAACACCTGGAAGGTTTACCAAGGCGATGGATCAGAACGCCCAATGCGGACGGATCCGAGGTGGTGCACTCCCTATAGGGGAAAAGGGTGATGAATCGGGGTGTACACAGAGGACAACAACCCAGAGATATGATGGGGCTTACACATGGAAAGCGGCCCATGTGCCGCTAGGAGCAGCGAGGAGGTGGATGGCATGATCCCACTGGGATGTGGCGGCCCGGGTGAGAATCAGGATGGGTGATGGATGGATGAGTGAAGTGGAGGAGGATGAAATGGGACCATCGCAGGGGCGACGGTGAAGTTGGGCTTGAGCCTTGAAGAGGCTTCCTACGTATCCCCGTGGCAGGGAATCAAAGTCCGCGTAGTTCGGGATGGTGCCGGTAAACCGACGTGAATTGGGTGATGGGTGGGCTTGAACCTCGTGGAGGCTTCCTACGTACCATGCCTTAACACGGATCAAAGTCCCCGTAGTTCAAATGGGTGATGATCGCAATGGCTTACCACTGGACCAGGATGGGACCCGACGTGAAATGACGGGTGGGTGTGTCGGTGAGCCGACGTGAATGTGGACCATTGTCCAATGGGTGGTGGGCTTGAACCTCGTAGAGGCTTCCTACGTACCATGCCTTGACATGGATCAAAGACCTCGTAGTTTAAATGGGGAGTAGACCTTGGTCCACTAATGGTGGGCTTGAACCTCGTGGAGGCTTCCTACGTACCATGCCTTGACATGGATCAAAGACCTCGTAGTTCAAATGGGGAGTAGACCTTGGTCCACTAATGGTGGGCTTGAACCTCGTGGAGGCTTCCTACGTACCATGCCTTGACATGGATCAAAGACCTCGTAGTTCAAATGAAATTAGACCTTGGTCCACTGATGGTGGGCTTGAACCACATGGAGGCTTCCTACGTACCATGCCTTGACATGGATCAAAGACCTCGTAGTTCAAATGAAAGTAGACCTTGGTCCACTGATGGTGGGCTTGAACCTCATGGAGGCTTCCTACGTACCATGCCTTGACATGGATCAAAGAACTCGTAGTTCAGATGGGGAGTAGACCTTGGTCCACTGATGGTGGGCTTGAACCTCATGGAGGCTTCCTACGTACCATGCCTTGACATGGATCAAAGACCTCATAGTTCAGATGGTTTCGCCGGTGAACCGACGTGAAAGTAGACCTTGGTCCACTGTTGGTGGGCTTGAACCTCATGGATGCTTCCTACGTACCATGCCTTGACATGGATCAAAGACCTCGTAGTTCAGGTGGAAGTAGACCTTGGTCCACTGATGGTGGGCTTGAACCTCGTGGAGGCTTCCTACGTACCATGCCTTGACATGGATCAAAGACCTCGTAGTTCAGGTGGAAGTAGACCTTGGTCCACTGATGGTGGGCTTGAACCTCGTGGAGGCTTCCTACGTACCATGCCTTGACATGGATCAAAGACCTCGTAGTTCAGGTGGGATTTGTCAGGGTCAGTGCTCACTCTAAGCCCACGTGAGTCATGCTCGGTGTGAGAAACAAGAGGTCGCAAGGACCTGACGATCACGTCGCGAAGGGTGCGTCCGTGAGAAGCGAAGAGGGGCTTACGCGTTGAGCGGCCCATGGTGTTGGGACTTACTCCAGGATGGAGGCCCAGAACGGCTTACCGCTGAATGGGGGTCACAACGGCTTACCGCTGGATTGGGTCACAACGGCTTACCGCTGGATAGGGATGTCAACGGCTTACCGCTGCATGGGGTCACAACGGCTTACCGCTGGATTGGGTCACAACGGCTTACCGCTGGATAGGGATGTCAACGGCTTACCGCTGCATGGGGTCACAACGGCATACCGCTGGATTGGGTCACAACGGCTTACCGCTGGATAGGGATGTCAACGGCTTACCGCTGCATGGGGTCACAACGTCTTACCGTTGGATTGGGTCACAACGGCTTACCGCTGGATAGGGATGTCAACGGCTTACCGCTGCATGGGGTCACAACGGCTTACCGCTGGATAGGGATGTCAACGGCTTACCGCTGCATGGGGTCACAATGGCTTACCGCTGGATTGGGTCACAACGGCTTACCGCTGGATAGGGATGTCAACGGCTTACCGCTGAATGGGGTCACAACGGCTTACCGCTGGATAGGGATGTCAACGGATTACCGCTGCATAGGGTTTTCAACGGCTTGCCGCTGAAAAGGAGTGACAATGGTAAATGGGGCTTACGCTAGGAAGCTGCTCGGGTGCCGCTAAGGAGCGGCAATGGTGAATGGGGCTTACGCTAGGAAGCTGCCCGAGTGCCGCTGAGGAGCAGCACTGGTGAATGGGGCTTACGCAAGAAGCTGCCCGGGTGCCACTAAGGAGTGGCACTGGTGAATGGGGCTTACGCAAGAAGCTGCCCGGGTGCCACTAAGGAGTGGCAATGGTGAATGGGGCTTACGCTAGGAAGTTGCCCGAGTGCCGCTGAGGAGCAGCACTGGTGAATGGGGCTTACGCTAGGAAGCTGCCCGGGTGCCACTAAGGAGTGGCAATGGTGAATGGGGCTTACGCTAGGAAGCTGCCCGAGTGCCGCTAAGGAGCGGCAATGGTGAATGGGGCTTACGCTAGGAAGCTGCCCGAGTGCCGCTGAGGAGCAGCACTGGTGAATGGGGCTTACGCTAGGAAGCTGCCCGGGTGCCACTAAGGAGTGGAAATGGTGAATGTGGATTACGCTAGGAAGCTGCCCGGGTGCCACTAAGGAGTGGCAATGGTGAATGGGGCTTACGCTAGGAAGCTGCCCGAGTGCCGCTGAGGAGCAGCACTGGTGAATGGGGCTTACGCTAGGAAGCTGCCCGAGTGCCGCTGAGGAGCAGCACTGGTGAATGGGGCTTACGCAAGAAGCTGCCCGGGTGCCACTAATGAGTGGCACTGGTGAATGGGGCTTACGCAAGAAGCTGCCCGGGTGCCACTAAGGAGTGGCAATGGTGAATGGGGCTTACGCTAAGCTGCCCGAGTGCCGCTGAGGAGCAGCACTGGTGAATGGGGCTTACGCTAGGAAGCTGCCCGGGTGCCCCTAAGGAGTGGCAATGGTGAATGGGGCTTACGCTAGGAAGCTGCTCGAGTGCCGCTAAGGAGCGGCAATGGTGAATGGGGCTTACGCTAGGAAGCTTCCCGAGTGCCGCTGAGGAGCAGCACTGGTGAATGGGGCTTACGCTAGGAAGCTGCCCGGGTGCCACTAAGGAGTGGCAATGGTGAATGGGGCTTACGCTAGGAAGCTGCCCGGGTGCCACTAAGGAGTGGCAATGGTGAATGGGGCTTACGCTAGGAAGCTGCCCGAGTGCCGCTGAGGAGCAGCACTGGTGAATGGGGCTTACGCTAGGAAGCTGCCCGGGTGCCGCTAAGGAGCGGCAATGGTGAATGGGGCTTACGCTAGGAAGCTGCCCGGGTGCCACTAAGGAGTGGCAATGGTGAATGGGGCTTACGCTAGGAAGCTGCCCGGGTGCCGCTAAGGAGCGGCAATGGTTAATGGGGCTTATGCAAGGAAGCTGCCCGTAATGTCTTCCTCATGTCTGGCCATGAGGGCATCCCAACTCACTGGTGAATTGGGCATCCTATCATTTGTTAGATAGGGAGAATACTACAGTTTAGAGTCATGTAGGTAGGACTATTAGCATCTCATGCTAGGAGCATAAGGCATCTCTCGTATAGGGCGAGAGGCATCCTATGTTTGGAACAAAGGGAGAATACTACAGTTTATAGTCTTGTAGGTAGGACTATTGGCATCTCATGATAAGAGCATGAGGCATCTCTCGTATAGGGCAAGAGGCATCCTATCATTTGTTAGATAGGGTGTACTACAGTTTATAGTCATGTAGATGGGACTATTAGGCGGAAGGTGCCTAGAAATGGTTGGTTTTGGGACTTACGCAAGGGCGGCCCTTTCTGGTTGAACCTGGCATAGGAGCCAAGTGATTGGGTTTGGAGGAGTTACCTGAGGAATGGTTCGACTCAAGGTACCCGGGGAATTGATGATGAGAATCTCGACTCACGACATGGAATGAAACCAAGAGGAATATGTCAACTCAAGGTGTTCCATGGTGTGTGGAGGAGTATCTCAAATCATGGTGTCCCATAGGTGGTAGGTGGGAGCGCATAAGGGCGCAATGGAAAATCCTGGCATCCCGGCCCGAAATGTTCGCGGTGCGACTCTCCAATTTTCATGGGGGTCTGTGACGGTGGGCGCGAAGGTAGGATCCTCGCGAAGGATGGGTCTTCACGAAGTAGCTTCGCGAAGCATGGCCTCGCGGAGCAATGGTCTCTCGCGGAGCAAAGGGGTCTCGCGGATCTTGGTCTCGCGGAGCAGCATCGCGGAGCTTGGTCTCGCGGAGCAGCATCGCGGAGCAAGGGCTCGCGGAGCAAAGGGCTCTCGCGGAGCTTGGTCTCGCGGAGCAGCATCGCGGAGCATAGGGCTCGCGGAGCAAAGGGCTCTCGTAGAGCTTGGTCTCGCGGAGCAGCATCGCGGAGCATAGGCTCGCGAAGCATGGACTCCTGGAGTCTCGGCTCGCGGAGCAGCAACGCGAAGGAAGCTGCTCGCGGAGCATGGCTTCGCGGAGCCGCAATGCGGAGCTCCGCTCGGCCGCCCAAGGGGCGAAGTGGCCGTGGCCGTCCTCGGCCGTCCTCTCGAGAAGGGGGGTGAGCTGGGTATTTATAGGCAGGGGCGCCGCGAAGCAGAACTTCCGCGCCGCCTCAGGAGCTTCGCGGCGCGCTCGCGAACGTCAAATGCGTTCGCGGAGCATCACCGCCTCTGGAGCTTCGCGAGGCCACGATGGTCGGGGCACTTCGCGGCGGGGCTTCGCGGGACCGCACTGCACGGGTGCTTCGCATTGGTGCTTCGCATGAGTGCTTCGCGAGGGGTCTTCGCGGCGCATCGCAAACGTCAAACGGGTTCGCGGAGCCTCTCGCATCATTGCTTCGCGGCGGCGCTCTGCGACCACGGAGGGGGGCTTCGCGAATGGGCTTCGCGAACCAGATTTCCAGCCCAACTTCAAACGTCCATAATTCCTAATCCGTAGCTCCGTTTGGGCCCTACGACCTGCCAAATCGAAGCTTGCGAAATGGAATACGATCTTGGATCATGTATGGAAGCATTTGGAAAATTTTGGGGACGCGTTTTTCGGGGTCTACAAGGTGTGAGGAAGTGGTAGGTTGGGAGGCCCATTTATAGTGAAGGAGGAGTTTCACTCTGGTAATATTTTCTCAATGGAATTCTATACACGTTTTTCACATTTTAAGTGGAACCAATAATTGTAGAAATTACATAAAATGTATTATATGGTTTAAAAATTACAATAAAATAGATATTTTACTCGTTTAGATGACATCTGGGCCTTTATGATTGAGGTTTAGTTTGTTATTAAGCATAAATTTATCGTAATAATAGCAATTTATTTTAATTCCATTCACTTATATTTTTGGTAAAAAACTAATTAAACCTTACTATAAATTATAAATTATTATTATATTAAAATTTTAATTATTTTTATCCAAATTAAAATAACTTATGTGGTATAAATTAATTCAAATTTATTTTCATAGATGGGATGACAAATCAAGATTTTAATGTAAAAACTTACAAATATTTTCTTTGGTTTTATATCAATTTCAATGGTAATTTGATAAGAATAACCTCTATTATATTAATTTATCATTATTTTATCAAATTAATATATAAATCCAATTTAAAATAAAGATATCATTACTAATAATTTCTGTGAAAAAGAAGTTTTGAAATAAAATTTATTATTTTAAACTATTAATTAAAAAATAAAACATAATCAAAAAAATACCAAACAAATCACCAAAAAATTATTTTTATGATTATATTTAAAATAAAATGTTTATTTTTTACATTTATAATTCATAAAAGTTCCAAATAATGTATCTAAAATTGTTTATTCATTAAAAGGATATAAAAATTTCTTAATTAAAATATAGTATTTTATGCATAAAATTGAGTTCATTCATTTTTTTAAAAAATATAATCTTTTATATTACTATAAAAAATATTTCATTTCATATAGAATATATATAAAAAATTAATAACACTCACTAAATTTAATTAATTTAATATATTAGGGTATTTTTTTGTAAGCATAGAAATAATAATATATTCTATTATATTAAATCAGTTTCCATATTTATTATTGATTAACATGCACCCAATGAATTAATTTTATATATGTGTAAAATATGTAATATTAAATGTTATATAAAAATTTTCATAACTACTTATTAAATGGGTAGGTTATATTAAATAATATTTTAATAATATGTCAATATTTGGTAAAAAACATGGTCTTTCATGTAAAACAATCCATTTGAAGAAACTCATTGGTGTGTGCGACAAAACATACTAAGTATCAAGTTAATAGAAAAATGAATCAATGATTTAATTTACATAAAATAGTATATATATATTAATGATGTAGGTTATTATATTTTACTATGTTCTTGCAGATGTGTGAGATAGATGTTATCAAATACAAAGTTTATTCTATAGAATTTTGCAGTTTTACAAATTTTATCATGGTACATAAATTTAACCTGTGTGATAAATTATATAGGGTAAAAAATTAAATAATTCATTATTTTAAAATTTTGATATAAAAAATTAAAATAATAATTTATTTATTTTGATTCAATTTCTAAAAGTGATAAAATTTAATTCTATAATAATATGTATATAAATTATAAAACAAAATCATGTGTAAAATTATATATATGTGTTAAAAAATTATGTATCTTATTTTACTATAGAATGAATATTTTATAATTTATAATATACCTAAAAATATATTTTTTTATCATAATAATGGTCTCATAATTTTAAAAATCATTTTTAAAAACTAATAATGGAATCAATGGGATGATATTTATATAAATAGTATATTTGACTATTCAAAAAAAAATTAATCTTTATAGAAAAATTTAAAAAATAAATATTAATGTTTCATTGAAATGATAATTGAAAATGTGGTGTTTCGTTTTGAAATTCACATATTAAAATTAATATATTTTATTTCTACTCAAAAATATAAAATATAGGAAAAATATTTTGATGGAGAATTATATTTTGTATATTATATATTGTTTTAAAAATTCATAATATGTTACAAAATAAACATTTTTTATCTATTATAGATAATAATATATATTATACTTGTTTAAAGAATACTTCACTAATAATATTTTACTATTTTCATAGCATCACCGGTTAGTTGATATATAAATTGAATGGTAATTTATTATATATATGTATATATTTATATTTCATATTCCTATGACCAATATTTATAATTTACAATTCTAATACTCCCATAAAATGATATATATTTTTTGGTTTCAATGTTACATTTACATAAATCCATCCAACATAATAATTTTTCTAGTATGATCATTGGGTTTTCACGACATTAGCTATGGGATTCATCCAACCAAGACAATTGAGAACCCATATATATCATTATACATGAATAGACATGATCTATTCCTAATAATATGCATTTTCATCAACAAAATGGAATTGAATACAATCCCATACGATGACCAGTTAATCACCGAGACACCATTAATTAAGAACCTAGAAAAAAATTTCAAGGCACCCATCAGAATCCATAAATCCTCAATGGAAAATATCATGAAAACCTATATATCACATATGAATTAATTGATGACCATATCTCTATCTCCTCTCCCATTAGGGTTTCCACTGAGTCCCCCAAAACAAATTCATATACCCACATTTATAGTAAAACGATATCTCAAATAGCCCATGGATTTCTCCTGTCATCTTTCCCTTTCTTAATCCTTGAATCATGGGGTCTATAAAAATCATATTCCAATTTCATCAAAATTTATTGATGATAGAATAAATAAATTCCACTTCTATCTCACCACAAGTTCATTGGAAATCCTATACAATGTCACCATGTCATCATTGTGACAATCACACATTTCTATTTTAATATATATTCCTGGATAGGTCTTTATTAGTCTAGTAGAAGAAAAAATCTCAACACACATCATCCAGCCCTAGTGGAGTTACATAGATCTATTTACCCATAAAAAACAAATCAACCCTCAATAGTATATTCATGTGATGTGATAAATGTATTACTCTCTAACACATCAATATAATACATAATACCTACATTCCTACAAATATAGATATATAAAAATTCTATATTATACTAATATATCATATAATGTGTGAGTAACCATCCTGAGTCACTAATGGCCTCAATCAGTATTTTTTCATGTATTTATTCAATATCTATAAGTGATTACATTTCCGACATATATATATATATATTTAATTTCGTCATATGTGATATAAGCCACCTTATATTTGGGACCACAATGTCTCATTCATATCATTTACTCCCCAATTTTTTTTTATTTTAGACTAGGTATATTTATATCCATAATTTTTTAATTTAGTGTCTATTTAACTAAACTATAGTTTAAGGTTCAACTATTTACAAACATATTTTTTTCTAGGGATTTGAATTAATTGGAAAAAATTCAAATAAATTGAATAATTTTTCTCACATGTGTATCTAAACCTTATATCACATGGACATAAATAATTTCACATCCCATTCGGTGATTTTTATCGGACACCTATCCCATTTTGAGTTACTCCTATTAGGAAAACATAAATTTCATCAGCAAAACTGATCAATGCCTTATCCTAGATCATATCATAACGCAATATCCTACATCAAGGAAAAATTTCATAATGAAAAATGAAATCCATTTTTAATTAATAATATTTTTTAATCATAAGAGACATGAATACCTAAAATTTTCAAACAAAACATCCACTAACTAATACCATGAGAAACTCACCACCAATATCCGAGACATGTTATAGAAATATCCCCAAAAAATGAAATATCAAAGAAAAATTGATCAAAAACTAATTTAACTAAATTTATTAAATACACTAAAAATAATAATTAAGAAACATACCTTTTATCAAAGAATGCACAATTAAATTCATCATCCTTTTAGTAATCCCTTTATCAATCATATGAAAAATACACCCATACGATAATAAATTACATTATTTTTTAGTTTAATCAGCATCATAGTTCTTTCACAATTACTAGAAAGTAATACTGAAAAAAGTTAATAAATAATATAATCATTGATAAGAATAAAATACATTATATAAATAATATAATCATTTATTAACAACACCTATTCCAAGGGGATAAATTTAATAAAAATGTGGACATTTCATGAAAAATATTGAACTTCATATACCACATTATAGAAATAAAACCAATTTGTATGTCCTATGAAATATATTTAACTTCATTTTTTTAAATATATTATAGGAACTAATTCACATAATTTTCTCTTGGGGTCATAGTGTTAGCATAAAATGTGACTATCAATCACAGTGTAACATTCATGTGTCCTATTGAGACCACCCCATTAATATGGGTTGACATCAGACCAAGAATCATAGTTGTATGAACCCATTATATTATGATTTTAAGAACATTAATATTATGTTCCAATCCAAAAAAATTACAACATTTTACCATTTAATAGTGATCTGTGTTTTTGTAGAAATGTCCTCTAAGGTGTAAAATCCTAACATGGATTATAGTTGGTTGAAGGGAACCTGTATGTTCTCTTGAAAAATATCCCAATAGAAGCCATTGAGGAAAAATATACTATTCATCTCCAAAATTAATCTCTAAAAAATCTTTCATAATGAACTTATTTTGTATCATTTTTCACTTAAAAACAAATCTAATGAGTTACCAAGAAAAAAATCCCAATGAAATTTAATTCATTTAAAGAATTCAATATTTTTAGTGGTGTGACCCAAATATTCAACAATATGATATGATAATAATAAGAATCAATTATAACATGGGTTAGATCAAAACAACACCGTGAAAATAACAAACCTAACATTAATTAAATAATTCATCAATCTCATAATATAAATAATACATCTAAAAAAATTTCACATAGCTCAATGACTGAAATATTTATTATCATTGATGTTAGCTACATTAACAAATTAATTTACACCACGTGTGAACATTTATACATAATAATTATCCTCTAAATACATTCTAGAAAAAATCACATGATTCAATAATCATCATAACTTTGGGATTTCGTACATAACAATGTAGAAATATCAAATGTAAATTAAGTAAGAACACAAGTCATAAAGGATAAGGCCATAATCAATAAGGATAATATCTTAACAATAAAACCAACATATTAAATGATAAAAAATTATTAATAATCAGAAAAATGATGGATCCACTTAAGAAAATAATAATATTATTAAGTAACCCTTAGCAAATGACCCTACATAAAAATAAATACAAATAATAACAAAACATGAGAGTATGATATAAAAGTGATACATAATTTTAAGATATTTCTTTATAATCAAAATGATAACCTAAAAAATAGTAAATGGTGGAACAATAATTAACATATGATTTATTATTTTTTAAAATACATATACCACCCATCATCTTCACAAAATAATTTTTTATCATATGTTAATACCGTCACAATCACCCTTTGTGAATATAGCAATATGATAATCAATTTACAAATGGAATATTTATTATAGATTACCAGCATCATAGTTGTAATTTTTCAAAATAGTGACTTGAAAAATCATTAACTTTTACAATGTTCAAAAAATATTATTGACCATAAATTTTTAACCTAGATTTTTTCCAACTCGTTGACATGTAAATGTTTTAGTAGTTATTAATTCCATCACCTAGACCCTCCGTAAAACTAATAACATTCTTACCCATTTACATAAAATTTCTATTACATTAAATTAATGACATTACACTATTCATTGGGGTGTGATATAGCTACCTCAAACTTTGTAATCCATAAATTATTGTTCAACATTAAAATAAATCATTCATCATCCCCTAATTAACTCATGAAATAGGAATGTGTATTCTTAAAATATATAAATTATCATATGAGTTATTTTGGATGAGGTGATGATTGTTTTCATAGAAACACTGTAAAAAATTATCAATAATATTATATAAAAATTATTCCATCAATGTGAAATTGAAAACTTTTGATAAGATTATTATAAATAATTATTAATTTAGCGTCTTTACAAATAAAAAAAAGGGTCAAAAAAGATGTAAACATACAACGGAGATGTTTACTTTTACGATAATTATAAATAATGGAAATATTAATGGATATTGATTATTTGATAAAACCTATGAAAATAATCTTAAGTTATTTAATTTTAATATGAATATTTCAAAATTATAACTTGAGGAAGATATAATGTTATCAATAAAAAAATATAAATACAATGAAAGAAATTAATATTAAAATTAATATTTAATAATTTAATGAAAATAACTAAATTTTTTTAATCAAAATAAAATGATGAGTGAATAAAAGAAATTAATTTCAGAAAAATGAAAACAACATTTAAACCCTTTTTAAAATATGTTGTGATAAAATAAATTTTATAAAATATTTTAAACAATAAAATGTAAAATAAGATAAATGAAATTTTATATTTGCCAACAATATCTATATGGTGATAAAGATTTATAATATATTGAATGAGTAATAATTAAAATTCCTCTAATTAGTTACCTCAAATGAGAGGTATCTATTTTTCTATAAGAATATTAAAATATTTTATAAAAAATATGGTAACATTTAACAATTACTAATAATGAATAATGAAAATTAAATTGAACATATAAAAACTATGTTGAAAATTTAATTCGTGATAAAATATATCATATAGTTACTAAATACATCAATTAATTGAAAAATGGTTTTCAATTCGGATAATGTCTTAATAAAGGGGAAATTTAAAATAACACCCTAGAGGAACATTGGATCATCAGAACCAAAATCCCCTGAAAATTTTGATATATTATGTAAATATCAAGATCATAATATATAACTTAACTGTGATAATAATATTACAATTTGGTAGTATTTACCCCATTAAAAAACATTTTTTACACCATAAAATGTTTATATATAACGAAAAGTGTGGTCAAACCCATTACAATATTTCATTGAATAATTGGTGAAATTATAACATTATTTAGATCATATATAAATTTTTTAATAACTTAGCCGATAAAATTACATTTAAATATTACCATTTTATAATAAATATTTATAATAATTTATCAAGTTTATATTTTTCATTTAATTAAAATTTTGACGTTCAGGTTTTGATAACATTACCTATTTCATGGATGTTAAATATATTTCATATAAAAAAATTTGTTACGAAAATATTTATTTATATACCATATAATTTAATATAATATATAAAAAATCAATATTTAAAAAATTATTATTTTATTCTACATTTATTTTGGTTGGGTTATCTGAAAATTGAATTTTAATAGGTTATTTTAATAATTTCAGGGATAAAAATGATATATTTATTATAATTTTATTGAAAACAAAATTTTAAAACCATATAAAAATAATTATTCTACTTTTATATTATTATAATATTAGTTTTTTAAATTTTTTTTAATTATATATATTTTATTTAGGTCTGGTGAATCATGCGACACAAGTCAAAGAACAATGTATGTACCTTCAAAGATCAAAATTTTTGGTTTGTCTCATGCTACATAGCATAAATAGATTGAGTTATCATAATTTAAATTATAAATATCTAAATTCAAAATCTAAATAATCCATAAAAAATCCCATGATATATCTTGTACTTATAAATCCATATTATATTCATTGGATTTACATGTAAAATACTTTTTCCAAATTTTATTCTTTTGAGTTCTTAACAAAATAAAAATCATAACATTATTTAATTTTTGTCAATTATACATATTTAAAAACAAAATGTTCATGATAATATAAACAATAATAAGAGTTAATTATCATTTTATTATGATAGAAATATCTAAAGATGGATTTCATAATTACAATTTTTGTTCAATCTGTGATACTTACACTTCGACTACTACAAGCTGGTAAAATCATATATTTATCTTGGTTTGACCTGTGATTATTTATGTTGGGTTATCTTATACCTCAAAACATAATCCCATAAATTAACCATGAATTCAATCCTTTATAGTTATTTATAAATAGTATAATTTCAACTAAATTGTATCCCCTAGGATCATCTAGCACGTTTTGTAGACATAGTCACATTTATCATACATAAGGTTAATGATCAATTATTTTCATAATGAATTGTTTTTGTTGTGATAAACCCTTGGTGCATCTATTCCACAATAAAATACATATTACAGTATCTTTATAGGGATGTCTTTCAGGGCAAACCAAGTACTCAAGACATTAAAATATTTTAAAATATCATCATATACATTGACTCTA
Source organism: Viscum album (assembly GCA_963277665.1). NCBI lineage: Eukaryota > Viridiplantae > Streptophyta > Magnoliopsida > Santalales > Viscaceae > Viscum > Viscum album. Next base: position 346,630,256 of record OY728166.1, on the reverse strand, counting down.
AAATAATTTTTTTACTATAGTATAAAAAACTAATCTATAAACATAAATAAAATATTCCATTTAACTAATTGAATTAACCCATTATAAACACTTATTTCATAATATTTTAATCTCATGATTTAAATAATACATCTCACAAATATCGACATATTTAAATGACTAAAAAATTTAGTGAATCGAATATTTGGAATATGAACATCGTAATTTACTACACATCAAAACATTGGGACATAATTGTGCACCTCATAAATTCATTCAAGACATTTCACATCAAAAAATAATCATTATTCCTGGTGTATTAAGAACATAAGAAAGGGGTGATATCAAATAGTTAGTAAGGGAAAATACATATAAAAATTGGTTATATCATAAAATAATGGAATGTTTTGTATTTTTGTAAATAACATTATAAATTAAAAATTAAACATGTATAATAATCATAAAACATTATTAAAAAACCTAAGATCACTAAAATGTAATTAAGGAACAATATATGTAATTAAATGGCTTAAAAACATGTGTTAATAATAATAAAACATGTGTGCATGATATAAAAGTGCAAAAGTCATTAAAAATAATGCATAATCATAAAAAGTTGAATAATACGATAAAAACCATGAAAATGGGGAATAAGAATAAACATAAGAATTCATATAATTATGATCCTAGTTAATATATAACATATTAACATATAAAAAATTGTGATAATATATTAATGCCTTCACACTAACCCTTTTTGAGATTTGCGACTACATAACCTTTTGAAATCTAAAATTTTGAGTATATGTTAACTTCTTCACAATCATACATTTAGAAACATGTTATATTCTAACATATTCACTTGTAGAATTGTGAGCAACAATTAATATAAGGAGTAGTCCATAAAACATTAAATAATCGTGAATTAAATAAATAGTTCACATTGAGGATCTTTTCAACAACAGTGTTTTAGAGAATTAGGCCATAACTATTAAATTTCATCTAAAAAAACAAAGTAGACACTTCTAATTAGATTCCATTTTTTCATAAAACAAGAACTCATAAGTAAAAGAGTCATGTCTATTTCCATGTATAAGAAAACATGAATTTTTCTTGATCGCATCATTGACCATATTCCACATTATTCCCTATGAAAAAACATTTCAAAAACATTGAATGGGCATAGAAAACTCAGTAAGAGATACACAATGAAGGAAAAATGTTAGTTATTCGAAACAACAAGTAAACCATTTATACTATAACATATAAAATATTATTCACTGTAATGAAGTAGTAAATACTATTCATTGAATAAAAGATCACTACTTTCCCTTTTGTGACAAAAGATTACTATAAAATCCATATAAAGAACACATAACATATAAAGGTATCTTGAGACATAAACATATTTAAATGGAATAATCATACGGTCGACATCCACACATATCAATAAATGGAATATCCATACAACCAACCTCCATACCAAATGCGTTGGATATTATAACATAACCACCCATTCTGGTTTATCATTGCACCACCCATAATTCTGTTTATCATGTAACCACCTGTCAAATTTCCATATACAATTATAAAATCATAACAGATAAAACAAATATAAAGGATTGAAAAAATTTACTCATTTCAATCACAATTTATCACATAAATATATTGACATAAAATATACATTATAAAAACTATTTTCAAAAACAATATACATAAAAGTGTATATGGTATTTAAGATCCTTGAAAAAATACATCAAGACTTGTAAAGGAAGCCAAAGAACAAATAATACCTATGGTGGTGGAAAGGTCATTATCACTGTGTATATTAATTTTTTTTCCTATTTTAGTTTAGTAAAATGCTTCATAGAGAAATAATTCCTTTTGAATAAAAGTTAATGTCAAAATGGATTATACACCGTATAAAATAATATTGTGAATAAAACCAAATATTCCTCACTAAAAGGTGATTGAGACGAAGTCCATTACCTCATGTCCGACATGACCCGTTCATTCTTTAATCTCTTTAATAATGAACTACAGTAAATCATACTTTCTTGAGAACCATTTTCAAGTTTATTATTACTTTTATATCACTTATTAACATTATATAAATATTAGGTAATCATTTAAGTTAATAACGTTCGTTTTGTTGAAATTTCGTATTTGAGTCAAAAATTGACTTCTTATAATTTCAAGTTCCTCACATGGTAAAAATTTCATAATATCTAGAATGACATTCATGATTTAGATATTTATGTATCATATATATCAGTTATATACATGTATTTATAATAGTACATAACATTGGGGGAAAGAAATGAAATGCACCGTTCATGGAGACGGTAAGCCGTACGTACGCATGAACACTACTTTTATTTATATTTTATATTTTAATTAAAACATAATAGTAGATAAATATGTTAAAATTCTAGTATAATATCATATATAATATCATTAACTTAATCTTTTATATGTCCCACATATGGCATTAACGAGTCATATATCTTTGAGGGGGTGTTAGTCCGCACTTCCCGAGATGAAATTATAGTGTTTATACATAATGGAAACCATAAATGTATGATATAAAAGAAAAATATAGAAAATAAATAAAACATAAACATAATATATATCATATATAAATTTATTTTCATCTTAATGGGCACCTGGAGAGGCAGTAGTAGATAATTGAACTATCGTCGTTTTGTGAGGCATTAGTTCGTCGTCCACAGAAACAGTATGTACTTCTCCCATTAGATGGAGGTGTGTGTAAGTATAGTTATAATAACTCTCATAAAAACATCATAGTATATTGAGGATATTCTTTTTTTATTAAAAAACGATGAAAAATAGTTTAGGGTTTGGAGAAATAAAATAAAAAGAAATGATGTTAAGAGAAATCATTACCTTTAATCTGGGTAACTTCTTTTGTTTTGAACCAAAAGTAATTCTTGAAGTACCTATTGACAAGATTAAAGCTTCTATTTGGATGAGAGGGATGTAAGTAGCTTAATTGGGTAGAGTATGGATGAGCCAAAATACTTGAGATGTGTGAGGAATTGGTTAGAAATGGTCTCTTTTTATAAGAGGGCTCTTTAGGAATGTCTAAAAATATTATTTTATTATATAATGATATTTGGTTTCTAAAAGGACAAAAATTCATTGAGTCAACGATAAGATTACTAATGGTTGAAATAAAATTATCCAATAAGAATTGGATAGGTTTTGGATATTATATTAATATTTATAATCTTATTTATTTAATTGATTTATTAATGAGGTAAACACTACATCATTATTGTGTCATAAATAATTTAATATATTTGATGTCTAAAAATTTAAAAAAAAATACCATGATGTAGGAAATATTTTTATCTTCCCAATGAAGGTTTATAGTTGAAAATATAACTTATTTAACACAATGTGAAAATTAATTTATAATGGGATTTTTGTTTAAGTCATTGTTGTCATTACATTAAATCAATTAATCTAAAATGAAATTTTCATTCATAAGTGGCTCCATGGGGTCCCAAAATAGACCCAATGATTCCCTGGGTCGTCCATTATAGATCCAATAATGTTAATACAAGTTTTATGGTGATTTTGAATTATTATAATACTCTTTTTTTAAATTACAATATTTACCTTTAACCGCGGTAAATAAAAGTCAAAAGGTACTATTCACTAAAAGTGATTTTAAATTTATTGAACAATATTTTACATAGAAATAGAAACCATATATTTCAAATTTTGGAAATTCAATTCACAAACGTAGTAAAATTTCATTTAAATGAAAAAGTCAGTATTTTAACTACTACTAATTGGTTTCACTATTCATAATAAAGTGATGTTTTCAGATATATACCAAAAATACAGCATATCCTATATTTTATATTCCGAATTTAAAAATGATGCCTATTTTAAAAAAATCTAACTATAGAAATTGTATTAATAAATTTAAAATTAATTCATGCTGTTAAAACAAATAGCGTGTTTTTATGAACCAAAAACTATCAAAGCATTGACACTTCTCTATGTACAAATTCAATGTGAAATTATTTCAAAGGACTAACATTGAATTAAATGGTAAACATATATTCTAATTACACTTTAAAACCGATTAAAAAGATAATCAAACCATATAAATAATATAGATTAAAATGCAGTTTTTAATTAAAAGACAATATTTTTCACTTTTCATTAAAAAAATGAACTTTATCAGAAAAATTAAAAAAATTTACAAAAAGTAAATATTGATGTCCCAATTCTAAAGAATTATTTTATTTGGGAAAATATAATGTATTAATGTGAAAAAACCTATATTTAAATATGGTTTTCTATTAAATAGTGGTTAATTGACCTTTTAATGTAAATTTTGCTTAAAATTATATTCATTAACATTTTAAGCCCATAACTTTTATTAGATAAATGTAAATAAATTTATCAAAAATGTATAATCATATTTTAGTTATTTTCGTACATTCCCTTCAATATCGTGGATAGGAGTTAACTTTTATTAAAAGTAATAATATTATATTATTAGAGTGAAAAATAAGATTTCAAAGAAACCTGTTGTTGCGTATTGGGTACGCTATCGAACATAAAAAGAAATTTAAAGTAAAATTAATATTGAATTCACAAATATTAATAAATATGAAAATCACTAATTCTTAATTTACCTGGGATGTTACATCCTTCCTCCTGTTTGGAAATTGTATCCTCGAAATTTTTTCACTTATCAAAATAAGTGAGGTTATTTATCCCTCATATAATTTTCAGATTCCCACATTGCTTCTTCAACCATATTGTTTTTTCACAAAACCATTACATGGTGAATTACCTTATTCCACAAAACTATCTCTCAATTGTCAAGAATCAGGATTGGTTGTTCTTTATAAGATATATTCTCTTCCAACTAAACTACCTATGGACTCAAAACATGAGATGAAACTGGTATATACATTCTAAACATAGAAACATGGAAAACATTTTTTAGATGGTATAAAATTGAAGGTAAAGCCACTCTATACGCAACTGATCAAACTTTATCCAAGATTTTATAAGTTTGAATGAACATCGGATTCAAGTTTCCCTTCTTACCGAAACACGTCATAGTTTTCCATTGAGAATATTGAGAAATACATGATCACCTTCCTCAAAATAAATATCATTCCTCTAGTTATCTGCGTAAATTTTATATCTACTATGATCTGTTCTCATGTGCTTCTAAATCAATGGAACTTTCTCTACCATCTCTTCTACCAATTCTGGTCCCATCAGCTTCCATTTACCTACTTCATCCCACAATGTTGGAGTTCAACAATGCCTTCCACAGAATTCCTCAAATGGAGACATCTGTGTTATGGAATAAAAACTATTATTATAAGAAAATTCAACCAATGAAATATGTTTTTCCAAAAATCTCTGGTAATCCAGTGAAAAAACATAAAGAATTTCATCTAGGTTCTGAATTTTTCATTCGGAATGCCCATCTAAGTGCGTATGAAAACCTGTACTAAAAATTAATTCGGTACCGAACAACTTCTGAAGGCCTTTCCAAAAGTGATAAGTAAACCTGAGATCACAATCAGATATAAATGAGAGGGTAACTCCATACAACACAACTATCTCTTTAACATATAAGCAAAAATGTTAATCTAGAGACAAAGTATCTCGAGTAGGAAGTAAATGAGCAAATTTAGTCGATAAATCAACTATAACTCATTACACATTATTACATCGAGATTTCTTCGGTAATCCCACAACAAAATCCATTGATATATTATCCCATATCTACTCTGGCACTTGTCATGACTGAAGAATCCCTTTCGGTAACTTCCTCTCTACTCTAACTAGCTGGCATGTCAAACACATCATAATGAAATTAGCAATATCTTTTTTCATTCCATCCCACCAGTAATACTCCCAAATATCTCTATACAGAATAGTACTAACATTGTGAACTGAAAAAGAATAACTATGAGCTTCACATAATAACTCAATCTTAAATTTTGAATCACAAGTCACACATAATCTCTTCCCAAACCTCAAAAAAACAATCATTATCAATGACAAAATCAGGAAACTTACCCTTATGAAACAAGTATACCTTTTTCTACAACACACCATCTTCTTTTTGTGCTTGTTATATTCTGTATGATAGAGATGATTTCACTGACACATGGAACCAAACAGAATAATTTCCTGCACCATCAACATATATTCCAATGTTCATCAAATCGAAACCCAAAGGATATCATTCCAAACATAGCATGGTTAATGAGACATTACTTTTTCGACTCAAACAATCAGCCACTTTATTTTCTTTTCTCAGATTGTAATGAATCATGAAATCATAATCCCTAATTAATTCTTTCCATCTATTTTGCCTCATGTTCAATTATTTCTGAGGGAATATATACATTAAATTTTTTTTGTCATTATATATTTCACATTTTACTCCATACAAATGATGCCACAATATTTTTAAAGAAAAAAAAACAACAACTAATTCAAAATCAGGTGTAAGGTAATTTAACTCATGAGGTTTCAAATGACGTTAAGCATAAGAAATTACCTGATCATTATGAATAAAGTAACATCGAATGTAATTAAATGATGTATCATTGTAATAAAAAACTCACCATTTTGGGAAAGCAGTGCAAATACTAGAGCATTCACCAATCTTCTTTTCAATTCCAGAAAAAAATCTTCTCATTCTATTGTCCAAATTAACATAACACCTTTTCGAGTTATCTTAGATAATGGAATAGATAACCATGAAATATTATCAACAAACCTCCGGTAATAACATTCCAAACCAAGAAAAATATGGATCTCAATAATATTTCAAGGTCTTGTACATTTTTCAACAGCTTTTGTTTTAGTTGGATCAACAGTTATGCCATTTTTTGAGACAATGTGACCAGGGAAATGAATTTTTTGTAACCAAAACTCACACATGATGAATTCTCATAATGTTTGTTTTGTTTTATGGTTTTCAAGATGACCCTTAAATTACTTTCGAGCTCCTCATTACTTTTATAAATAACAAAAATATCATCAATGAACACACCCACAAACATATCCATGATCTCATGGAAAATTATATTCATAATATCCATGAATACAGAACATGGATTCTTTAACCCAAAAGGCATAACTACAAATTAATAATTTCCATATCTAGTACAAAACACGGTCTTCCAAATATGTGCTTCGTTCACGTTAAATTGATGGTACCCAGATCTCAAATCAATCGTCGAAAAAACACAGCTCCCTGGAGCTGATAAAAAAAATCATCGATATGATGAAAAGGATACTTGTTCTTAATAGTGATGTTATTCAGTTCTCTATAATCAATGCAAAGTCTCATTGAACCATCTTTCTTTTTAACAATAAAACAGGAGCACCCCATAGTGATGTGCTAGGTCGAATGAAACATTTATGTAATAACTCCTCCAATTTCTTCTTTAACTCTAAAAGTTCAATTTGAGCCATTCGATATGGGTGTTTTGAAATTATATTCGCATCAAGAATTAAGTCAACAATAAATTCAACTTCTCGATCAGGTATAATTCCAAGAAACTCATCAGAAAAAACATCATGATAGTAATTTTCCACTAGCACATCATTAATCTGAACAGTTCCTTTATTTTCAAAAATATGTGAAAGGTAACATTCATTTCCATATTTTTCATGTTTTTCAACTTCCTGATATGTTGTAAAAAACAATGGTTATTTCTTGTATAGAAACTGTAAATCAATCAAAAATGAAACATATTTATATCTACAATCAATATTATCATTATACACAGACATCCAATCCATGCCCAAAATAACATCAAACTCTACTAGAGGGATGATAATAAGGTTTGCCGGTAGATTCTTATAGCACAAAAAGAAGGGAAGGTTCTTATGTTTTATTTTTGTATCAACATTTCCTCCAGATGTTTTTACCATAAGTTATGTATTCATATCTTTTGATAGAATTCCCAATTTTTTAGATAACTACTCAGAAATGAAAGTTTGTGTAGACCTTGAGTCAAACAACACATCAGCATAATCTGAACAAATAGACATTGTACCAGATTCTACTTTGTTTGATGGCACGAAATCTACTGAAGTAGTTTCAAATGATTTCACCACAACATTCTTATTGAATTTTGTCTACTTTTCTTTAATTGAGTTCTTCAGTAAAAGTTCATTTGCATAATGAACCATTTCATAACAGTTAAAACAACATTCTGATGGATTTTTATTGCTTGGATGATCATCTTCTTTATAGTTACGAGCAATATGACCAGACCTACCACACCAGAAGCACATTCCCAGAATTGATAATCATTAACTAGGATTCTTTCTACCACACATCTCACATGTTGGATATTTAATTTTCTTACCGTAATGCTTCTTTGATGAATTGTTTTCCTTTTCCTGACAACTATACCTCTTATTCTGTTGTTTGTCAAAGAACACCTAATTATCGGAAAACACCATTTCTACCTTCTTCGCACATCGAACATGTTTTTCATAACATTTTAACTCACAAGAGGCTAATTCACGTCGCTATCGTGGCTTTATTCTGGAGTAAAATTGATTTATCTTACTATCAATATCATGAATGAAATTTGGAGCATACCTTTCTAGTTGAGTGAATTTTTCAACATTAGTAGCCACTGAGTCATCCTCCTACCTTAATTCCCGGAATTTTTTTCAATCCTATGATGAACCACATTAGGAAAATATTTCTCTAGAATCATACCTTTGAATTAATCCCAATCAATAGCATCAATATTGTTAGGACCAAGGTGAAGGAAGAGATGGTTTTCATGGAGTTTCATTTGATGATCGTGAAGAAGTTTTCATAAATGAAATACAACGTGAATATATAAGAATTCAGTAGATGGATGTTTGATGATTTAGAAATGTGAATATTGAAGATTCGGAACCTGGTGTTTGAAGAATTCGGAGTCTGGAAATTGATAATTTCGGACCCGGGAAATTGAAAATTCTCAAAAGCTAGCTGATAAAATATTTTAATGTATTGATTGTGACGATGAATTTCTATTTTGTAACTCTAATTTGTGAGTATATGAAAGTACTCATAATACAAGAAAAAATTCGATCGAGAAGTCATACCGAGAAACTTGTGAAGCCGTTTCGAGAATTCGGAAGAGCCGTTCCGAGAACCTGAAGACATTACGAGAATTGAAGAAGTCGTATCGAGAACCAAAAGCACTTTTGAGAATCAGGATGTTCCATTCTGAGAACCATAAATCATACTGAGAACAATAACATTGTACATAGAACTGGTGAAGTCGTACCATGTTCCAGAACAGTTATACTGAGAATTCAAAATCTCCTCTATCAATGAATGAAGAGGAGTTTTCCCGAGAATCCAAAAATGGCCATACCAAGAAGTGAAGAAGTGTTTGTTTATGCGGAAGAAGGGTTATGACGAAAATTGAAATCATTTCATTCCGGGAAAGTAATGAAAAGACATACCAAAAAGTGATGAAGAGTCATACTGAGAATTAGAATTGTGTCATGCCAATGAAGTGGTGAAGATTCATGCCTAGAATTGAAGTGATTCCAACGACTAAAGAAAGATGGATCCAAGAAATTGATGCAGGGGAATTAGGAAGGGAGATCTGAGAATATGAAGCCGAGAAGATAGATGATAGGATCCGAGAATGTGATACCGAGAAAGTTGTGTAACGTGGTCGGATCTGGAAAAGGCTAAAGATCTAAATGAACTAAAGTGGAAGAAGATTCGAGAAGATTCGTAAAGAGTTGAAAATGTCTAATTACTCTAAGATTTCAGTATTAATTCAGATTTTCATGAATTTAAGTGAGCGGGAAAATATTTTGGTTTCCCGCCTAAGGACACATTGGAGAACCAATAAAATGATATCATAGAACAAAGTAAAATTTTGATGATGAAGTAGTGAGAGAAGCTCTAATATTCTAGAGGGAGAAAGAAGTGTTTGGCCGACATAGTTTCATTATGGTGTTAATCGAAACAATAATTTGATATTGGTTGACACCATATTGAGTTTCTTAGAATGACAGAAATTCGGAGTAGAGATTCCGAATGGGAAGTTATGAGTAGATATTCGGAATGGGGAATCAGTACTGGCTGTCACCATATTGAGTTTCTCAGACCGAGGAAGACTTGTATTGAAGAATCGGAGTGAAGAAGAAAATTCAGAATGGAGAATTCAGTATTTAGATTCATAATGTGGAATCTGTACTGGTTGTCACTGTATTGAGTTTCTCAGACTGAGGAATACTCAGATTAAAGAATCAGAGTGAAGAAGAAAATTCAGAGTGAAGAAATCGGAATGGAGATTCGGAATGGGATGTTTGAACTATAATTGATCTATCTCAAGTCCAAGGAGACATTTCCTTTCTTCTGGGTAAGGAAGTGATGATTTGTGCTGAACTTTCTTACACTTGTGTATTTGAAAGGAGGTGTAGTTAACATAAGGTGTTTCATGAAAAGAGACTTTTCCCTATTGTGCTAAATGGGAGGACACACACTGGAGTGATTATTTCATAGTGCATCATGAGTGTTAGGGTATAACCTACTTGTTGTAATCCATGGATTTATTTTTTAATGGACTTTATGCTTCTAGATTGTTTTCAAAAATACCAAGTACATAGCTACTCTTATTGAATAGTGAACCTTTTAAATTTTTGTGTTCCTTTGGAAGTGTTCTTGTTTGATTTCTCATCAGGGAAATATAAATTTAATAGGAGACAAAGGTTGCTCCCAATATTAGGGGAATGTAAAAAGGGAGAATGAGGTACCACTGATTCACACCCCCACCCTCTTAGTGGTTCATTGCTCCAATTTTTTCCTTACAAGTGGTATCTGAGGGAGGTTTCCATTGTTTTCCTTGCTAATGGAGAAAATGAATTGTGATAACAATAATGAAATTCTCGTATTTTATGGGAAGAACTATCACATCTATACGTGTATAATGATACCGTATCTCATGTCTATTAGTTATGAAGTTCTTGAAGCTGCAATAGATGGTTTTACCACCATTGAAGACAATGTTCCATATACACCTGTTGACAAGTATTTTCTTGAGAATGATGGAAGATCCAGGAATTCTATATTGTCTTCACTTTTTGAATGTTAGTTCATGAGAGTTAAAGGTGTTTCCACGTCAAATGGTATATGGGAAAAATTGAAAAACATATACGAAGGCAATACAAATGTCAAGAAGGAAAAAAATCAAATATGAATGTTGTAGTATGAAGACTTGAAGATTGGATAGCAAGAATCTATTGGGTATTTCTTCACTAGGGAGACCAATATTGTTAGTACCATCAAATTTCTTGGTGAAGAGTTGAAAGGCTCTAATGTGGTGGAAAAAATCATGAGGATTCTTCTTGATAAATTTGAGGTGAAGGTATCTTCATTAGAATACAGAGACTTAGAAACCTTATCTCTTGATGATTTTCATAGCACGCTCATTAATTATATGATGACAAGGGAAAAGGATATGAAGACCAAGACAATGGTTGAAATATAATTATATTTCAAGGCCATGAAGAATGAGTATTCTAAGAAGATCTTGATTAAAGAATATGGTGGTGACTCTGACTCTGAAAGTGAGGTATGTAAAAATCATAATGATATTTTATCCTTGTTTTCAACAAATGATAACAGAGGAAATTGTAAATACAAGGAATAAATTCCCCTAAAGTGTATTGAATGTGGAGACATTAGCCACATTGTGGCTAACTGTCCTCCATGGGAGAATGAAGAAGATAGTGATTAAGAACAAAAAATTCCAAAAAATTTATGGAAGAAGTAGTGTGGTAATGGAATGTGGGGGAATGAAAATAAGTTCTTCAAATCCAAGAGAAAATGACTTATATCCATAACATATGAAGATGAAGAAAGTGATGTTGAATCTAAAAAAATAGATGAGCATGGTGTTGAGAATACATTCATTTCAATAGTGAATGATGGATATTTCATAAGTAGTATCTCGGAAGAAGAAGAAAATCATCTTGAGATGCATCTGAAAGAAGAAGTGAAGGAATTTTTTATGAATATCAGATGAATGGAGAAACATAACAAAAATTAAGAAGATTATTGTTCCTTAGAATGAAATCAAGATAATGTTAAAGAAGAACATGAGAATGAACATGAATATTTTATGAAGTCTATTAAAGATGAGAAAAACCAAAATGAGAACATGATAGTTATGATGAAGGAAAAAGAGGAAGAATTAGAACTTGTTCAATAGGAGCCCTCAAAATTTGAATCAAAAAACATTTGTTTTCAAAACTCAACTACTGATGTTGGTGAAGGATCTCAACAAGCACATTCTGAGAAAATTGAACAGAATAATAATGTTTTTGCTATAATGAAGAAAGCTATGAAAGTTACTTATGTGGCCAAGACCAATGATACTGGGAACTCTGAAGTTTCAAATAATCCTAAGTCTAAAACTGGTAAAAAACAAGCAAAATCAGAGAAGAGAGAATTCCGGCAGAGCAATCTTGCTAACAAAATAATGGTTGGTGAGGCTGAAGAAAGAGAAAAAAAGAAGTATCAGAACAAAAACTTTTGAGGAAGGTACTCCTTCTATGGGTACTGTAGATATTGTGGTGGATTCGAGAATATAGCGAATATGTGTTGGTTCAATCAACGTTATTTCCACCAGCCCATAGATTGTGAAATGCAGAGATTGATGGGGAGCCAATCAACTCAAAGTAAAATTAGTGATAAGGTTTCCTTGAAGATTGTGGAGAAGAGTGAAGTCATTGAAAAAATTAGGTTCTAGCTTCTGGAGACCATTTGTGAAAGGTCTGAACAATCTGGACAACTTGAAAAAAGATGTCTTCTATGGTTACTGGCAGAACAAAAAGTTCATAATTCTCAGATGCTGAAGGTGAAGAAAGAAGTGAATGAATAAAAAGATCTTGTTGTTGAGTACTCTATAAAGAAGTTGAGAACAAATAATGTTGGTGAGTATAGAAGTAAATATTTTGTATATATCTTGAGAAGCATGGAATTCATCATGAATGTAGTGCACCATATACACCTCAACAAAAAGGGGTTCTTGAAGGGAAGAACAATATCTTGGTGGAAATGGGAAGAACCATGTTGCTTAAACATGGCCTTACTCATTACTTTTGGAGGCAAGCTACAAGTACAACAGTTTATATTCCAAATCAATGTTTCTACAGGCCACAATCAAACCAGACTCCATAAGAACATTTCTATGGAATTACTCAAAGTATGAATCCTACTAATGTTTTTATAAGCCCTTGTATTATAAAAAAGAAAGGTGGAAACCATGTAAAATTCAACCATAAAGAATAAGATTTAATTTTTCATGGTTTGGCACTAGAAGGAAATGGTTATAGATGTTTTAACAAAGAAAAATTAAGAATGGTGGATGCAGTTGATGTAAAAGTCATTGAAAATTAAGGGAAATATAAGAATGTCTAGACAAACAAAGAACATATGGAAGATGAAGTTAATGATTTTGATAAGGATGCAATGAATTGTAATCCTAATTAAGATGATGAATCAGATGCATCCATATCTTGTGATGAGGAAGGCACATGAAAAACTTATCCAAGGTTGACGAAACAAGTACAATATTTGAACATAATTGTTGATCGACATCACACTGTTTAAAAAAGAAGAACACATAATTCCATATCACATACTTCCTTTTACTCCAAAGTAGAACCAAATTATGTTAAAGACGCCTTTGAGAATCAGGAATGGGTTCAATCCATGAATGAAGAATTGGATCAAATTGAAAAGTATGACACATGGGAACTCGTACCCAAGCCTGAAAATAAGTACATTATTGGCACCAAATGGGTCTTCTAGAACAAGTTGAATGAAGAAGGTGAATTTATTATAAATAAAGAAATATTGGTTTGAAAAGGATACTCTAATATTAAAGGAATTGACTTTGAAGAAACATTTTCTCTAGTATCCAGATTAGAAACTATCCAAATCATTCTTGTTATTTTTGAACAACAAGTATAAAAAATCATTCAAATCGATGATAAATCCACATTCCATAATGGTGATCCCAAAGAATACGTTTATATTGAGCGACCATGTGGATTTGTTGTTGGGACAAATGAATGTTATGTGTGCCGGTTGAAGAAGCCTTGTATGGGATAAATCAAGCTCCAAGAGCATGGTATTCCAAACTGGAAACTTTCTTAAAGTAGATGAACATTATGAAAAGAATAGTTGACAACAATCTGTACATCATGGAAATCCAATTCCTTCTCTCATTGTTATTATCTATGTTGAAGATGTTATTTTTGCTGGGAATGATGAAAGAAGCTGTGAAAGTTTTACTGAAAATTGAAGAATGTCTTTGAGATGTCCATGTTGGGTGAAATGATATACTTTCTTAGAAAACAAATCTTTCAACAGAAATAATTCATTTTTCTCTAAAATGAAAAGTATGGTAAGGAGGTTCTCAAGAAGTATGTTATGGAAAAATCAAAACCTGTATCAACTCCTATCTTAGTGGTAAAAAAGGTAACCAAAAATAATGATGGAAAATAAGTTGATCAGAAAGAATATCAAAAGATGATTGGAAGTTTGTTGTACCTAACTGCATCAAGACCAGATATTTCTTCTGTTGTTAGGTTATGTGCAAAATTCCTGACTGCTCCTAAATGATCACATATTGGGGCTAGAAAAAGATTTCTCATATACATAAAAGGAACAACAGAATTCAGAATCAAGTATATTGGTTTAAATAACATTTACTTGTTTGGATACTCAGATGCAGATTGGGTAGGAAATGTTGATGATAGAAGATCCACATCTGGTGCAGTGTTCTTTATGGGAAAAACATGTGTTGGCTAGTACTCGAAGAAGCATAATTCTGTGACACTTAGTACAGCTGAATCTGAATATGTTGATGCCCCCATGACCGCTTGTCAACTTATCTGGATGAAAACACAATTGGATGATTTGTTAGTTGATGTGAATTTTCCCTTGCTCATGGGATGTGATAATCAAAGCACAATTAATCTTACCAAGAATATAGTCCATCATTCTCATTCAAAGAATATTGACATAAAATATCATTTCATCAAAGAGCTTGTTGAAAAGAATGAACATAAACTTGAATATTTTTTATCTACTGAACATGTTTCAAATATTTTCATGAAACCTCTGCCAAAGGAATCATTCTCAAGATTGAGTTTGAACATGGGTGTCCAACCTTTTTCTCTTCAAGGGTAAGGTATGTTGTACCGCCCCATCTCTCTTCATACCTTTGTATTGTTTGTCAAGGGAGATAAGTTGTTTGTATCATAAATCTATTGTTCATATTGAGAGTTATGGGTATGCTATGATCTCAGCATTTTTTGTGTATGTGAACTATTCTAACTGTTTGTTAGACTGGTTGTAGGAAAGAACGTAAAGTAGTCTAAGGGAAGTATGAAGCTAATGATGTCATTTTCACTACCTATGGATATCATGGTTTATCTATCAATGATTCTTGTTTCCTATATTGAGTTAGAATGCGTAGGATTATAATTATTGATATATAATCCATTTCTTGAGGATTCCATGTCTGGTGATTTATGAAAACAAAATTTTCAAGAAAATCCAAAGGGAGAGTTTGTTAGGACCAAGCTGAAGGAAGATATGGTTTGCATGGATTGAGTTTTGTTTATCTTGATGAAGTTTTCATAAAGGAAATACACGTTTAATTTCTAAGAATTCTGTAGCTGGAAGTTTGAAGATTCAGAACAGAGAATATTGAACATTCATAACCTGGTGTTCGATGAATTCGGAGTCTGGAATTCGGAGTCTGGAAATTAAGAAGTTCAGAACTGAGAAATTGCAAACTCTCGAATGATGGATGATAGGAGATGTGAAGTTACTGATTATGATGATGCTTTTCTATTTTGTAACTCTAATTTGTTATTATATGAACGTACTCACGATGAAATAAAAAGTTGGATCGAGATGTCATACCGATAATCTGGTGATGTCGTTCTGAGAATCAAGAATTTTTGTTCTGAGAACCTGATGTTTTACCGAGAATTAAAGAAGTTGTATCGAGAACCAAAAGCCATTCTGAGAATCCAGAAGAGCCATTGTGAAAACCATAAGTCATATTGAGAACCAGAATGTCGTACCGAGAACTGGTGAAGTCGTACCAAGATTCAGAAGAGTCATACCGATAATTCAAAATCTCTGGTATCAATGAATGAAGAGGAGTCAGACCAAGAATCCATAAATGGACATAATAATAATTGTAGATGTTTTTGTCTATGCCAAAGATGATTCACGATGAGAATTGAAATGGTGTCATGTCGTGGAAGCAATTAAAAGCCATAATGAGCAGTGATAAAGATTCATACCTAGAATATAAATGGTTCCATGCCGAATATGAGGTGAAGAGTCATTTTGAGAATTGAAGTGATGCCAAAGACTCAAGAAAGATGGATCCTACAAAGTGATGCTAGAGAATCCGGATGCGTGGATCCGAGAATATGATGCCAAGAATACAGATGATAGGATCCGATAATGAGATACAAAGAATCTTGTGTAACAAGGTTGGATCCAGAAAATTCCAATGTTATAAATCAAGTGATGTGGAAGAAGATTCTAGAAGATTCTATAAGCATTGACAAAGTCTTAATTACTCCGTGATTTCAGGAGAAATTATGATTTGGGGGAATTTAAGTTAGCGGGAAAATATTTTGGTTTCTCGCATAATAACTCTTTGGAGAACCTATAAAAGGATATCAAAGTACAAATTAAATGTGTCTTGATGAATTAGTGAGAGAAGATATTATAATCTAGATTGAGAAAGAAGTGTTTGGCCGACAATGTTTCATTGTGGTTTCAATCGAAATGAGAATTTGATACTGGTTGACACCGTATTGAGTTTTTCGGATTGAGGAATATTCGGAGTGGAGATTTGGAATGGTGATTCTGTACTGTCTATCACCGTATTTAGTTTCTCAGACTGAGCAACACCCAGATTGAAGAATCATAATGAATAAGAAAATTCAGAGTGAAGAATTCAGAATGGAGATTTAGAATGGGGAAACAGTACTGGCTATCGCTGTATTGAGTTTCTCAGACCGAGGAAGACTCAGATTGAATAATCGGAGTGAAGAAGAAAATTCAGAGTGAAGAATTCAGGATGGGATGTTCGAACTGTAATTGATCTATCTCAAGACCAAGGATTCCTTGATTTTATTCTGGGTAAGGAAGTTAATATTTTTGTTGAAATTTCTTACACATGTATATTTGAAAGGAAGTGCAGGTAAGAAAAGTTGTTATAAGAAAAGAGACTTTGCCCTATTGTGCTAAAAGGGTGCACATGCATTAGGGTGATTGTTTCACAGTGCTTCACGAGTTTAAGGGTATATCCCACTCATTGTAATCAAAGGATTGTTTTCTATTTGGATTGTTTCCAACCATACCAAGGATGTAGTTATTCTTATTGAATAGTGATCCTTGTAAATTGTTTTGTTCCTTTGGATGTGTACTTGTTTGTTTTCTTTGCAGGGAATATTATTATTAAATGAAGACACAAGTTTTTTCAATATTAGGGGAACATAAATAGGGAGAAATGGGTACCACTAATTTACCCCCTCTTAGTGTTTCATTTCTCCAACTGGGACCTTACAAATCTCCTCACTATCCCTGATAGTTTTTACCATTTATCACCACTCATCAAAATCTATTTCAAAATGGTAAATAGAAAGGCAAAAATTTTGATGTTCTCAACACCCCATAACTTAAAAAATATTCTCTAGTGCTTTAACCTACCCTTCAGCTAGTACAGGGTCAGATGGTCCTCTGAATGATTGGGGATGTTTCCTCATGAAATGTTCTAGTACGGGCATGTTCCTATGCCATTGATCTAGCTGATCTGGTTCATGGATACCAACACTAATTTTAGCCTAAGTAAACTAGGCCATCACTGCATCAAACAATTTAGTTCCATTTCTGACCGTCTCAGGATGCTGATTTAAAAGGTTATCTTCCTCCTAATGTCGTCCCAACATTGCTACCCTGTTTCCTCTGTGGAAAACAATTCTGAACACAGAAATATCCTAGTCAATGTATCATGGTAATCTGTAAATTCTATATCTTATCAATATTACTATACATTAGTTTATGGAAAATTATTTAACAATAATCTAACTCCCAATGATGTCTAAATTGAACTCTGATACCAACTATAAGCACGCAACATTAAAACATTATCTAATCTTCAATTAACTGAAAATATCACATTGAGGATCTTTTCAGCTTTGGATTTTTAGTGAATTGGGCCATAGCTATTACATTTCATCTCAAAAAAATAAAATGTAGACACTTCTACTCAGTATAAATTTTTTTCACAAAACATGAACTCTTGAAAAAAGAGTCATGTATAGTTCCATATTTAAGAGATCTTGAATTTTCTTTGATCTCATCCTTGACTCTATTCCACATTATGTCCGATGAAAAACATTTCAAAAACATGGGATGAGCATAAAAAGAACAGTAAGGGATACACAATGAAGAAAAACTGTTATTTTAAAAAAAAACAATTAAACCATGTGTACTATAACATATGTAGTAATTTTCACCTTTCTGATGTAATAAATACTCTTCATTGGATAAAAGATCAACACATAACATTTTGTAACCAAAAGATTACCATAAACCCATATAAAAAACACATAACATATGAAGGTAATAGGGTATATAAACATACATAAATGGAATAACCGTACAGTCGACTTCCACATATATCACTAAAATGAATATCCATACAACTTACTTTCATGCCCAATTCATTAGAGGTTATAACATAACCACCTATCATGGATTATCCCATCACAACCCGTCAGTTGGTTTATCACATAACCACCCTTCAAATGTCAAAGTACCATTATAAAATCATAACACATGAAACAAATATAATGAATGAAAAAATTTCCACATTTCAATCACAATATATCATTAAATATATTTAAATAAAAAATCCATTATCAAATCCACGTTCAATACCAAAATACATAAAAGGGTATATGGTGTTGTTTTCCCTTGAAAAAGAACATTACGACTTGTTAAGGAAGCCAAAGATCAAATAATACTCGCACCGGTGGTATGGTTGTTGTCACCAAGTACATTAAAAAACAATTCCAATTTTAGTTTAGTAAAACAATTCAATGAGAAAATATTCTTTTTAAACAAAATTTAATGTCAAATTTTATTATACACAATATAAAATAATGTTGTGTATAAAACAAAATATTCCACAATGAAAGGATATTGAGACGAAGTACCTTACCTTGTGTCCGACATCATTCATTCATTATTAATCTCATGAATATTAAACTACAGTTAATTTCTACATTCTTGATAACCTTTTTCACGTTTATTATTACATTTATATCACTTATTACCATGTTATAGATATTACGTAATAATTTATGTTACTGACATTCGTTTTGTCGATATTTCGTACTTGAGTCAAAAATAGACTTCTTATAATTACATGTTGTTCTCATAGTAAAGATTTCATTATATTCAAAATGATATTCATGATTTAGATATCATATAACTCATATATATCCAGTATATAAATGTATTTATAATAGTACAAAACATTTGGAGGTATAAAATGAAATGCACCGTTCATGGAGATGGTAAGCCATACGTACGCATGAACGCTGCTTTGATATCTATTTCATATTTTATATAAAACATAATGATACATAAATAAGTCATAATTCTAGTATAATATCATATATAATATCATCAACTTCATCCTTTATACATCCAACCTATGGCATTAACGAGTCATATTACATTGAGGGGGCGGTAGTCCACACTTCCTCAAATAAAATTTTCGTATTTACACATAATGGAAACTGAAAAGGTATGATATAAAACAAAAATACAGAACCATAAAATACTCATTAACATAATATATATCATATATAAATATACTTTCATCTTAATGGCCACCATGATATGTAGTATGAGATAATCGAACAATCATCGTTTCCTGAGGTGTTAGTTTACCATCCACACAAATAATATGTTAATCTCCCATTAGATGGAGTTGTGTGTAACTGTAGATAGAATACTTCTCATACCAACAACTTAATTTATTAAGGATACTGGTTTTGTAAGAAAATAAAAAGATATTATGGGATGGAGAAGTAAAATAAGAGGAAAATAACTTAAGAGAAACCATTACATTTAATTTGGGTATCTTCCTTTTCCTTGAACAAAAAATATTTCTTGAAGTGATTTTTGCCTAAGGTAATGCTTCTATGTAGAAGAGAGGAAAGTAGGGAGCATAATTGGGTATTTTTTGGTTGAGAAAAAATACTTAAGAGGTGAGAGTAATTGGTTATAATTGGTCTCAATTTATAATGGGGGGGACTCTTTAGGAATGTGTGAAAGTATTATTTTATTATATAATGATATTCTGTTTCTAAAGGTCCAAAAATAATTATATATGAAGATAAAGTGACTCGTGTTTGAAATAAAATCATCCATATTAATTGGAATGGTTTTGGATGTTATTTTAATATTTATACTATTATTTATTTAAATGATTTATTAATGAGGTAATCACTGCTTCATTATTGTGTCACAAATAATTTAATTCATTCGATGTCTAATAATTATAAAAAAAATATGTAAGAAATCTTCTTATCTACCCAATGAATATTTATTTTTGAAAATATTACTTATATAACTCCCTGTAAAAATTAATTTACAACGTGATATTTGTTTATGTCATTTTTGACTTTTCATTAAATTTTTTATTCTAAAATGTCATTATCATTCATATGTGGCTCCATGGGGTCCCCAAATAGACCCATGGAGGACCATGGTCGTCCATTACTAATCCAATAAGGATTGGACAAGTGTTAAGGTAATTGTTAATTATTATCATATTATTTTTACCTTGAGTTATCATATTTAACTTTAACCACGGTAAATAAAAGTCCAAAGGTAATGTTCAAAAAAATTTATTTTTATGTCATTGAACCACATTTTACTTAATAATAACATCAATGTATGTTGGAATTTCAAAATAAAATTCATAGAAGTGTTAAAATTTATTTTAAATGATAATGTTATTTTTTTAACTACTACTATGTGGTATCACTATTCATCAAAAATTGATGTTTTTCAAAATAATACAAACAATTCATCCTAAGATATATTTCATATTCAAAATTTAAAAATTATTTCTCTTTTACCAAATTTTTAACATAGAAGTTTCATTAATTAATTAAATATGAATTCTCGTTGTTAAATCAAATAGCGTGTTTTTAAGAAATAATATCTATTAAAATATTGGCACTTGTTTATGTCCAAATTCAAAGTAAAATTAAATCCAATGACCAACATTGTATTTAATTGTAAAAATATATTATAATTACACTTTAATACCAATTTAAATGATAATATAACCATATAAATAAATTAGATGAAGACAGAGTATTGAATTAAAATACAAAATTTCAATATTAATTAAAAAATGATCTTTATCGGAAAAAATTTCTAAAAATTACACAAAGTAAATTTTGATGTCCCCATTCTAACGAAAAATTCTATTTAGTAAAATATAATTTAATAATGTGCACAAAACTAGATTTAATGATGTTTAACCATTAGAAGCCAGGAAATTGACTTTTTTATGTAAAGTATGCTTAAAATTAGATTCATTCAAATTATAAGCCTCTAACATTTATTGGATAAATCTAAATACGTTTAAAAACATGTATAATCATACTTTAGTTAGTTTTGTTTAATCCCACCAATACAATGGCTAGTATTTAACATCCATTTAAAATATTTATATTATATTACTATTGTACAGTGTAAGATTTCTAAGAAACGTGTTGTTGCATATTGGGTATTCTATCAAACATAGAATCTATTTTAATGTAAAATTAATATTAAATTTACAAATATTAATAAATATAAAAAGTTCTTAGTAGTCATTTACCTAGGATGTTATAAATAAGGCCATAATATTCACCCTTATAAACCACATATCATTATATCCCATGGTCATATAGAATTTGGATATTGAATTAAGGTCGTTATAGTCACCCATTTAAAAATTTTAGACATTATAAATTGTTCACATAAAATTTCAATACAATAATATATATGTATTTAACCAAATTAATTTGTGAGATATATAGTTCTTGCATATAAAAATCCATTCATCATTATGCCACATGAAAATGAATCGTTCATCATTTTTAATGATCTAAAGAAAAAAGAATGGGTATCTTAAAAATTCAAAAACCGCACATTACATGATCATAATAAAGTGTTCAATATAATAAAAAAATTGTATCATATAAATTATATAATAATATCATATTATGGGTGGTTGAAACATTACTTCATAAAAAACAATACACATAGGGTAAATTTAAGAGGAAAGACACCTGATTTCACATTGACATGTTAAAAAATTAATCTAAAAAAATTTAAAAAAAAATCTGGTAATGAAATCAACAGATGTAACACCCCGATCTTCCACGATATGCTTCTCATTCAATAATGCAATAGCTTGCATTGTACGCAACTTCGAGTTCTAAAACACCGCAACTAATCAAAGTAACCGTTATGAATAGTAATAACAACTTTTTAAAATTATATAAATTTTATATTTCAAAATGGAATTCATTTTTGTATTCCTAATATTGAAATTACCCTATGTTGAATTTTTTGTAATTTTCTGAGAACATCCATTTTTTTATGAATAGTGAAAATTACTTAAAACAACTTTTTTAATCAAAATAATTTGTATTGATAAGTTATAATATTGAGTGGTTTTAAAGTATAATTAGAATATATTTTTTATCATTTTATCCAATGGTGTTCATTAGAATTAATATAACATTGAAATTGGACATAAACAATTGCCAATCTTTTGATATAAATTGTTTCTTAAAAACACGCTATTTGTTGTGACAACGGAAATTAATTATAAAATTAATTAATTTAACTTATATTTTTGGAATTTTGTAAAATAGACATCATTTTTGAATTCGGAATATCAATTATAGCATGGGGTGAAATTTTGGCATTGTTCTGAAAAACATCAATTTTTTATGAATAGTGAAACCACAAAGTGGTAGTTAAAAAACTGATTTTTCGTTTAAATGAAATATTACCACTTCTGTGGTTTGATTTTCAAAAATCCAACATACATGGTTGTCATTAAGAATTAAAATGTGGTTCAATGAGATTAAAATAATTTTTTGGTGAATAGTAACTTTTAAGTTCTTAATCGCGATTAGAGGTAATTAGTGTAGTTTATGGTAAAAATAATGCTTTAATAATATGAGATGAGCTTGACACATGTCCTACACTCATTGGATGTGCCATGGCCGACCGAGACAATCCATGGGTCAAATTGGGGACCCCATGGAGCCACTTTAGTTGGAAAATGACATAAATACCTTTTATTTAATGTTAAAATAAAAAATGACACAAACATGAAATGTTTTACTAAAACAATTTTTACATGGGGTTATACAAGTCATATTTTTAACTATAAATAGTAATTGGAAGGATAAAATAATTTCCTACATCATAGGATTTTTTTTTAATTTTTAGACATTAAATAAATTAAATTATTTATGACATCATTATGATGCAGCAATGACCTCATTATTTAACAATTTTAAATAAAATGAAAAGGTAATGTAAAATCCAAGGCATACACTTGTCCAAAGTCTATTGGATGGGTAAATTTAGAACCCTTACCACCTTAGACACTAATAATATAAGTGTGGGACCTTTAGAATCTGAAAATAATTGTATAATAATGTAAACTTTCCTTACTTTCCAAGAGTGCCCCTCCTCTCCTCTTATAAAATGCCCCCACCTCTACCATCTCATTCAAACATTCAAGCCATTTGGCTCAGCCAAACTCTGCCCAAATACTCTCCCAACTTTCCCCCCTTACTCCTAGAAGCCTCACTTTGGGTAGAACTCTTCCCAAGGAAGCCTTTGGCTCAAATCAAAAAGAGTTACCCGATTTTGAGGTAATGTCTTCTCTAATGTTATTTTGTATTATTTTGTTTCTCCAACCCCATAAACTCTTTTTATTCATTTCTTTTGTAAAAACACAAGTATCATAAATATACTAGGATTTTGTTATAAGATTGATTCTAGATACACCTACACACACCTACATCTAATAGTAAAAGAACATACTGTTTCTGTGGATGGCGAATTTCTGCCTCACAAAACGATGATTGTTCAATACACATTTATCCTTCAAAGGTGGCCATGAAGATGTAACTATATTTATATATGATATATAATATGTTTATTTTTTCCTTATGATTCTGTATTTCTCATTTATGGCATACTTTATAATTTCCATTATGGGTAAACGCGATAATTGCATTTTAGGAAGTGCGGACTACCGCCCCCTCAAAGTGATGTGAATCGTTAATGCCATATGTGGGATGTATAAAGGATGGAGTAAATGATATTATATACGATATTATACTGGAACTATATTATACCTTTATATAATTATTATTTCATTCCATTAAATATGAAATAGAAATCAAAGTAGCGTTCATGCGTACGTACGGCTTACCGTCTCCATGAATGGTGCATTTCATTTCTAACCCCTAAATGTTACGTAATATTATGAATGAATGTATATACTAGATATATATGATATATATGACATCTAAATCATGAATATAATTCTGGAGATAATGGATATTCTACCACATAAACAACTTGTAATTATAAGAAGTTTATTGTTGAATCAAGTACGAAAAATCGACAAAATGACCGTTATTAACTTAAATAATTACATAATATTCATAACATTGTAATAAGTGATATATAAAGGATAATGAAATTTAAAATGGTAGATATTAACTCTAGTTTATTATTTTGGTGGTTAAAGAACGGTCGAATCAAGTCGGACACAAGGTAAGGGAACTTCTTAACCCAATTTCTATTCTTTGGGTTAATCTCCTACTTTCAAATTATGTCATGATATTATTATGTAACATCTTGTATTTGTACTTTATTTATGTGTACTTATAGTGAATACACATTATAGATGTACTTTATTTAAAAAATGATCTTTTTAATGACTTCGTCTCAATCCCCTTTCGTTGGGGCATATTTGGTATTATACACAACTTTCTTTTATACGGTGTATAAACCCCTTTGAATTTTACGTTTATTCAAAAAGAATCTTTTTTATAAGAAGCGTTTTACTAAAAGACAAAAATGGAATGTTTTTCTTTCCGTACATATGCGGTGACAACGACCTCTCCGCCGCCGTGACCATTATTTGAGTTTCGGCTTCCTCTACAAGCAATACTTTTTTTTAATGAAAAATAAATACCATGTTATACTTTTAATTTATTTTGGTATTGAAAATGGTTTTGAAAGCGTTTTTATTATATCAATGTGTTGTATTGATATCTTGTGATTGAAATGTGGAAGTGTTATTTTTCCTTTATTCATGTATTATGTGATACAATTATGTTATGGTTTATTATATGTTTAAACCTATTCATATGAGGAATGCATTGGACTTAATAAGTGATGGTTGGAGCCCGCTATAGCTCCTCGATGCATCAGCAGGTCTCATGAGACAAACTAGTGTCTTGGCAGGAGGCCCTGACAAAATCTCATTTGTGGTCTTGGCACGAGGCCTTGGCTACGTGGTTATGATAGTCTGGAATTATGCATTCCATCATTATGAAAGTGGTTATTGATATTGCATGTGATTATTTGACCAGTAGAATATCCATGTGAAGAAGTGAATGGCATTATCTCATTTTACTTTTGCCATATTATGTTGAAGTTCATGTTTAAAAGGATTTTGTTTTAGTTAGACATTTCCTTAAATGTTTATGTTTATTGATGAAAGCTACCACTATATTGTTATCCTTATTGAGCATCTGAGCTCACCCCTTTCAATGTTTTAATATTTTCCAGGGTGTGAAGAAATATTATATTAATGACCTGTAGGGATAGTCAGAAGAGGATATGAGTGTGGACTATGAAGACTTTGTTATTAGTTTTTCACTTTATGATGTAATGTAACATTTATGAATGTATCTAGTGTTCCCAAGGATACTAAACTAATCGGTCTTCCGAGACTTGATCTTTTGTGATCATGCCAATATTACAAAGTAATGCACCGAATCTGGGTAGCTGGGGTCGGGGCGTTACAGTTGGTATCAGAGGCAGTTTAGTACTAACCTTGGAAGCTAGATTTAGATAAACTCTAATTAGAGAACATTTCCCGAAGATAGACTTTAAGGATTAGTATAGAAGAACTTCCTAGAATTTTGGTATTATAGAGATTTTGTGAGTTTTCCGAGCAATACATCCCTGTCTGGATATGAGCAGGTAGAGGCAGCTCTGGCACAGATATACCTAGGGGAAAACCCGAAAACACCTCTTTGAGCTAGACTCGAACGGGAACTGGTGCATGACAACGGGAATTACTGCACTCTTGGTTACGACAATCCCGGGGGATATGATTAGGAGAATTCTCGTTTTCTTTAAAATCCACTATGAAAAGTTATGAGTATATACTTCCTCAAAGGAAACCTTTTTATGATTATGGATTATATCCATAAATAGTTCAATTTATGTTAAGTATTTTATAAGTATGGAATTATGTATTTTGATTCATAAACTAATCTAGTTTATGCCATTGTATAGAAATGGTGCCTGGTGGAAAAATGGAATCCATATCAATGCACTCACTCCGTGTAGGAATTTCCCTCCATCTCAAGATAATTATTGTTGATCTGGAGATACAAATAGTGCTGATCAACTTATTACCATACTGGGGAAACTCACTCAAGATATGAATAATAACCTTACTCGTATGGATCACCCTGATCCACAACGTGTAGGATCAATGTTAGACCGCTTCATGAGGCAACAACTGCCAACATTTAATGGGGGTACAAATCCATTAGTAGCTGAGCAATGGATAAACTCCTTTGAGAAAATATTCCATGCCTTGGGGAGTAGCGAAAGGAGAAGCTTGACATGGCAGTTTACCGCCTCACTGGAGATGCCGCTCAGTGGTGGTCGTTCATTCAAAATACAAAGGAAGATGATGAAGTATCAAGTATGGAATGGAGAGAGTTCAAAGGGATTTTCTTAGAAAAATACTTTCCACATGACCATCGAGCAGATATGGAAAGGAAATTTCTGAGTCTGAGGCAGAAGGAAGATGAGAATGTTGCAAAGTATGAGGCTAACTTTACAAGGTTACCGAGGCATGCTGCAGATTATATAAGTAACACGATAAGTATGATTGATCGTTTATTTGATGGGTTAAATACATTTCTCTGTCGAGCTCTAGTATCACAATCTTTCTCAACATACGAAGATATAGTCTAGTGTGCTATCAAGATGGAAAAGGAATTCTCTAAGTCTGATGACAAAAAAGTAAAGCAAGAGAAGAAGAGAATGGTGGAACAAGAGACAGATAAAGGGAAAAAGGGAATGAAGGATTTTCCATTATGTGATAATTGTTGGAAGTATCACCCTGGTACTTTCCTAAAAGGAATGGGAGTTTGTTATAAATGTGGAGAAAAAGGTCACCAGGCGCATGATTGCAAGGGAAAGAAAGAGGCTATCAATCTTGAATGCTACAATTGTAGGGAAATGGGGCATTATGCAAATGAATGTCTTAAGCATCAGGAAAACGTACCTCAGAAAAGGCCAATGGATCATGGAAAATCATATGCTGTTACTACAGTTGAAGTAGAATAACTAATGTATTGGTGCTTTTGGACTCATGGATTATATTCTGGTTATTAGAATAATGTGATATATATATAAGGATTGTAATGCAATAATTGTTGATTTCGGTAAGGTTTTAATATGATGAAGGTAATTATATTTTTAGTATGTGACAACAATAGAAACTTTACCTTGTTTGGGGAATCTGATAAATTGATTTTGTAATTAAGAGACCTTTTAGAGAAATTCTGGACAGAGGTATTTTGGATAACTATAAAGGTTGGAGTGGATTAAGTTGATCTTTGGATAGTATTGATTAAGGTTAAAAAAATTATGAGGATTATTTTTTTAATATTATAATACTATAGTTTTAGGAAAAGGTCAACCTGCAGGGTGGGGCATAACCCGTCGCGTCGGACAAAGCTACAGGAATCGAACCCACAACCATAGTGCGAAAAGCCTTTATTTCTTACCACTAGCCTACAGGAAGTCCCTGGTTATTACAAAATAATTTTACTAATCTAAATGTTATGTGTTAACAATTGGAACATTATACAATTATGATAAGTATAATATTTTTGAGTTCTATAATCTTTTTGAGTGAAAGATGAGTTGAAGGTTGAAACTCAAATTTTCAAGAATAAATAAATATATATATCTATCTCTTATTGAATGAATAAATTAATTCTTAAACTTTAGTAAAGGGATATTAAAACAAAAAAAATGTGTTATCCTAATACCTTATGTCTTGTTGAACTGATGATATTTTAAATCAACATAGATTGAAGGCTTTGAGGCCCTCAATATGATAGTTGATTGTGATTGATGACCTCAATAACTCCCTAAAAATATTTACGTTTTCCTCCAATTATATGTCTCTAATTTCCACCAATGTTCTCTTAATCGAGATAATAATTGGGTGGTGACTTTTTCATTTCCCTTTCCCTCTTATTAAGGCTAAATTTTATTAATCTTATTTCCAATGTGGGTTTTCCACAAAGGTATTTTCTCTTTTCAACCTTTTATTTTCAATGAAAAAAAAAATTCAAATTGCGAGGACGCAATTTATTGAAGGAGGGGAGAATGTAACACCCCGAGCTTCCACGCTATGCTTCTCATTCAACAATGCAATAGCTTGCATTGTACGCAACATCGAGTTCTAAAACACCGCGACAAATCAAAGTAGCTGTTATGAATAGTAATAACCAATTTTTAAAATTATATAAATTTTATATTTCAAAATGGAATTCATTTTTGTTTTCCTAATATTGAAATTAGCCTATGTTGAATTTTTTGTAATATTCTGAGAACATCCAATTTTTTATGAATAATGAAAATTACATATAACAACTTTTTTAATCAATATAATTTTTAGTGATAAGTTATACTATTGAGTGGTTATAATGTATAATTAGAACATATTTTTACCATTTTATCCAATGGTGTTCATTAGAATTAATTTAACATTGAAATTGGACATAAACAATTGCCAATCTTTTGATATAAATTGTTTCTTAAAAACACGCTATTTGTTGTGACAGCTGAAATTAAATATAAAATTAATTAATGCAACTTATATGTTTGGAATTCTTTAAAATAGACATCATTTTTGAATTTGGAATATCAATTATAGATTAGGGTGAAATTTTGGCATGGTTCTGAAAAACTTCAATTTTTGATGAATAGTGAAACCACTAAGTGGTAGTTAAAAAACTGATTTTTTGTTTAAATGAAATATTACCACTTCTGTGGTTTTATTTTCAAAAATCCAACATACATGGTTGTCATTAAGATGTAAAATGTGGTTCAATGAGATTAAAATAATTTTTTGGTGAATAGTAACTTTTAAGTTCTTAATCGCGATTTGAGGTAATTAGTGTAGTTTAAGATAAAAATAATGTTTTAATAATATGAGATGAGATTGACACATGTCCTACCCTCATTGTATGTGCCATGTCCGACCAAGACAATCCCTGGGTCAACATGGGGACCCCATGGAGCCACTTTACTTGGAGAATGACATAAATACCTTTTATTTAATGTTAAAGTAAAAAATGACATAAACATGAAATGTTTTACTAAAAAAAATTTACATGGGGTTATACAAGTCATATTTTTAACTATAAATAGTAATTGGAAAGCTAAAAATATTTCCTACATCATAGTATTTTTTTTATAATTTTTAGACATTAAATAAATTAAATTATTTATGACATCATTATGATGCAGCGATGACCTCATTTTTTAACGATTTTAAATAAAATGAAATGACAATGTAAAATACAAGGCTTACACTTGTCCAAAGACTATTGGATGGGTAGTTTCGAACCCTTACCATCATATCCACTAATTATATATGCGTGGGACCTTTAGAATCTGAAAATCATTGTATAATAATGTAAACATTCCTTACATTCCAAGAGTGCCCCTCCTCTCCTCTTATAAAAGGCCCCCACCTCTACCACCTCATTCACACATTCAAGCCATTTGGATCGGCCAAACTCTACCCAAATAATCTCCCAACATTCCCCCCTTACTCCTAGAAGCCTCACTTTGGGAATAACTCTTCCCAAGGAAGCTTTTTCCTCAAATCAAAAAAAGTTACCCGATTTTGAGGTAATGTCTTCTCTAATGTTATTTTGTTTTATTTTGCTTCTCCAACCACATAAACTCTTTTTATTCATTTATTTTGTAACAAAACCAGTATCCTCAATATACTAGGATGTTGTTATAAGAATGATTCGAGCTACACTAACACACACCTACATCTAATGGTTAAATAACATACTGTTTCTGTGGATGGCGAATTTCTGCCTCACAAAACGATGATTGTTCAACACTCATATAACACCTTCAAAGGTGGCCATTAAGATTTCAATATATTTATATATGATATATAATATGTTTATGTTTTCATTATGCTTATGTATTTATCATTTATGGCATACTTTATGATTTCCATTATGGGTAAATGCGATAATTTCATTTTAGGAAGTGCGGACTACCGCCCCCTCAAAGTGATGTGAATCGTTAATGCCATATGTGGGATGTATAAAGGACGGATTAAATGATATTATATATGATATTATACTGGAACTATATTATAACTTAATATAATTATGATTTAGTTATATTAAATACGAAATAGAAATGAAAGTAGCGTTCATGCGTACGTACGGCTTACCGTCTTCATGAACGGTGCATTTCATTTCTTACGTCTAAATGTTACGTAATATTATGAAAGAATGTATATACTGGATATATATGATATATATGACATCTAAATCATGAATATAATTCTGGAGATAATGGATATCCTACCACATAAACAACTTGTAATTAAAAGAAATTTATTGTTGACTCAAGTACCAAAAATCGACAAAACCACCGTTATTAACTTAAATAATTACATAATATTCATAACATTGTAATAATTAATATAAAAAGGATAATGAAATTGAAAATGGTAGATATTAACTCTAGTTTATTAATCAGGAGGTTAATGAACGGTTGAATCAAGTCGGACACAAGGTAAGGGAACTTCTTTACCCAATTTCTATTCTTTGGGTTAATCTCCTACATTCAAATTATGTCATTATATTATTATGTACTATCTTGTATTTGTACTTTATTTATGTGTACTTATAGTGAATACACATTATAGATTTACTTTATTTAAAAAAATGATCTTTTTAAGGACATCGTCTCAATCCACTTTCATTGAGGCATATTTGGTTTTATACACAACTTTCATTTATACGGTGTATAAACCCCTTTGACTTTTATGTTTATTCAAAGGAATCTTTTTTATAAGAAGCATTTTACTAAATGACAAAAAGAGAATGTTTTTCTTTCCATATATATGCGGCGACAACGACCTCTCCACCGTCGTGACTATTATTTGAGTTTCAGCTTCCTCTACAAGCCATACTTTTTTTAATGAAAAATAAATAGCATGTTATAATTTTCTTTTATTTTTGTATTGAAAATTGTTTTGAAAGCGTTTTTATTATATCAATGTGTTGTATTGATATCTTTTGATTGAAATGTGGAAATTTTATGTTTCCTTTATGCATGTTTTATGTGATACGATTATGTTATGGTTTATGATATGTTTAAACCTATTCATATGAGGAATGCATTGGACTTAATAAGTGACGGGTGGAGCCCTCTATAGCTCCTCGATGCATCGGCAGGTCTCATGAGACAAACTAGTGTCTTGGCATGAGGCCCTGACAAAATCTTATTTGTGGTCTTGGCACGAGGCCTTGGCTACGTTGTTATGATATTCTGGCATTATGCATTCCATCATTATGAAAGTGGTTATTCATATTGCATGTAATTATTAGACCAGTATAATATCAATGTGAAGAAGTGAATGGAATTATCTCAATTTTCTTTTGCCATATTATGTTGAAGTTCAAGTTTAAAAGGCTTTTGTATTAGTTATACATTTCCTTAAATGTTTATTCTTATTGATGAAAGCTTCTGCTATATTGTTATCCTTAATGAGCATCTGAGCTCACCCCATTCAATG
This sequence comes from Viscum album, assembly GCA_963277665.1. Lineage (NCBI taxonomy): Eukaryota > Viridiplantae > Streptophyta > Magnoliopsida > Santalales > Viscaceae > Viscum > Viscum album. The sequence continues at coordinate 346,597,953 of OY728166.1, read as the reverse complement.
TTTTAAAATTTTCCAGGGTGTGAATAAGTATTTTATGAATGACCTGCAGGGATAGTCAGAAGAGGATATGAGTGTGGACTATGAAGACTTTGTTATTAGTTTTTCACTTTATAATGTAATGTAACATTTATGAATGTATCTAGTGTTCCCAAGGCTACTAAACTAATCGGTATTTCGAGACTTGATCTTTTGTGATCTTGCCAATGTTACAAAGTAATGCACCGACTCTGGGTAGCTGGGGTCGGGGCATTACATCAGACTTTTGAAAACCATTTAATAAACTGATCCTAATAATGAAAACCATGAATATAAAAAATTCATTCAAAAATTAAATGATTAAATAAATTTGAAATGTTTAAATTGAAGAATATGTTTAATAATATAAACTTGAATACAGAATTTGTTATAAATAAAATTTGAGAATATTAATTGAAAACATTCATTTAAAAAACCACTTACTAATTGAAACTTAAAATTGAAATAATGTATTCAATAAAAATAAATTTTAAAAAAAATTGTACACATTTACATTTAAAATTTATCATTAATGTTTAATAAATGAAAAAGAAACAAATGATTAGGAAAAATAAAATTTTTAATGCATTAGGAGACATTAATTTTTGGAATGGATTGAAAAAATATTCCAAAATTTTGAAAACCCCATATTAAAATCCAATAAAGCGTAAATGTTTTTAAAATATCCCATTTAAAAATATTTAAATAGAAATTGATGTCTCAATATGATATCGATATTAGGGAAAATGATATAGGATATAGAATGAGTGAGTATGCATATTTCCTATAAGGATTGTCACATTTTGGAGGTTGTGATTTATTAAAAGGATATTAAAAACAAATCCATATTAGTTTTATAGAATTTCATAAAATTATAAAGGTGGATGATAAATATATAAAATTTTGAGTATGGTGAATTAATAATTATCTCAAGATAGAATATATCATATATTCAGTATGTGAACTACACAATTAGTATTTTTGGGGTAATATAGAATAAATCATAATTAAGGGGAAAATGTGACCAAATTACCTAACAAAAAATAGAACAATCGAATGAAAATATCATGATAATGTTAACTTGAATGAAAAATTTAACATCATCATATATATGTGTATAATGTTGTTAATTTTGACAATTGTGTGATAATTAATCTATATTTATATAAATGCGGTATATAACAAAAATATGTCTCAATGAAAATTCATTAAGACTAAAACTCTATTCTTTCTTCAATTTATAGTTGATGACACCCCCAAATCACATAAATAAATATAGATAACATAATAACCTCTGAAAAACTATTAAAAATAAATATTATACTTATATAGTAATTGATAAAAATTATTTATAATCATTATGTAAATTATTTATAGTAAATTTTAACTAGTAGGTGTGAATAACACTAACTAGTTGTCTATATTTAATATATTAAATATCATCACCTATAACATGTGAGAAATTATATTTTTTATAATTTTATAAAAAATATAACTAATATTTATTTGAAATATTCTTATTTTATTACATATGTGTTTTGGTTTTGATTTGTGTAAATTAAATTAATAAAATATTATTTGTTAAATGTTAAAAAATTGAAATGTGACATTAACAATACATTAAATACATATTATAATATTTAATGAAATATAAAATAATAATAGTTTTCTTAATATTTTATATTAATATTTTTTTATTTTCCAACAGTGATCTATAATTTGACATTAATGAATATTTTATACTGGTTGCTAAACAAATCCAAACAAGAACACAAAATCGATCAATTGGAATGTATTATTAAAAAGTTATTTATCTTGAAATAATACAAATATAATTTTATATTTTATTATTGTGAACCTTAATTCTATATGTCTTTATAATTAATGGACAACTAAATGAAAAATCCAAAAAGATTCGTCTAGGAGGTGGTAATTTGCACACAAACACAATAGATGTTCCTTTGAAATTATTTGTGGATGGAAATGAATAACTAAGGGTTATAATATTAATATAGAAATATATATGTAAAATAATAATACTAGTTTAATACTTTTATTATAGTTATTGGCTATTAGGGATTGTATGATTATGTTGAAAAACATAGGAAGGGGATAATTATTACCTATGAGACTTGATTTTTCCCTTGGAATTAAACTATAAATTGAATATATTCATCTAATAATAAGAGGACAAGGGATTATTTTTTTGTTGTATATTGTTCTAGGGGTGTCAAATAGTAGATATTCAAGGATTAATTCTAAATTTATGGTTTATTATAAAACGGTGTAAGTGATCCCCATTTATATTTGATGAAAATGGAACATTTGTAAAAACCCATAATATTTTTATAATTCCATGAAATTTTTCCTGGGCCTATAGAGATATTTTTAAAAAACAATTATTGATTTTTCAATGTAAATGGGATGATAAAAAAATATCCATGAATTTACATGATTTTTAATCATGTAATTATCTTTACAATAATATTTAATTTCTTTTAAATCATTTAATTTTATTAAAAGTAATATAAGTATGTTATTTTTTTAGTTTTTTTTATCTAGAAATCAAAAAATATAACAAAGTGGAATTTTATTGAACTAAAATTTAAATATACTCAATCAAAATAAATTATTAAATATTTTAAAAATACATTTTAAATAAATACATATAATATGGAGGAATTTTGTTTTCATTGAAAAATGATATTTTGAACATTATGGATTTATAATCTTACATAGAATTGACTACCAATTAAATGTGTTCTAATATATTTATTTATGATTTTAAAAATTTATAATAATAATAATTTAATGGAATTATATATATATAATTAGATATTAATTTATTGATATTAATAAATGAATAATTTTAGAATAATTAATTCAACATTATTATGGTAATTATAATTTACTACAATGAATTAATTTTTTGACTAAAAATGAAATTCAGAACATTAAATAATATGAAAAAAGTTCTCTAAAATATAATAATCATACAATAAATTTTATTTTTCCTTCTTTATAAAAATTAAACCTAATGTTAGGCCATAAAATGTATAAAACCCCATTTTTAGAAAAAGTATAAATTTTAGAAAATCAATTTATGAATAAGATATAATTATATATTATATTTATTACCATGAATTTGAAATAATGATTAAATTTGAAATAATTTTTATTTAAAAATAATTGAAATAAAAAAGAATTGTTTCATCATATTATAAAAAATTGAACAAAATTGTCATAGAGTAGTTCAATTTAAAAAATTAAATAAATTTCAAAAAATATATATGAGGATCATAGATTAAAAAGTATATTTTTAAATGATTTAATAAACGTTAAAATATATACATATTTATTTAAGGGAATTGAAATCCCTAATCTATTCATAAAAGTGATGGAATTAATAATATATATCTTTATTAACTATTTATCTTGAAATAGATTTTTTTCATACAATATAAAAAATAAATCATATGCTAATTTTGTTGTAAGGAATTACAATATGATAATTAATTTTTTATATAAATTCTAAAAATTATTAATATTTGTTTTTAAATGAAATTCATAAATATTAAAAATATTTTTATATTTAATATGATCTTTTCACCATTAGCACCTATTTATTATTTTTCTTATGATGGTAACAAATATTAATCAAATACAATATTAATTTTTATTTTTTATTTAATATTAATATTGATATAATATATTATGTTTTTTTAGTGTAGGTGTAGTGTGCGACACATGTTATAACATAACTTATGTATTTACAATTATATAAAATCTTGGGCCATTACAGTCTGAAATTTACCGAAGAAACCAAAAACCACACACGTAAGAATTATCACAAAAAAATCTATAACAGACGTTATAATGATAATATTTTTGATCCAATTAATGACTCAAAAAACATACTTTGATATAGTACCAAACATTCAAATTCATTATTAATTTCACTACCCATAATAATGTGAAATGTTAAATACTCCACACCACAACACTTCTTATTCATGAAAAGTCACGATGGACTTAATAAAAGCTATTTAAACCTACAATAGTAATCAATTTACATCTAACACTTCATATTCTACAGTATAATTCCAGAAGATATTTTATTATGATGCTCCAATTTTAAGGGAACATTAATGAACAAATTATAAACTATATTCTCTAAACAATCACCATCAATAAGATGGATCTCAACCAAATATACCTTTAATAAGAAACAGAAGCATCTTAAATTTATCCATTCACACGCTTATGGTGATCCCTTCCATAAAACTATACCTATATAGATTGATTATTAGCAAGATTCTCTTTATCATATAAATCACTAACAATACATATTTTTGGAATGTTTATTCACATACACAATTTGATTTCCATCTCACCACACCCAATATTACCTTAAAATACAAGTTTTACATCCTCTAAATAATACATCTTGAAACATTCATCATCACCCGCTGATTCACTATCACATCGATTGTTAAAAACTATAATGCACAGAAAAATCACATTATCATCACAGTTCAATATTTAATTGAGAACCTTAATCTTGGTTTACTTCTAGGTGTAACGCCTCGACCCCACCTACCCAGAGTCAGTGTGTTATTACGTAACATTGGCATGATCACAAGAGATCAAGTCTCGAAAGACAGATTAGGTTAGTAGCCTTGGAGACACTAGATACGTTCATAAATGTTACATTGCATCATAAAGTGAAAAATCATAATAACATAATCTCCATAGTCCACACTTCTATCCCCTTCAGACTATCCCTGTAGGTCAGACATAAAATATTTCTTCACATCCTGGGAAAAATAAAACATTGAAAGGGGTGAGCTCAGATTCTACGTAAGGATAACAATATAGAGGAAGCTTTCATAAATAAACATAAACATTTAAGGAAATTTATAACTAAAACAAAATCCTTTTAAACTTGAACTTCAACATAATATAGAAAAATTAAAATGAGATAATTCCATTTACTTATTCACATGTATATTATACTGGTCGAATAATCTCATGCATTATCAATAACCACTTTTATAATGATGGAATGCATAATGTCAGACTATTATAACCACGTATCCAAGGCCTTGTGCCAATTCTACAAATAAGATTTTGTCAAGGCCTCATGCCAAGACACTACTTTGTCTAATGAGAACTTCCGATGCATCAAGGAGCTATAGCGGGCTCCACCCGTCACATATTAAGTCCATTTCATTCCTTATATGAAAAATTTTAAACATATCATAAACAATAACATAATCGTATCACATAAAACATGCATAAAAGAAAACATAAAATTTCCATATTTCAATCAAAAGATATCAATACAACACATTTATATAATAAAAAAATTATCAAAACCATTTTCAATACCAAAATAAAAGAAAAGTAAAACATTGTATTTATTGTACATTTTTTTTAAAAAAGTTATTGATTGTAGAGAAAGCTGAAAGTCAAATAATGGTCACGGTGGCGAAAAAGTCATTGTCACCACACTCGTATGACAAAACATTCCTTTTGTTATTTAGTAAAATCACTTCATACAAAAATATTCCTTTTGAATAAATATAAACGTCAAATGGGTTTATAAACAGTATAAAGGAAAGTTGTGTATACAACAAAATATGCCTAAATGAAAGAAGATTGAGAAAAAGTCCCTTACATAGGTCCTTTTTAAATAAAATATATCTGTTATGTGTATTCACTATATGAATGCATAAAAGAAGTATAAATACAAAATATGACATAATAATATCATGACATAATTTGTAAGTAGTAGATTAACCCAAAGAATGGAAATTGGGTTAAGTAGTTCCTTTACCTCGTGTCCGACTTGAATCGACCATTCTTTAACCTCTTGAATAATAAACTAGAGTTCATTTATAATTTCCTAAGAAAATTTTCAAGTTTATTATTCATTTTGTATCACTTATTACCTTGTTATGAAAATTATGTAATTATTTATGTTAATAACGGTCGTTTTGTCAATCTTTGGTACTTGAGTCAAAAATAAACTTCTTATAATTACATGTTGTTCTTATGGTAAAATAAAAATTATATCTAGAATTATATCAATGATTTATATATATCATATATATCTTATATATCTTTTAGATACATGCATTTATAATATTACATAACATTTCGATGTAAGAAATGAAATGCACCGTTCATGGAGACGGTAAGCCGTATGTACGCATGAACACAACATTCATTTTTATTTAGAATTTAATGGAATTAAATCATAATTATATAAAGGTATATTATAATTCTAGTATAATATCAAATATAATATCATTTAATCCATACTTTATAAGTCCAATATATGGCATTAACGATTCAAATCACTTTAAGGGGGCGGTAGTCCGCACTTCCTAAAATGAAAATATCGTGTTACCCATAATGGAAGTCATAATGGTATGCCATAAATGAGAAATAATGAAGAATTAGGGAAACATAAACATAATATATATATCATATATGAAAATATTTTAATCATAATGGCCACCATGAGAGGTGTTAAAAGAAGATTGAAAAATCATTGTTTCGTGAGGTAGTAATTCGCCACCCACAGAAATAGTATGTTTTTTAACCATTAGGTGAAGGTATGTGTAAGTGTAAATAAAATACTTTCATGAAATCATACTAGTATATTCTAGATACTGGTGTTGTTAAAAATTAAAGGAATAAAATGAGTTTAAGGGGTTGGAGGATCAAAATAAAACAAAAGAACATAAGATAATACCTTTCCTTAAAATCGGGTAACTCTTTTTGATTTGAGTGAAAGGCTTCGTTGGGATGACTTCCGCCAATATTGATTCTTCTAAGAGTAAGAGAGATAATTTGGGAGAGTTTTTGGGTAGTTTTTGGCCTAGACAAATGGATTTATGGTGTGAATAAGGTGGTAGAGTTGGGGCCTTTTATAAGAGTAGAGGTGGGGAACTCGTGGAAAGATTGAAATGTTACTTTATTATGAAATTATTTTCAGATTATAAAGGTCCCCAAATGATATATTTAAAAGATAAGGTGATAAGGGTTCGAAATATTTCCATAAAATAGGTTCTAGACAAGAGTAATTATTAGATTTTTCATTATCTTTTCATTTTATTTAAATCGTTAATAAATGAGGTAATCACTGCATCATCATGGTGTCATTAAAAATTTAATTTATTTAATGTCTAAAAATTATAAAATAAATATAATGATGTTCAAAATATTTTTATATTTTTTATGAATATTTATAGTCTAAAATTTATCCTATATAACCCCATGTAATAATTGTTTTAGTAAAACAACACATGTTTGGGACAATTTTATTTTTACATTAAATAAAAAGTTATTAATGTCATTTTCTTACTCAAGTGGCTCCATGGGGTCCCTATGTTGACCCATGGATTGTATTGGTCGGCCATGACTCATCCAATAAGGTTAGGACTAGTGTAAAGGTAATTTCATATTATTAAAACATTATATTTACCTTAAATTACACTAATTTCCTTTAAACACTATTAATAAAACTTAAAAGTTACTATTCACAAAAAATTATTTTAATCCCATTGAACCAAATTTTACTTACTAATGACAATGATGTATGTCAGATTTTTTAAATTCAATTCACAGAAGTGGTAAAGTTTCATTTAAATGAGAAATCTGTTTTTTAACTACCACTTAGTGGTTTCACTATTCATCAAAAAATTATGTTTTTCAGAAAAATACCAAAAATTCACCCTAAGCTATATTTGATATTCATAAATCAAAAACGATTTCTATTTTACAAAATTCAAAACATAGATTTTAAATTTATTAATTTAATAATTATTTCCCACTGTCACAACATATAGCATGCTTTTAACAAATAATATATATCAAAGGATTGGCAAATGTTTATGTCCAATTTGAATGTGAAATAAATTCTAATGACCAACATCAGAAAAAATGGTAAAAATATATCCTAATTATACATTAAAACCACTCAATTGTATAATTTGTCACTATTAATTGTTTTGATTAAAAAAGTTGTTTTTAATTAAAATTTAGTAATTTTCATTATTCATCAAAATATTAAAGTTATCCAAAAATTTCCAAAATTTCACCCTATGATAAATTTGATATTCCAAATCCAAAAATGAAGTCCATTTTGAAAGATAAAATTTATAAACATTCAAAAAGTAGGTATTACTATTCATAACAGCTACTTTGATTGGTCGCGGGGTGTTAGAATCTCAAACTAGCATACAATACAAGCTATTGCATTTTTGAAAGAGAAGTGTATCGTCGAATCTTGGTGTCATACATTCTACCCTCCTTCAATAAATTGCGTCCTCACAATTTGAAATTGTACTTCGAAAATAAAATGTTGAATGTAGCAAATACCTTTGTGGAAAACCCACATCAGAAATAAAGTTAATAAAAATATAACATTAATAGATAGAAACAGAAGTACAATGGTCACCCGAAATAGCCCATACTATGATTCTATGAAAATTTGGATATGGAGGAAAAAACCATCAAGGTATGATGGAGAGTTATAAAAAAAGTATTAAGAGAAAGTTAACCACAAGAAAATCACAAACTTGTGATTGGATAAACAGTCATTGAATCCCCAATTGGAAAATTTAATAGACAACATTTTTGATTTAAGTTAACTTTCATTATATTGAAGAATTTATTAAAGAGATTTACTAAGAACGTAAGGAAATATACTCACTTGTCATGTAGACTTTCATTCATTAATAAATTTTTACCAAAAACCAATATTTCACTTCAAATGGTAACCGAACTCAAAAATATTTTATTTATCCTAATTGTATAAGGTAAAAAATATTAATACATAAAATTTAGATTAGGAAAAATATTTTTTAATAACCAGGGACTTTATGTAGGCTAGTGGTATGTAATAAAGGCCTATCACACTATGGTTTTGGTTTTGATTCCTATAGATTTGTCTGACACGACTGGTTATCCCCCGACCTGAAGGTTTTCCTTTTCCTAAAATTATATTATTATAATATTCCAAATATAATCTTCAAAAATGTTTTAACCTTAAACAATACTACCCAAAGATCAACTTAACCCATTCCAACCATTATAGTTATCTAAAATACCTCTTTCCAGAGTTTTTCTAAAAGGTATCTAAATTTCAAAATTGATTATATCATCAGATTCCTCAAGAAATGTAAAGTTTCTCTTATTGCACATATAAAAATATGATTTCCTTCATCATATTAAATCCAAAATGAAAGCAACAAGTACTGTAGTGCAATCCTTATATATATCAAATTATTCTTATAACCAGAATATAATCCTTGAGTCCAAAAGCACTAGTACATTAATTATTCCACTTGAACTGTATTAATAGCATAAGATTGTCCATGATCCCTTTCCCTTTTCTGAGGTATGTTTCCCTGACGCTTAGGACATTCATTTTCCTAATTCCCCTTTTCCCTACAATTGTAGCATTCAACATTGATAGAATCTTTCTTTCCCTTGTAATCACGTTCCTGGTGACCTCTTTCCCCGCATTTATAACAAACACTCATTCCTTTTAGTCAAATACCGGGGTGATTCTTCCCACAATTATCGCATAATAGAAAATATTTTTTTCCATTTTCCCTTTATCTGTCTCTTGTTCTACCATTCTCTTCTTCTATTGTTTTACATTATTGTCATAAGATTTAGAGAATTCCTTTTCTGTCTTGATATCACATGAGAAAATATCTTCACATGACGAGAAGCTTTGTGAGACTAATGCTCGATAGAGAAATGGTTTTAATCCATACAAGAAACAATCTATCATACTTATTGGGTTACATATACAATCTGCAGCATGCCTTGCAAACTCTGTAATGTTGGCCTCATACTTTGCGACATTCTCATCTTCCTTTTGTCTTAGACTCAGAAATTACCTTTCCATATCTGCTTGATGGTCATGAGGAAATTATTTTTATAAGGAAAGATCATTGAACTCCATCCATTCCATATTCGATACTTCATCATCTTCCTTTTTATTTTGAATCAACGACCACCATTGATCAGCATCTCCAGTGAGGCGGTAAACTACCATGATAACCATTTCCCTTTTACTACTCCCCAAAGAATGGAATATTTTCTCTAAGGAATTTATCCATTTCTCAGCTAATAATGGATTAGTACAACCATTTAATGTTGGTGGTTGTTGCCTCATGAAGTGGTCTAACATTGATCCTCCACATTGTGGATCAGGGTGCTCCATGTGAGTGTGGTTATTATTCATAACATGAGTGAGTTGTCCAAGTGTGGTGATAAGTAGATCAACACCAGTTACATCTCCAGCTCCACTATAATTATCATGAGATGGAGGGAAATTCCTACATGGAGTGCATTCATTGATATAGTTTCCATTCCTTCTACGAGGCTCCATTTATATCCAATGGCATAAACTAGATCGGTTTATGAATTAAAATACACAATTCCATAATTGTAAATACTTAACATAAATTGGAAAATTTATGGATATAATCCATAATCATAAAAAAAATTCGTTGAGGATGTATATACTCATAAACCCATAATAATGGTTTTTAACAAAATTATAATTATCCTAAGCATATCCTCCGAGAGTGTCATAACAAAGAGTGCAGCAAGGCCTATTGTCCTGCACCGGTTTCCATTCGAGTCATGCTCAAAGCGGTGTTTTTGGGATTTACCCCTAGGTACATCTGTGCCAGAGCTTCCTCTACCGGCTCGTATCCAGACAGGGATGTATTTCTCAGAAAACTCACAAAATCTCTATAATACCAAAATTCAAGGATGTTATTCTACACTAATCCTTAAATTCTATCTTAGAGCTATGTGCTATAATCAGAGTTTATCTAAATCTAGCTTCCAAAGTTAGTACTAAACTACCTCTGATACCAACTATAATGCCCCAACCACAGCTACCCAGAGTCGGTGTGTTATTACGTAACATTGGCATGATCACAAAAGATCAAGTCTCGAAAGGCCGATTACTTTAGTATCCTTGGAAACACTAGATACATTCAAAAATGTAAATTTACATCATAAAGTGAAAAATCACAATAACATAGTCTCCATAGTACATACTTCTATCCCCTTCAGACTATCCCTTTAGGTCAGACATAAAATCATTCTTCACATCCTGGGAAAAATAAAACAGTGAACGGGGTGATCTCAGATTCTCAGTAAGGATAACAATATAGTGGACACTTTCATAAATATACATAATCATTTTAGGAAATGTATAACTAAAACAAAAGCCTTTTAATATTGAACATAATCATAATATGGAAAAAGTAAAATGAGATAATTCCATTTACTTATTCACATGGATATTCAACTGGTTGAATAATAACATGCAATATCAATAACCACTTTAATAATGATGGAATGCATAATTCCAGACTATCATAACCACATAGCCAAAGTCTCATGCCAAGACTACAAATAATATTTTGTCAAGACCTTGTGCCAAGACACTAGTTTGTCTCATGAGACCTACTGATGCATCGTGAAGCTATAGCGGGCTCCATCCATCACTTGTTAAGTCCAATGCATTCCTTATATGAAAAGGTTTAAACATATCATTAACCATAACATAATAGTATCACATAAACATGTATAATGGAAGCATAAAATTTCAACATTTAAATAAAAAGATAGAAATATAACACATTGATATAATAAAAACATTATCAAAAACATTTTCAATACCAAAATAAAAGAAAAGTAAAACATGGTATTTATTTTTCATTTTTTTAAAAAGTTTTGGCTTATAGAGGAAGTCGAAACTCAAATAATGGTCACGACTACGAAAGAGTAGTTGTCGCCACATATGTAAGACAAAATATTTCTTTTGTTAATTAGTAAAATTGCTTCGTATAAAAATATTCCTTTTGAATAAAAGTAAACGTTAAAGGGGTTTACACACTGTATAAAGGAAAGTTGTGTAGAAAACAGAATATGCCCCATGACAGACGATTGAGACGAAGTCCCGTAAGAAGTTGATTTTTAAATAATATATATTTATTATGTGTATTAACATTATATACACATAAATAAAGTATAAATACATGATTGGAAATAATAATATAATGACATAATTTGAAAGTAGGTGATTAACCCAAAGAATAGAAATTGGGGTAAGAAGTTCTCTTACCTCTTGTCTGAGATGACTCGACCATTCGTAAACCTCATGAATAATAAACTAGAGTAAATTTATAAATTTCATAATAACCTTTTTCAATTTTATTATTTCTTTTATATCACTTATTACCATGTTATAAAAAATTATGTAATTATTTATGTTAATAATGGTCGTTTTGTCGATCTTTGGTACTTGAGTCAAAAATAAACATCTTATAAGTACATGTTATTCTTGTGGTAAAATATCCATTATATCCAGAATAATATTTATGATTTAGATATCATATATATCATATATATCCAGTATATACATGAATTTATAATATTGTATAACATTTAGAGTAAAAAAATGAAATGCAATGTTCATGGAGACAGTAAGTTGTACGTACGCATGAACGCTACATTAAGTTCTATTTCATATTTAATGAAATGAAATCAAAATGATATAAAGATATAATATAATTCCAGTATAATATCATATATAATATCATTAACTCCATACTTTATACACCCCATATATGGAATTAATGATACAAGTCACTTTGACGGGCAGTAGTCTGCACTTCCTAAAATTAAATTATCGTGTTTACAAATAATGGAAATCATAAAGGTATCCCATAAATGAGAAATACTGTAGAATAAGGAAAACATTAAAATAATATATATATATATATATATCATATATGAAAATAGTGTCATCATAATGGCCACCCTGAGAGTTGTTAAAAGAAGATTGAACAATCATCGTTTCGTGAGGCAGTAATTCAACACCCACAGAAACTGTATGTTCTTATACGATTAGACGAAGGTATGTGTGAGAGTAAATAAAATCCTTCTCATGAGAACATCCTAGTAGATTTTAGATACTGGTATTGTCTCAAAATAAAATAATAAAAATAGTTTAAGGGGTTGGAGAAGCAAAATAAAACAAAATAACATAAGAGAAGACATTACCTTAAAATCGTGTAACTCTTTTTGATTTGAGCCAAAGGCTTCTTTGGGAAGACTTCTTGTAAAATCATAGTTAAATGAAGAATAAATAATTTTATTATTTATTAATATTTATGAATAAAATATTAATTTTACATTAAAGGGGTTGCTATTCAATAGCATACTCGATACACAATGATGAGTTTCTTTGAAAACTTACGTTGCACACTAGTAATATAATAATATTATTTTAAATGGTACATAACATGTAGCCCTTGTATTGGTGGGAATGGATAGAAATAACTAAAATATTATTATATAAGTTTTTAAAATATTTTTACATTTATCCAATATAAGATAAATTCTTAAAATACAGAAAGAATTCAATTTTAGGCATTTATACCCTAATTTTCACTAAAGGTTCACTTATCACCATTTGATGGTGTACCGTCATTTAATATTGTTTTGATCAATCTTATAAATTCAATTAGACCAAATATAACTCTTCTTTATAATCGGTACATCAAAATTTACATTGTGTAAATTTTTGGTATCTTTCCGATAAAGTACATTTTTTAATGAATAGTGTAAAATGTTGTATTTTAATTCAAAACCTCTTTTTAATCTAATTTATTTATATGATTAGATTATCATTCTAATTGGTTTTAAAGTGAAATTATAAAATATTTTTACCATTAAATCCAATAGTGGTCGTTGTAATTAATTTTACTTTGAAATCGGACTTAAACTAGTGTCAATATTTTGATACGTATTGTTTCATAAAAACACGCTATTTGTCATGACAGCGGGAATTAATAATTAAATTAATTAATGTTACTTATATGTTTTGAATTTTGTAAAATAGAATTTATTTTTAAATTCGGAATATCAAATATAGCTTAGGGTGAATTTTTGGTATTTTTCTGAAAAACATCAATATTTGATGAATAGTTAAACCACTATGTGGTACATAAAAAACTGATTTTTCATTTAAATGAAATTTTACCACCTCTGTGTTCTGAATTTCAAAAATCCAAAAAACATGGTTGTCATTAAGAAGTAAAATTTGGTTCAATGAGATTAAAATAATTTTTTGGTGAATAATAACTTATTAAGTTTTTAATCACGATTAGAGGTAATTAGTGTTGTTTAAGGTAAGAATAATGTTTTAATAAAATGAAATGACCTATACACATGTCCTACTCTCATTGGATGTGTCATGTCCGAAAAAGAAAATCCATGGGTCAACTTGGGGGCCCCATGGAGCCACTTTGGTTCGAAAATGACATAAATACATTTAATTTAATGTTAAAGTAAAAAATGACACAAACATGAAATGTATTACTAAAACAATTTTTACATGGGGTTATACAAGTAAGGATTGTGACAATAAATAGTCATTGGAAAGGTAAAAATATTTCCCACATCATAGTTAATTTTTTTTATAAATTGTATACCTTAAATAAATTAAATTATTTATGACATCATGATGTTGCAGTAATTACCTCGTTATTTAACGATTTCAATAAAATGGAAAGTTAATGTAAAATATAAGACCTAAACATGTAAAAAACTTATTTTATGGGTGGATTTCGAACCCTTATCACCTTACCCTCGAAAAACGTCAATGTGGGACCATAAAAATCCGAAAACCATTTGAAAATAAAGTATCATTTCCTTACCTTCCAAGAGTACCCCTCCTCTCCTCTTATAAAACGCCCCCACCTCTACCTCATTACCCACACCTCTCAAGACTTTGGTTCGGCCATGATCTGATCATTTTTTCTCTCCACTTCCCGCTATTACTCCTTGATGCCTCACTTTGGGCATAAGTCTTCCCAAGGAAGCCTTTGAGCTCAAACCAAAGGGAGTTACACGATTTTAAGGTAACGCCTTCTTATGAGTCCTTTAGTTTTATTTTGCTTCTACAACCCCCTAAAATCTTTTTATTCATTTATTTTTTAACAATTACAGTATCTTCCATATACTAGGATGTTTTTATAATAAGGATTCGATCTACACTTACACACACCTACGACTAATGGTTAAAGAACATGTTGTTTCCGTGAATGGCGAATTTCTACCTCACGAAATGATGATTGATCGATATTCTTCTAACACCTTAAAGGTGGCCATTAAGATGAAACAATATTTATATATGATATATAATATCTTTATGTTTTCCTTAAGATTATGTATTTTTCATTTTGGGCATACATTTATGGTTTCCATTATGGGTAAATGTGATATCTTCATTTAAGGAAGTACAGACTACCGCCTCCTCAAAGTGATGTGATTCGTTAATGCCATGTGTGGGACGTATAAAGGATGGATTTAAAGTTATTATATATGATTTTATACTGGAGTTATAATATACCTCTATATAATTATTATTTCTTCCCATTAAATTATGAGATAGAAATGAAAGTAGCGTTAATGCGTACGTACAACTTACCGTCTCCATGAATAGTGCATTTCATTTCTTATCCCAAAATGTAATGAAGTATTATAAGTACACATATATAATGGATATATATGATGAATGATACATCTAAATGATGAATATAATTCTGGATTTAAAATATACATACCTCTCATTAAGTTTTAATTCCATTAATATGACAAAGAAATGAAAGTAGCGTTCATGCGTACGTACGACTGACCGTCTCCATGAACGGTGCATTTCATTTATTACCTCTAAATGATTATGTAATATTATAAATACATGTATATGCTGGATATATATGATATATATGATATACAAATCAGGAATTTCATTCTAGATATAAAGAACCATTGACCACAAGAATAACATGTAATTGTAGGATGTCCACTTTCGACTCAAGAACCAAATATCGACAAAACAAACATTATTAACTTAAAAGATTAAATAATGTTTTTAACATGGAAATAAGTGATATAAAAGGAATAATTATCTTGAAAAATGTTCTTATGCAAATAGAATTTAACTCATGTTTATTATTCAGGACGTTAAAGAACAATCAAGTCAAGTCGGACCCGAGGTAAGGGAACTTCTTAACCCAAATTCCTTTCTTTGGGTTGATCTTATACTACTTGTTTATGTCATGATATGATTATGTGAGAAATTAATTTGTATATCCCGTATTTTATTTATAATTTCATTATGTGTACTTATAGTGAATACACATAATTGATCTATTTTATTTACGAAATGATCTTGGTAAGGGACGTCGTCTCAATCTCCTTTCATTGAGGCATATTTCGTTTTATACACAAATTTCTATTATATAGTGTATAAACCCCTTTGACATTTACTTTAATACAAAAAGAATCTTTTTCTACGAAGAGTTTTACTAAATGAAAAAAAGGAATGTTTTTTTAACGTATGCGGTGACAACGACCATTTCCGCCGCCGCGAGTATTATTTGGTCTTTGGCTTTCTCAACAAGTCGTAATGTTTTTTTGATGAAATAAATACGATATACTCTTCTATGTATTTGTGGTATTTAAAATGGTTTTTTATATAATGGATTTGTTATTTCAATATATTTATGTGATATACTATGATCGGAATGTGGAAATGTTTTGTTTTCATTATGATTATTTTATGTGTTATAATTATATAATGAAACTTGGACATTTGACGGGTGGTTACGTGATGAACCATATGAAGGGTGGTGTCGTGAATACCAGGATGGGTAGTTACGTTATAACCTCCAATTCATTGGGTATGGAAGTCGGCGGTATTGTTATTCCATTAAGTATGTATGGAAGTTGTCCGTATGGATATTCTATTAAGTGATATGTGTGGAAGTCTACCATATCGTTATTCCACTTAAGTATGTTTATGTCCCAAGTTACCTTTATATGTTATGTGTTGTTTATATGGGTTTTATGGTAATTATTTGGTTACAAAAGGGTATGTAATGATATTTTATTCAGTAAATAGTTATTACTGCTTCATGAAGGTGAAGGTATTACTTTGATAAAGTATGCATGGTTTACGTGATGTTTGAAAAACTAACAGTTTTCATTCTTTATGTATCCCTTATTGAGCATTTTATGCTCACCCCAAGTTTTTTTGAAATGTTTTTCATAGGACTTAATGTGGAATAGTGTCAAGGAAGAGATGAAGGGAAAGTCATTCTATATAAAACATGGAACTAGACATGTCTCTTTTTAAGAGTTTTTTTTATTTTTTGGAAACATAGTAGAAGTCTCTACTTTGTAATCTTTTGAGATGTAATAGTTATGTCCTAATTCTATAAAACTCTAAAACTGAAATGATCCTAAATGTAAATTATTCATTTAATTCAATATTAAGTAAGGTATAAGGCCGAGGCCTTATAGTTGGTATTAGAGGTCGGTTTATACAACTTTAGGAGTTAGAAAATTGATAAATTATATGTTAATTTATGGTATGACTGAAATGATATAGCATTTGAATATTACCATGTTGCTTCTCCGAATATATTTCTGTGTTAAGAATGCTTTTACATAGAGGAAACAGAACATATTTTCTGGGAAGGCATACAGAGGGAAATAACCTTTCAAATCAGAATCCTATGATGGTCAGAATCAGAACTAAACAGTTTTTTGCAGTGATGGCTCAGTTCACTCAGGTGAAAAATTTTGGTTTTTTATTGATGATATATTTCTATTTTCTAAAAGTAAAGAGGAGCATCAAAGTCATTTAAGGGTTATTTTTCAAACCTTAAATGAAAAGAAATTGTATGGGAAATTCAGAAAGTGTGAATTTTGGTTACAAAAAAATTCTTTCATGGGTCACATTGTTTAAAAAGATGGCATAACTGTGGATCCTACAAAAACAAGAGTTGTTGAAGAATTGGCAAGACCAACAAATGTAACCAATATCCGTAGTTTCCTTGGTTTGGCAGGTTATTACCGAAGGTTTGTTGAAATCTTTTCATGATTATCTAGTCCAACGACTAAGCAAACTCGTAAGGGTGTTAAGTTCATCTGGACAAAAGAATGTGATGATTGTTTTAAGGAGTTGAAGAGAAGATTGGTGAATGCTCCAGTTTTGGCACTTCCTTCTAGGAATGGTGAGTTTGTTATATACAGTGATGCTTCGTTGAAGGGACATGAATGTGTTGTTATGAAGAATGATTAGGTTATTGCATATGCTTCAAGTCAGTTGAAAACTCATGAGGTAAATTACCCTACACCTGATTTGGAATTAGCTTCTGTTGTTTTTTCTTTAAAAATTTGGAGGCATCATTTGTATGGAGTAAAGTGTGAAATATATACTTATCACAAAAGTTTAAAGTATATATTCACTCAGAAAGAATTTAACATGAGACAGAGGAGATGGATGTAATTAATCAAGTATTATGATTGTACAATTCACTACCATCCGGGAAAAGCAAATAAAGTGGCTGATACTTTGAGTTGAAAAAGTAATGCATCATTAACCATGCTACGTTTGGAACGAGATCCTTTGGTTTTTGATTTGATGAAATTTGGCATAGAAGTTGTTGGTGCAGGATGTCCTTCTGTTTTGTTTCAGGTATCAATGATATCTTCTCTATCAGACAGAATCAAGCAAGCATAGAAGCGAGACAGTGAGTTGCAGAAAAAGGTAGAGCTGGTTCAGAAAGGTATGTTGCCTGAATTCAACATTGATAGTGATTGTGTATTGAGTTTTGGGAAGAGATTATGTGTTCCATGTGATTCACAGTTGAAGAATGAGTTGTTATGTGAGGCTCATAGTTCCCCGTTTTCAGTTCATCCTGGTAGTACTACGATGTATAGATATCTGCGAGAGTATTACTGGTGGAATGGAATGAAAAGAGATATTGTTGATTTTATGTGAAGTGTTTGACTTGTCAGTAGGTTAAAGTAGAGTGGCAGTTACCGAAAGGGGTGCTTCAGCCTCTACCAGTGCCAGATTGGAAATAGGAGAATATATCCATGGACATTGTTGTGGGATTACCGAAGACATCTCGAGGTAATAATGCAATCTGGGTTATTATTGATCGCTTGACTAAATCTGCTAATTTCCTTGCCATACGAGATAATTTTTCCCTAGTTCAACTTTCCATTTGTATCTTAAAAAGATAGTAAGGTTACATGGATTTCCTCTCTCCATTGTATCTGACCGTGATCCTAGGATTACTTCTAACATTTGGAAAGGATATCAGAAGTAGTTTGGTACTGAATTAAATTTTAGTACAGCTTTTCATCAGCAATCAGATGGGCAGTCAGAATGAACAATTCATACCTTGGAGGATATGTTATGAGAATGTTCGATGGATTATCATGGAAGTTTGGACCAACATCTTTCATTGGATAAGTTTTCATATAAAACAAGTTTTCATTTCAGTATAAAGATTGCACCATTTGAGGCATTATATGGGATGTGGTGTCGAACATCAGCATTTTGGGATGAAGTGGGTGAAAGGAAGTTGATGGGACCTGAATTGATAGAAGAGATGGAAGAAAAGGTTTAGTTGATTCAGAAACACATGAGAACAGCTCAGAGCAATCAGAAGAGTTATGCAGATAACAGGAGGAAAGATCTATCTTTCGAGGTAGGTGATCCTGTTTTTCTCAAGGTTTCTCCATGGAAAAGTGTGATACGATTTGGTAAGAAAGAAAAGCTGAGTTCAAGGATCATTGGAATATATGAAATTCTGGAGAGAGTTGGATTAGTGGCATACATAGTGGAATTACCTCCAAGTTTATCTCAGGTACACAATGTTTTTCATGTTTCGATGTTGAGGAAGTATATGTCAGATTCATCTCATGTTTTGAGCCCAGAGGTAGTTTAGTTGGAAGAGAATCACTCTTATGAAGAACAACTAGTCCAGATTCTTGGCCGAAGAGAGAATGTGTTCCGAAATAAGGTTGTCCACAAGGTAAAGGATTTGTGGAAAAACTATATGGTTGAAGTGGCAACGTGGGAATCTGAAAATGCTATGGGGGATAAATACCCCCACTTATTTTGATAAATGAATAAAATTGCGAGGACGCAATTTCCAAAAGGGGGAAAAGATGTAACATCCCAGGTAAATGAAGAATAAAGAATTTTCCTATTTATTAATATTTACTAATTAAATATTAATTTTACTTTAAATGGGTTTCTATGTTCGATAGCGTACTCGATACGCAACGATGTGTTTTTTTGAAAACATACATTGGACACTAGTAATATAATAATATTATTTTAAATGGTAGTTAACATGTAGCCGCTGTATTGGAGGGAATGGATAGAAATAACTAAAATACGAATATATATGTTTTCTAAATGTTTTTACATTTATCCAATAAAAGATAAAGTCTTAAAATACGGAATGAATTCAATTTTTCGCATTTATACACTAATTTTCACTAAAGGTTCACTTATCACCTTTTGATGGATAACCGTAATTAAATATAGTTTTGATCAATCTTATAAACTCTATTAGACCAAATATAACACTTTTTTAGAATCGGGACATCAAAATTTACTTTGTGAAATTTTTTGGTATCTTTCAGATAAAGATCATTTTGTAATGAATAGTGTAAAATGTTGTATTTTAATTCAAATCCTCTTTTTAATCTAATTTATTTATATGATTAGATTATCATTTGAATTGGTTTTAATGTGAAATTAGAAAATATATTTACCATTAAATCCAATATTGGTTGTTGGAATTAATTTCACTTTGAAATCGGACATAAACTAGTGTCAATATTTTGATACTTTTTATTTCATAAAAACACGCTATTTGTCATGACAACGGGAATTAATTATTAAATTTATTAATGTGACTTATATTTTTTGGATTTTGTAAAATATACTTTATTTTTTAATTCAGAATATCAAATATATCTTAGGGTGAAATTTTGGTATAGTTCTGAAAAACATCAATTTTTGATGAATAGTGAAACCACTAAGTGGTATTTAAAAAACTGATTTTTCGTTTAAATGAAATTTGACCACCTCTGTGTTTTGAATTTCAAAAATCCGACAAACATGGTTTTCATTAAGATGTAAAATGTGGTTCAATGTGATTAAAATAATTTTTCGGTGAATAGTATCTTATTAAGTTTTTAATCACGATTATAGTTCATTAGTGTAGTTTAAGGTAAGAATAATGTTTTAATAAAATGAAATGACCTAGACACATTTCCTACCCTCATTGGATGTGTCATGGCCGACCATGATATTCCATGGGTCAACTTGGGGACCCAATGGGGCCACATTGGTTGAAAAATGACATAAATACCTTTTATTTAATTTTAAAGTAAAAAATGACACAAACATGAAATTTTTTACTAAATATTTTCTTACATGGGGTTATAAAAGTCATTATTTTTACTATAAATAGTAATTGGAATTATAAAAAGATTTCCTACATCATAGTATTTTTTTATAATTTTTAGACATTAAATAAATTAAATTATTTATGACATCATTATGATGCAGTGATTACCTCATTATTTAATGATTTAAATAAAATGGAAAGATAATGTAAAATCTAAGACCTACACATGTCCAAAACCTATTGGATTGGTGGATTTCGAACACTTATCACCTTTTCCTTGAAACACATCAATGTGAGACCATTAAAATCTGAAAACCATTTCAAAATAAAGTATCATTTCCTTACCTTCCAAGAGTGCCCCTCCTCTCCTCTTATAAAAGGCCCCCATCTCTACCTCATTACCCACACCTCTCAAGCCTTTGGTTCGGCCACTCTATGATCTTTTTGTCTCTAAAATTCCCTCTCTTACTCCTTGAAGCCTCACTTTGGGCAGAATTCTTCCCAAGGAAGCCTTTGATCTCAAACCAAAGGGAGTTTCCCGATTTTAAGGTAATGTCTTCTTTTGAGTCTTTTTGTTTTATTTTTCTTCTCCAACCCCCTAAACTATTTTTATTCTTTTCTTTTCTAACAACTCCAGTATCTTCCATATACTAGGATGTTTTTATAAGAAGTATTAGAGCTTCACTTACACACACCTATAACTAATGGTTAAAGAACAAACTGTTTCCGTGGATGGCGAATTTCTGCCTCACGAAACGATGATTGTTCGATATTCTTCTAACACCTTAAAGGCAGCCATTAGGATGAAACTATATTTATATATGATATATAATATTTTTATGTTTTCCTTAAGCTTATGTATTTTTCATTTTGGGAATACCTTTATGGTTTCCATTATGGGTAAATGCTATATCTTTATTTAAGAAAGTGCGGACTACCGCCCCCTCAAAGTGATGTGATTCGTTAATGCCATATGTGGGACGTATAAAGAAGGATTTAAAGTTATTATATATGATGTTATACAAGAATTATAATATACCTCTATATCATTATTATTTCTTCCCATTAAAGTATGAGATAGAAATGAAAGTAGCGTTCATGCGTACGTACGGCTTACTGTCTCCATGAACTGTGCATTTCATTTCTTATCTCCAAATGTAATGTACTATTATAAGTACACTTATATAATGGATATATATGATGAATTATACATATAAATGATGAATATAATTCTGGAATTAAAATATACATACCTCTCATTTAGTTATAATTCCATTAATATGACAAAGAAATGAAAGTATCGTTCATGCGTACGTACGACTTACCGTCTCCATGAACGGTGCATTTTATTTCTTACCTCTAAATGATTATGTAATATTATAAATACATGTATATGCAGGATATATATGATATATATGATATCCAAATCAGGAATGTCATTCTGGATATAAAGAACTTTTGACCACACGAACAACATGTAATCGTAGGAAGTCCACTTTCGACTCAAGAACCAAATATCGACAAAACAAACATTATTAACTTAAATGATTAAATAATGTTTATAACATGGACATAAGTGATATAAAAGGAATAATGAACTTGAAAAATTTTCTTAAGCAAATAGAATTTTACTCAAGTTTATTATTCAGGACGTTAAAGAATGATCGAGTCAAGTCGGACCCGAGGTAAGGGAACTTCTTAACCCAAATTCCTTTCTTTGGGTTGATCTTCTACTTATTGTTTATTTCATGATATGATTATCTGAGAAATGAATCTTGATATAATGTATTTATTTATACATTCTTTATGTGTACATATAGTGAATACACATAATTGATCTATTTTATTTACAAAATGATCTTGGTAAGGGACTTCGTCTCAATCTCCATTCATTGAGGCATATTTCGTTTTATACATAACATTATTTTATACGGTGTATAAACCCCTTTGACTTTTACTTTTATGCAGAAGGAATATTTTTCTACGAAGCGTTTTACTAAACAACAAAAAGGAATGTTTTTTAACGTATGCGGTGACAACGACCTTTTCTGCCGCCGCGAGTATTATTTGGTCTTTGGCTTTCTCAACAAGCCGTATTGTTTTTTTAATGAAATAAATACCATATAATCTTTTATGTATTTGTGGTATTGAGAATGGTTTTTTTATAATGGATTTGTTATGTCAATATATTTATGTGATATATTGTGATCGGAATGTGGAAATGTTTCTTTTCATTATTTTTATTTTATGTGTTATAATTATATAATTGTACTTGTACATTTGACGGGTGGTTACGTGATGAACCATATGACGGGTGGTGTCGTGAATTCCAGGACGGGTGGTTACGTTATAACCTCCAATGCATTGGGTATGGAAGTTGGCCGTATGGCTATTCCATTAAGTATGTATGGAAGTTGGCCGTATGGCTATTCCATAAAGTGATATGTGTGGATGTCGACCACATGGTTATTCCACTTAAGTATGTTTATGTCCCAAGTTACCTTTATATTTTATGTGTTCTTTATATGGGTTTTATGGTTATCCTTTGGTTACAAAAGGGTATGTAAGGATATTTTATTCAGTGAAGAGTTTTTACTGCTTCATTAAGGTGAATGTATTACTTTGATAATGTATACATGGTTTACGTGATGTTTGAAAAACTAACAGTTTTCATTCTTTGTGTATCCCTTACTAAGATTTTTATGCTCACCACCTGTTTTTTTGAAATGTTTTTCACAAGACTTAATGTGGAATAGGGTCAAGGACGAGATCAAGGGAAATTCATGCTATATAAAACATGAAACTAGGCATGTCTCTTTTTAAGAGTTTTTTTTTATTTTATGGAAACATAATAGAGGTATCTTCTTTGTAATATTTTGAGATTTAATAGTTATGTCCTAATTCTCTAAAACTCTAAAACCGAAAATATCCTTAATGTGAATTATTCATTTAATTCAATATTAAGTAAGGTTTAAGGCTGGTTCCTTATACTTCTACCCAAATTGAGGCTTCAAGGAGTAAGATAGGGAAGTTGGGAGAGTATTTGGGACGAGTTTGGATGAGAAAAATTACTTGAATGTTGGAATAAGGTGGTTGAGGTGGGGGCCTTTTATAAGAGGAGAGGAGAGGCACTCTTAGAACGATTGAAATGATACTTTATTATGAAATTAATTTCGGATTATAAAGGTCCCAAAATAATATATTTAAATGATATGGTGATAAGGGTTCGAAATATTCCCATCCAATAGGTTTTAGACAAGTGTAAGCCTTAGATTTAACATTATCGTTTCATTTTATTTAAATCGTTAATTTATGAGGTAATTCTTGCATCATAATAGTGTCATAAAAAATTTAATTTATTAAATGTTTAAAAATTATAAATGATTATCACGATGTAGGAAATCATTTTAGCTTTCCAATGAATTTTTATAGTTGATATGTAAATGTATATAACCCCATGTAATAATTGTTTTAGTAAAACAACACATGTTTGGGACAATTATATTTCCACTTTGAATAAAATTTTATTAATGTCATTTTCTTACCCAAGTCGATCCATGGGGTCCCCAAGATGACCCATGGATTTTACTGGTCTTCCACGACTCATACAATAAGGGTAGGACAAGTATAAAGGTAATTTCATATTATGAAAACATTAAATTTACATTAAATTACACTAATTACCTTTAATCATGATTAATAAAACATAAAAGTTTCTATTCACCAAATATTATTTTAATAGAATTGACCCACATTTTAGATCCTAATAACAATGATTTATCTCAGAATTTTTAAATTCAATTCACTGAAGCGGTAAAGTTTCATTTATATGAAAAATCAGTTTTTTAACTACCACTTAGAGGTTTCACTATTCATCAAAAATTGATGTTTTTCAGAAAAATAAAAAAAATTCACCAAAAGATATATTTGATATTCCTAATTATAAAATTATGTCTATTTTACAAAATTAAAAATATATAAGTTGAATTAATTAATTTAATAATTAATTCCCGCTGTCACAACAAATAGCGTGTTTTTAATAAAAAATATTTATCAAAATATTGACAATTGTTTAAGTCCAATTTGAAAGTGAAATTAATTCTAATGACCACCATTGGAAAAAAATGTAAAAATATTTTATAATTATTAATTAAAACCACTCAATAGTATAATTTATCACTATTAATTATTTATATTAAAAAAGTTGTTTTTAATTAAAATTTAGTAATTTTCACTATTCATCTAAATATAAAAGTTATCCAAAAAGTTCAAAAATATAACCCTAGGATAAATTTGATATTCTGAATCCAAAAATGAAGTCCATTTGAATGATAAAATTTATAAAATTTCAAAAAGTAGGTATTACTATTCATAAAAACATCTTTGATTGGTCGCGGTGTGTTAGAATCTCAAACTAGCGTACAATGCAAGCTATCGCATTATTGAAAGAGAAGTGTATCGTGGGATCATGGGGTGTTAAACTAGGGGACATCAAAATAATATCCCATGCAAACCCATTGTCTTGAAAAGAAGAAAACTAAACATTATTTTCCTCCTGAAATAATTAACTGAATGAAATTAATCAAAATATATTATGATAATTCTAGGTATGATTTTCCTTAAGAATCAATAAACATATCAGGATGATGCATATTAATAGAAAATACTAGAGGATTATAGAAAAAAAACAATTCAACATTAATAGACACCCATAAGTGTCACATAAGTAAATAATAGGAAAATTAAATAAATTATATAAGAATAATAGTCTTATTAATGATGTGTTGGAAACTTTGGTTGACCATATAACAGTATAATGTACACTCCATATCTCTAGCTACACTAATCAAAATCATAAAATTAAGGAATTCCCCTCGATAATTATAAAACATTTCCCTTAACTATATCTCGATTGATTACATCTGTATACATTACAAATTCCACTATGATAATTAAATGTTAGAGCATTTTACCTATAATAATAGTGAAACTGATAAATAGTGTCTTTAAAAATCATAAAGAAGATGGGTGGAAAACATTAAAAAAATATTCTAACTGCATTTAAGGTGACATGGAATAATAGTTCCAATTTAATAACCATAAAATCAAAATATTCTTACAATGAGGTATATACATATACCCATGAGTGGTGATTAATAAACTTACAATGGAATTACTTGGTGAACCTTTTTTATGAGTGTATTTCATGTCCTCCCCCCCCCCCATTTTGATGGGGGTAGATTATAACACCTATTTAATCGTAATTTTATATTAAACATGGCTTCAAAATTATATAATGATACCAAATAAATATTTAATTATATAAAAATTACTTCATTCAAAACTAAAATATTTTAAGTCACTTCATAAAATGTTTTTCTATGTCAATGTAACTAGGTATTTATAAGAGTGCATAAGAATATTTTATAAAACAAGAAGTAAACATGTGGAAAATAAATATTGCGAGGAAGAATCTATATAAATTATATGTGATTATCCGAAAATTTATATGAAAATTTTATAGATTAGATATCATCATTTTCAGCTTATATCAAAACCCAAATCAAATCATCAACAGAAATTCAAAACCATAGGTTTGAATATTTTACTTCAATCTATGGTTTCGTTTAATACATTCAAAAATTATCTAATAGAATGAGGGAGAATGAAATTATACACTTTTATTTCCAATATATAATACACAATTAATCACATTAAATAGAGTCCATATGTTAATGATTGCAGTAAATGAACTCAGGAAGTCCAAAAAGTCATTATAGAGGGATAATAAATATTTAATTTGGTATTTACAATTCCATGCTACCTTAAGAAGGCTAGGAACATAATATTTCCCAACATAAATAGGTTTATCATGTAATTAATTTTTAAAGGTATATCTTATGAAAAAAAACAAATCATCATGTATTTATTTTATATAAACCCCCATTCACATCATGTACATTTTTCAAATCATAATACACCTTAACCGAACACCCTATGAAAATACACAATATATGATGAAGCTCATGGAATACACCCTGAACCAAATAACATCATGAATCCACCATTAATGATGTGAATATTTCTTTCATTATTTATTGATTTTAGATTACAGGATCTTCTCCCCATGTTTTCAAGTAAAAACTTATTTCTATTTATACCACAACACCACACATATAATAAAAAGTGTAAAATGATTGCGTATTACATATCAAAAATGGTGTGGTATATTCATCCTGAAACTGGGATTTATTTATTTGGGATGATGGAAAAAATAAGTTCATTTTTCTAGTACAAATTTATATTATTTCTATGCTTTCAATTGAATCAAACAGTTCCACACTATAACAAACACAATGGAAATAGATTTTACTTCCAGGATCATTTCTTATCTATCTGGAATATGTACTACTATGCATATGATTGTATTATCTGGACTAAGGGTAACATTATCTAAATTGATGAAATGCCATGGATCCAACTGATACACATTCATATAATAAATATGGAATTCTTTATATAATATACAGATTTTGGTGGTAGGGATAACCTATATTTAAAAATGTCAATTCCTTTAACCATAAAAAATATGTTCACATACCATTGTATTAATTTCCATATTTCCCTAATATGTATTGATCATATATTTATAGAATAGTCAACAATATTTGGTCACTTACATCCAATGATAATTTTCTATGATGGTTGTCATAATTTTATTTTTATCCTCTTATAGGAATAGATATCTTCATTAAGAACATTTAGATTCTCTGCATTATATCATAGAAAAGAGTTGGTCTAATCAATGAAATATCGCATGATTCAATACAACATACTAAGGAAAAATAGGTACAAACATATAAGATTTTGAATTCATTAATATAAATTATATTCTAAAATATTTATTTACGGGAGAAATCCACCATTATAATATGTCTTTATATTGATCAACCAATGTCCTTGATGTAGGATCATAGCGTATATTATAATAAATAAATTGTTTGTTTGGATTGCCCATCCATTTTTGGATGTTATTTCATTCTCATGATATTTTCACTACTGTGAAATATTTTTAACAACCTCCATGATGGATAAGTGAATCAGGTATCTTCATTATATAAAATCTAAATTAGAACACCATTAAACATGATAAATTTTAAGATATATTAAATTTATACATTCTCTACCATATTGTAATCGCTAACAGAGATAATGTGTGCCAACACTGTATGTTTATCCACAATTACCCACATATCATTATTTATCGGCAGAGTCCCCGGTAGGCCTTTGACAATATATAATTAAAGTTTTTACAATAATCAAATATGGAATAGGTATTTAATACAGCATCACATCCCATCATTGATACTCAGTTTTTATGTATTAAAAATTGAATAATTTAACAAAAAATTCCACTATTATTTCATTCCTTACCTAATCACCTTAAATTACTTTTAATCAACTTGTATATTTCTTGAATACATAAATAAAGAGAAATTTTTAATAGTGATATAATAAATGATGTTTTTCATAGTAATATTGAGGAACTATATAAGGATTATTAAATCATAGCATGGATTTTATAGCCTATATAACGTTTCTAGTTTCCTATTACTATTTATGTTTGTCCTAATGGTGATACAATCAGGATAACTGGTCTAAGACACTCTTTCAAAATTTATCTTTTTAGGACCAATATTAATTAGGCTAAAAATTTCATTTCTTTTTTGTGTAGTATAATAAATGTATGTGTAACCAACCTTGATCATAAATTTCCATTATTTATTACATTCATGGATATATTTGTCAATATTTTTGAATATAATCTCATATTACATAGAATTAACCTTAACTGGTGATTCATATAAGATTAAATATATATAATGGAGCTCCATCGTTTTAAATATTTACAATTTTCAATCTTATGGAAAAAAAATTTTATTTCAAAAAAATTTGGTAAGTGAAAACATTGAAATTTTGTCCAAGTGAATAATGACACAATTTCATCAAAAAATATTATACATTAGATAATTACATTAAATGTGAAAAATAGTTACCCTCATGTTCTTGAAACTACCTAAAACCATAATCCAAAAAAAATATCTCCCTTCAAGGGAAAATGAAAGACCACATCACAGTACAACATAATATAGCCAACAATTCTAAAAAGGTTATTGAAAAATTAAGATGATTGTTAATCCAATATGTGACTTATTCTCAAGAAATCATTTTTGATAGAAATCATTATTTTAGAAAGAAACAACCTCCCTTGTTAATGTATTTATTGAATATTATAGAATCCATAATAAAAAATGATGATAGAATTGTATTTAAATAAAGAAATATATTTCAATAACATTATTGGGGGCTACAAGTGACTACTTATTCAATATTTCTCGTATAAACAAAATTTATATATTCATAAATAAAATTCACTATAAAATAAAATTATTTGATCCATATGTCATGTTTTGAAAACATGTCACTGAACTATTGATCATAGAATGTACATTGTAAAATTTAATTGTATTCCTCATGTACATTCTTAAATTAAGACTAGTTAAGTAACCCATAAAATAGTACCACAAAATATATTCATGGTGCCTATTGAAGAAACATTTCATCATTTCCATGAATATATTAAGGAAATTTTTCTGAATAAAGGGACTTTGAACATATTCATAATGGCCAGAAAGACCCGAAAATACTCTCTATGGAATATCCTCTTTTTTATCATAGAGTTGATAATACACTAATCATAGATATATTTTAGAGAACCATTAAAATAACATTAATTGCTTATAAAAAAATCATTTATATGATGATTATAACAAATATTAATCATAACATGAGTCAAATTATTATTTTTAATAGATAACCTGAGGGTACCAAATACCGTCATTATAGATAAGACTAGTGTAACACACTGTGATGTACTAGGTTTGTGGAAGAAATTACTTTCCAACTCCTCAAGCTAAATATTCAACTCGTTAAATGTAGTTGGATCCATATTTTAAGATTACAGTAAATTATTTATTGTTTTTAGGAGTATTTCAATAGAAAATCCAACATACATTCCACTGGCTACCTAGGGAAATATTTTTTAATGAAAAATGGGTATTGATCCACTATTCCATGATGAGTTTAATTTTGTGTTTCATTTGTAGCTTCAAGTGTCATCAATAATAACTATTCGAATATTGTACATTACATGTTCACTAAATGAACATATCTACATCAAATTATAACAGATTCCATCTTTAATGTTATAAGAGATCCGTCCAGAAATTTGAACATAACTTGTTGAGCATAAATGTTGATATGGACTTTAAATCCATCCACAAAGTATATAAAAAAATTTGAATAGAAATATTCTATCCATTGGACCATAGTCATAATGGAAAACAATGGGGAATCAATTTTAAATGAATATATTTGTAATTATAATCCTATATACTCATACTCTTAAATTGGTGTCTTCAATCTCATGTTACGATGAAACAATTTCCCATGTGGTCCTAATTTTCAAACCAAATATGAAAATATAAAAAAATTCTACAACGGAATCCTAAAAGACATGAATAAGATTCATTTTTATAATAATGGGCCTATGTATATTATATAGATGGGATTGGTAAATATTGATGGAATAATATTATCCATAAAACTACCACATATATGAACTTGACAACTCCTAATTTTAAAAAAAGGTGTTTGTTAAACATAAAAATATTTTTTATGGAGGTTTCATAGTTCCAATGTGGCTATGAATGAACTGTTGTCCGATAAGAATGTTCCATCTTATCATATGATACATGCGTGATAGTAGATCATATTTTTTCATTATCCATCCCAATAGGGCCTGATGAGTGAACCAACCTAACCCTACCTACAATTGGTTAATGGATGAAGACCAGATCCGAGTTGGTATATCACTCATATGTCATTCCTTATCCAAATGTATCTGTACACACACACACACACCACCAATCCCATTCAACGATGAAATATAAAAAACTAATGACCATATATGTACACAACTATAATTCCACAATTAGTTTATAAGAAAATGTACTATTAATCAAGGTTCCCAATATAATACCACCAAAATAAATTAAAACAAGTCCAACATGTACTGTTAGTGACGACTGCTACTAAGGTAATCGCTAGAACAGACCATAGTTTTTCAATATCATTGATCTCAAGAAAGTCCTTGACCCTATAAGAATTAATCAAAAGGTGGTTAATCTATAAAAGGCATATTTAAAAAAACCATGAATGGGTGAGTATAAAAATACCTTGTATAAAACCATAAAATCACTCATCATATTGAATCAAAAATAATAGTCATCACATCAAAGAAATATGAAAATATAATTTATATAACGAATATCCAGATATAATCAATGGATAAACACTCACTCAAGAATTGTTCACAACCATAAATAAATCCTTATATCCATCTTTAAGGTTCTACATCTCACTCATATTAGAGTAAATGCTCTATAAGACATATATAACTAATGGAGGCCATCTGATATGTCATGCATGTTAGGTCCCATCATAAGATTAACAAACTAGATGTATGCATAAAATGACTCATAGATGTTTATCACACCAAATACATGGAGTATACTAATAGAACAATCCATATTAACACACTATGAAGGCAATCAATGCTCTCATAGTGTTCATCATGGTGATTCCATGAACCCGGCCTAGGGAAAAGATGATGATAAGAAATATCACATCAAGTATCAGAGATGGATTCACAGTAAAATATACAAGATTTAAGTTCCCCATTAGGTAACAGCAACATAATAGGATAAGACTTCACACTAAAACCTCATAGAATGTATCATTGGAATTTACCCTAATGAATCTTGTCAATAATGAAGCGGTAAAGGGATATAATACTTCATCTAATGAGTGAATGAGGTGTACGTCAACTAAATGGTAGGACACTTGGTCCCTGGGTTTTTTCCATGTATCATGACCCATTCCCAAGTTTGTGCCCAAAAATATGTTGTGTCTGTGAATGAGTACTCTTGCCCGTGTCCAGGTATGTCTTGTCATGTCTATGTTAGACTATATGTGTTTGTGTTTGTGTAAAAATTTGAGAATATGTCGCTCAATTAGGAAATGGTTAAATGTCATATGACATGTGTCAAATGGTCAATGATAATATTCTTCTAATTGAAAACTATAGAACTACTTATGGGATCTCACACGACGTGTGATTCTAGATAACACACCGTGTAACCTAGAATTTTTTATAATTAAATATCTAATTCATACGTCATCATCCACTGATCCACCCTCTGATTCCACTGTATCTAAAGGTAATAATAAATGTATTCTAGAGTAAGAATAATAATATAATTGGTTATTTACAATTGCATTCTACCTTAAGCAGGCTAGGAACAAAATAATTCCCAATATAAATTGGTCAATCAAGTAGTTAATTTTTAATGGGAAAACTTATGTTGAAAAAAAAATCATCACGTTTTTATTTTAAATAAACCACCATTCACATCATGTACATTTTTCAAATCATAATACACCTTAACCTAACAACCTATGAAAACAAACAATATATGATGAAGCTCATGGAATATACCCTGAACCAAATAACATCATGAATACACCATTCATGATGTGAATATTTCATTCATTATTTATTGATTTCAAATTACAGGATCTTCACACCATGTAGCCAACTAAAACCTTATATCTATTTATCCCACAACACCACACATATAATAAAAAGTGTAAAATGATTGCATATTACATATCAAAAATGGTGTGGTATATTCATCCCGAAACCGGGCATTATTTATATGGGATGATAGAAAAAATATGTTAATTTTTCTAGTACAAATTTATATTATTTATATGTTTTCAATTGAATCATACAGTTCCACACTATAACAAACACAATGGAAATATATTACACCTCCATGATCTTTTCTTATCTATCCCGAATATGTACTACTATGTGGATGATTTTTTTATTTGGATTAAGGGTAACATGATCTAAATTGATGACATGCCAAGGATCCAACTGATACACGTTCAAATATGAAATATGGAATTCTTTATTTACTATATAGATTTTGGCGGTATGGATAACCTATATTAAAAATTATCAATTCCATTAACCATAAAAAATATGTTCACATACCATTGTTCAAATTTTCCATATTTAACTAATATGTATTGATCATGTATTTATATAATAGTCAACAATATTTGGTCACTTACATCCAATAATGGTTGTCATAATTTTATTTTTATCCTCTTATAGGAATAGAGATCTTCATTAAGAACATTTAGATTATCTCAATTATACCATAGAATAGATTTGGTCTAATTAATAACATATTTCATGATTCTACTCAACATATTAAGGAACAATAGGTACAAACATATAAATTTTTGAATTCATTAATATAAATTATATTCTAAAATATGTATTTACGGGAGAAATCCACCAATATAATATGTCATTATATTTATCATCCAATATCCTTGATGTAGGATCATAGCATATATTACAATAAATTAACTGTTTGTTTGGATTGACCATCCATTTTTTGATGTTATTTCATTTTCATGATCTTTTCACTACTATGAAATATTTTTAACAACCTCAATAATGGATAAGTGAATCTGATATCTTCATTATATAAAATCTAAATTATATCACCATTAAACATGATAAATTTCAAGATATATTAAATTTATACATTCTCTACCATATTTGAATCGCTAACATAGATAATGTGTTCCAACACGCTATGTTGATCCACAATTACCCACATATCTTTATTTATCGGCAGTGTCCCTAGTAGGCCTGTGACAATGTATAATTAAAATTTTACAACAATCGAATCTGGAATAGGTATAGACTACACCATTGCATCCCATCATTGATACTCAGTTTTTATGTATTAAAAATTGAATAATTTAATAAAAAATCCCATTATTATTTCATTCCTTACTCAAGATCATTAAATTACTTTTAATCAACCTTTATATTTCATGAATACCTGAATAAATAGACATTTTTAATAGTTATATAATAAATGATGTTGGTCATAGTAATATCGAGGAACTATAAAATGATTATTAAATCATAACATGGATTTTACATCGTATATAATGTTTTTAGAGTCCTATTACAATTTAGGTTTGACATAATGGCGATACAATTAGGATAACTTGTCTAAGACACTCTTTCCAAATTAATCTCTTTAGAACAATTATAAATTAGGCGAAAAATTTCATTTGTGTTTTGTGTACTATAATAAATGTATGTGTAACCAACCTTGATTATAAATTTCCATTATTTATTAAATTCATGGATCTATTTGTTAATATTTTTCAATATAATCTCATATTACATATAATTCACATTAACTGGAGATTCTTATATGTTTAAATATATACAATGGAGCTGCATCCATTTAAATTTTAACAATTTGCACTCTTATGGAGAAAATTTTTTATTTCAAAACAATTTGGTAAGTGAAAACATGGAAATTTTTTCCAATTGAATAATGACACAATTTCATCAAAAAATAATATACATTAGATAATTACATTAAATGTGTACAATAGTTACCCTCGTGTTCTTGAAACTACCTAAAACCATAATCCAAAAAAGATCACCCTTCAAGGGAAAAGGAAAGACCACATCACAGTACAACATAATATAGCCAATAATTCTAAAATGGTTATTGAGAAATCAGGATGAGTGTTAATCCAATATGTGACATATTATCAAGAAATCATTTCTAATATAAATCATTATTTTAGAAAGAAACAACCTCCCTTTTTAATGTATTTATTGAATAATAATGAATCCATGAATAAAAAATGATGATAGAATTGTATTTAAATAATGCAATATATATCAATAAAATTATTGGGGGCTACAAGTTACTACATATTCAATATTTTTCGTTTAAACTAAATTTATATATTCATAAATAAAATTCAATATAAAATAAAATTATTTGATCCATATTTCATGTTTTGAAAACATGTCACTGAACTATTTATCATAGAATGTACATTGTAAAATTTACTTGTGTTCCTCATGTACATTCATAAATTAAGACTTTTTAAGTAAACCATAAAATAGTACCACAAAAAATATTCATGGTACCTATTGAAGAAACATTTCATCATATCTGTGAATATATTATGGGAATTTTTCTGAATAAAGGGACTATGAACATATTCATAATGGAAGAAAGACCCGAAAATACTCTCCATGGAATATCCTCTTATTGAACATATAGTTGATAATACCATAATCATAGATATATTTTAGATAACCATTAATATAACATTAATTGATTATAAAAATAATCATTTATATGATGATTATAACAAATATTAATCATAAAGTGAGAAAAATTATGATTGTTAATAGATAACCCCAGGGTACCATATACCGTTGTTATATATAAGACTAGTGTAACACACTGTGATGTACAAGGTTTGTGGAAGAAATTACTTTCCAACTCTTCAAGATAGATATTCAACTCGTTAAACGTATTTGGAACCATATTTTAAGATTACAGTAAATTTTGGATTGGTATTAGGAGTAGTTCAATAGAAAATCCAACATACCATTCCACTGGTGACCTAGGGAAATATGTTTTAATGAAAAATGGGTATTGATCCACTATACCATGAAGAGATTCATTTTGTGTTTCATTTGTAGCTGCAAGTGTCATCAATAATAACTATTCCAAGAGTTTTCATTACATGTTCACTAAATTAACATATCTACATCAAATTATAACATATTCCCTCTTGAATGTTATAAGTGACCCGTCCAGGAATTTGAAAATAACTTGTTGAGCATAAAAGTTGATATGGACTTTAAATCCAACCCCAAAGTATATAAAAAATTTTGAATCGAAATACTCTATCCATTGGACCATAGTCTTAATGGAAAACAATGGGGAATCAATTTTAATTGAATATATTTGTAATTATAATCCTATATAGTCATACTCTAAAATTTATGTCATTAATCCCATTTTATAATGAAATAATTTCCCATGTGGTTCTAATTTTTAAACCAAATATGAAAATGTAAAAAAAATCTACAACGGAATCCTAAAAGACATGAATACGATTCAAGTTTATAATAATGGGTCTCTGTTTATTTTATAGATGGGATTGGTCAATATTGATTGAATAATATTATCCATAAAAATTCCACATATATGCACATGACAACTCCTAATTTTATAAAAAGGTGTTTGTTAAACAACCAAATGTTTTTTCATGGAGGTGTCATAGTTCCAATGTGGCTATGAATGGACTATTTTCTGATAGGAATGTTCCATCTAATCATATGATACATGAGTGATATTAGATCATATTTTTTCATTATACATCCCAATAGATCCTGATGAGTGAACCCCTCTAACCGTTCCTATAATTGTTTAATGGATGAAGACCAGATCCGAGTTGGTATATCACTCATATGGCTTGCCTTATTCAAATGTACCTATACACACACACACACCACCAATCCCATTCAATGATTAAATATAAAAAAATATTGACCATATATGTACACATCTAAAATTCCACAATTAGTTTATAATAAAAGGTACTATAAATCAAGGTTCCAAATATAATACCACAAAAATAAATTAAGTCCAACATGTCATGTTAGTGATGACTGCTACTAATGTAATCTCTAGAACAGACCAAATTTTTTCAATATCATTGATCTCAAGAAATTCATTGACCCTAAAAGAATAAATCATAAGGTGGTTAATCTATAAAAGGCATATTTGAAAAAAAACCTGAATGGGTGAGTATAAAAATACCAAGTAAAAAACCATAAAATCACTCATCATACTGAATAAAAAATAATAGTCATCACATCATAGAAATATGAAAATATAATTTATATAAAGAATATCCAGATATACTCAACGGATACACACTCAATCAAGAATTGGTCACAACCATAAATCAAACCTAATATCCTTCTTTAAGGTTCTACATCTCACTCATCTTTGAGTAAATTCTCTATAAGTCAGATATAACTAATGGTGGCCATCTGATATGTCATGCATGTTACGTCCCACTATAAGTTAAACAAACTAGCTGTATGAATAGAATGATTCATAGATGTTGATCACACTAAATACATGGATTATACCAACAGAACAATCCATATTAACACACTATGAAGGTGATAAATGCTCGCATAGTGTTCATCGTGGTGATTCCATGAACCCGACCTAGGGAAAATATGATGATAAAAAATATCACATCAGGTATCATGGAGGGATTCACACAAAAATATAAAAGATTTAAGTTTCCCATAAGGTAAAACCAATATTAAATAGGATTATACTTCATTCAAAAACTTCATAGAATGGATCATTGGAATTTACCCTAATGAATCTTGTCAATAATGAAGTGGTAAAGGGATATAATCCTTCATCTAAAGAGTGCATGAGGTGTACTTGAACTAAATGGTAGGCCACTTGGGCCCTGGGTTTTTTTCATGTATCATGACCCATTCCCAAGTTTGTGCCCATATATATGTTGTGACCATGAATGTGTACTCTTGTACGTGTCCAGGTGTGTCTTGTCATGTCTATGTTAGACTATATGTGTTTGTGTTTGTGTAACAATTTGAGAATATGTTGCTCAACTAGGTAATGGTTAAATGTCATATGACATGTTTTACACGGTTCATGACACTATTATTCTCATTGAAACCCATTGAAATTATTACGGGATCTCACACGACGTGTGATTCTAGATGACACACCGTGTAACCTAGAATTTTTTATAATTCGATATCTGATTCATACATCATCATCCACTGATCCACCCACTGATTCAACTCTATATAAATTTGATAAGAAAGTAAGTAGTCTTGATGTTTCTTTCAATAAAAAAAACAATGAAATCCGGCCACAAATTCCCTTTGGGAATACCCCTTCAATGTATCTCTTACTAGCCTCACATCAAAACATACATGAGGAACTCTATTGTTATTCAGATCCATTATCATATCATGATTTATTTTTTTATCTAATCTAGTATTGATTCTATCAACATTCTGTGAAATGAGTTTTGTGAGTAATTATTTATTCGTAACTATTTTGATGAACGCCTATTATAAAAAATTAATGATGATCACACATTGAATGGAATGTGAAAACCATGAAACTGAAATAAAAATAAACCTCATCCATGTTTGGGTTGGGCTCAATCTATTTATATTTGAATGATGAATGAGGATCCAAATAACAATATAAAATTTATCCCAAATTACTAGAAATAAACCAAAACCTAAAATATGAGAGATTTATGAACAATTAAATTAAAATATTGATTAAATTTAGTTATAGGATTATAAAAATATAAAAAAAACATATAAAAAACATATTACATTGTGGTGGATCAATCTATGACAATGAGCGATTATGGGTCATTGTCCATGATGTGATCCTTAAATTTCATTACAAGAAATGATATAAAATATATCTTCATCCTTCAACAACTCTGTGTCTAATGATTTCTCAAAATTCACATTTTTTTACAGCAAACCCTTATAATTATTTAATAATGTGTTTAAATAGACAATATCCAAGGTCACTAAATCAAATAAAAAAACAAATTAATTAATTATTTTTATTATTTTTATTATTTTTTCTTATGGTGTATTTTAACCATAATTTTAATTCCACAAATTACTATCTCACAACATGGGTAAATCCCATGCTCGGAGATCAAAAAAATCCTTTTATTTCTGATCTATGACTTCATTTAAGTTGCATTAAACAGTTTTATAAAAACTTCTAATTCAAGATATTTACAACATTTAATAAATTTAAAATATATTTCATGGATCCTTGGGCATTGGAATCTCAAATGGTGTTAGTGTCTTACCTAAATAAAAATATATACAATTTTATAACATAATATACTAAAAAAATAGAGTAATTAAATTCATTCAGACATATATATTTATATGCTAAAAAAATAATGCTATCGAAATATATGTAGGTAATGAGCATGAATTTGGGTATCCCACTCACAAGTACTCCCCTAAATATTCATATTCTACCACAACAAACATATTAAAGGAGTTTCTCTCCCCTGGATGATCCTCTCCTTCTAATCCCCAATGTCTATTGGTTACTCATCAATTGTATCTCTATCATTAACTTATGTCTTACCCTATTGTATAAAATGAGATCAGTCTTGCACGTACATTCATATTTGTGACACATGACATACATCATGTAACTAATATTTCATTAATGGTAGAAATAAGCAATATTACCCCTCAAAAACTAAATATAGAAACTGGAAAGGGAAAATGAATAATGTTTATAGACTACAAAAAAATA
Source organism: Viscum album (assembly GCA_963277665.1). Taxonomy (NCBI): domain Eukaryota; kingdom Viridiplantae; phylum Streptophyta; class Magnoliopsida; order Santalales; family Viscaceae; genus Viscum; species Viscum album. The sequence goes on along the minus strand of OY728166.1, from coordinate 346,558,181 downwards.
TAATACCCACTACCCTTGCTGAGGTGAGAACATCATGAACACATAGTCTCCCCAATTGGACAATTAAGTCATCTCCTATTGATTCACATTGTACATTTTCCTACTCTATACAGTCCTCTAAATTCTTATAAATTTTCTACAGTCTCTAGTGTTGCCAGCACCATCTCTGGGCCCCTAAGTGTTGACTCTCCAGGGTTAGTCTAATATAGTGGTGACTAACATGGCCTCCCATAAAAGGCCTCAAACTATTCCATACTGATATTGGAAAAATAATTTTTATTTTATGAAATAAACTAATTTACATTGATCCCTTAAACTATTTACATGGTATAAGATAAAAGCTCTAATCAAGTGCTCCTGGACTCGAATGGTCCAATATGTATGTCTGTCAATATGGTAGTGAAGATTTGATCTAAAATAAAATAGGTTTCTCAAAGGCCTTATGTAAATCCACCTTAAATGAGATGTGGAGTGAGTATCATGGTCATAAATGATCATTATTATATCTTCATCTAATAAAACTAAATCAATCATGTGTTGGCTTCCCATTCTCTAAATCGAACTCATCTCTCAATGGGCTAGGAAATATGATGAATTGGTGAGTCGACCTATGATCACCTAGATGGAATTTTATCCCCTAGATATATGTTGTAACAACATTTCATAATACTTGGACATACCATACCACTTCTAATATGGAACCACAGGGGTTTTATTTTATCCAACAGGAACCTAGGTCTAAACATTCAGTTGATGACATGGAAGGCATCACTAGACAGACTATGCAACTCCTCTTGTCATAATTTTCTACCCGAACTCGCATCATACGTCAAGGTACATCTTCCCCACAAAATGATGTACCTCCATTTGAGTTATAAGAAAATACTTTTGTCTTCCTCCTGCAACATTACAACTATGATAAGGACTCCCATGAAAATAATTACATGCTCCCCATCTTTATAAAATACATTATGAGTATTTACAATGGATATCAAACAAAATAGGGACTCATAGTTGGTATACCCATGTTTTTCCTCCATATATCACTATAACATAAGAGGGGGGTAACTATATATTTGATGTATGATGTTCCATCCACATCCAAAATGGAAAACAAAAACTAGGGAAACTTCTCTGATGCCTCACTTTATAACTGGAAACCAGATCACTTTCTAATATAATATACATTTACATACCCCTTTCTATGAATATATATATGATATATAAGTCATAAATATAAAGTAATTGTAACATCCCAAGTTATTAATGAGAAATATATTTTCATATATATGTCTATTTATGAATTAGATAATGTTTAAAAAGGCTTAAAATGTAAATAAATCAAATCTTAATCATAGAATTCTCTAATATTTTAAGAAGATTGTTTTACAACCTTTTGATGGCGAACCATTTTTAAATATATATTTTGACAATTTTATAAGATCTATTTTTAAGAATAAATTATTCTTTATGATTGGGACATTGTAATTTAATTTGGTTAAATTATTGGTATTTTTCTGACTTTGTTCATTTTTTTAATGAATAGTGACAAATAATGCATTTTACATCAAAACTGCTTTTTCGTCAAATTTAATTATATGCTTAGATTATCTTTTTAATTCATCTTATATTTTTATTAGAATATATTTTTACCATTTAATCAAATGGTGGTCATTATAAAAAATTTCACTTTGGAATTGGCCATAAACAAGTGCCAAATATTTCATAGATATTGTTTAAAAAAACTACTATTTGTTTTGTCAACAGGAATTATTTTTAAATTAATTATTACAATTTTTGTGTTTGTAATTTGTTAAAATGGATTACATATTTGGTGTCAAAAGGTCCAAATTATGTAATTATGAATGATTTGTTTTTGGAAATTATGAATAGTAATGACAATAATTTTCTATAATTATAATGATTAATTAGTAATGGGGTGGTTAAGGATAATAAAATAATATCATAATAATAACAAATTACCACAACGTGTTTCCAAATGCTATTGGATGTGTCATGGTCGACCATGGGAAGTATTGTACCATACTTTGGGACCCCATGGAATCACTTTTGGTTGAAAGTGACACGTTATCATTTTATTTTTAAAGATATAAGAATATCACTATAGAATGTATCACCTGAGTAACACATTTTTAGTTCTTTCTATGTAAATGATATATTAGTCTATAATTATTAATTTTAAATATAAAAATATTTCCTACTTCATTGTATTTTTTTATAATATTTAGACATTAAATAAATTAAATTATTTATGACGTCATTATGATGTAGCGATTACCTCATTAATTAAAGATTGAAATAAAATGAAAAGATAATGTAAAATATAAGACTTATACTTGTAAAAGTCATATTGGATGAGTATATTTCTAACCCGTATCAGCTTATCCTTGAAATATATCAATGTGGGACCTTTTAAATATGAAACTCAGTTAAATATAAAGTAACATTTTATAACATTCCAAGAGTTCCCCTCCTCTCCTCTTATAAAAGGCCCCCACATCTACCTCCTTATACAAACCTCTCAAGCCATTAGATCGGCCCAACTCTTCTCATTTCATCACTCCACATCTCTCTCTTCATCCTAGAATCCTTACCTTAGGATTAATGATCTTAAAAAAACCCTTTTGGTTCAAACCAAGAAAAGTTACCCGATTTAAAGGTGATTAAAGAAAGTTCGAGTCAAGTCGGACAGGAGGTATGGGACATCATGTCATTCTACTTTCATTGAGGAATATTTTGTTTTAAACACAACATTATTTTATATGGTGTATATTCCCATTTTAATTTTATGTTTATTCAAAAGAAATCTTTTTTATACGAAGCGTATTACTAAACCACAAAAGGGAATGTTTTGTCGTACGTATGTGGCACCAACGACTTCTCCGCCACCGTGACCATTATTTGAGTTTTGTCTTCCTCTACACACAAATTTTTTTTGTTAAATGAAAAATAAACACCAAGGTATACTTTTCTGAGATTTTGGTATTGAAAATGGTTTTGATATTGTTTTTATTCTATAAACGTGTTATTGATATCTGGCGATTGAAATGTGGAAATGTTATGTTTCTTATATGCATGTTTTATGTGATACGATTATGTTATGGTTCTTGGGCATTTTTTATGGAGGCGGGTGGTTCCAGGATAAAATATGGGTGGGTGAGCCCAATATAGCTCTCCAATGCAGTGGGTAACGTGAAAGAGGTCAACATTAATGTTTCTACGAAGAGATTTAGGGAATATACAATTATGGGTATTCCAGACGTAACCATGAGGGATACTCCCTACATAAGAATGTTATGAATGCCTCAACATACCTTTATGTCGTATGTTTTCTATGGGTTATTCATAAATCTTATAATTTCATGAGGTATTTTAACGTGCTTATGTTTTATGGGTAATGTATGATTTCATTTATTCTTATGTATACATGTACTATTCATTCCTTTCTGTATTTTTATATACCTTACTAAGCCTTTAATGCTCGTACAATCTTTTTGAAATGTTTTTCACAGGTCAAGGGAACAGTACATGATATGATGATAGTGTCAAGGAAGTTTCAAGAAAGAATCCATGTTTTATTTTAAATATGCTTCTGTTAATGGGAAAAATGAGTACTATCTTTTATGTAACCACTTTGTTTAAACATGGAATATAATACATGATTTATTATATAATTCTCTAAAACTCTAATCCTATAATGATCCTCAACGTGTATTCTTGAAAGAATTCAAGATTAAGTTATGTTTAAGGTCGGGGCCTTATAGTAGGTATCAGAGGTTGGATTAGATAACATTAGGAGTTAGAATTATAATAAATGATTATCCAGAAATATTTTTTATGGTCAAATTGAAATGATATAGCATTGTAAGATTACCATGTTTCATCATCTAAGACATGTTTTTTCAGAATGGTTTTCCACTGAGGAAATAGGGAAGCAGTGCAAGGAAGGCAAATGGAAGGAAATGGCCTTCCGAATCAGCATTTGGAGATGGTTGGAATTGGAACTGAACAATTTTTTGCAGTAATGGCGTAGTTGACTCAAGTGATAAATGGTGGTAGTATCCATGCACAAGATCAGCTAGATCAACCGTAGTGGAAAATTTCAGTGGTGGAACATTTCATGAGGTATCATCCCCCATCATTCAAGGGATAATCAAACCATGTGCTAGCAGAAGGGTGGATTAAAGCAATGGAGAAGATTTTCGATGTCATGGGGTGTTCCAAAAGTCAAAAGGTTAGTCTTGATATTTACCATTTAGAGGTTGAAGTAGATCAGTGGTGGTTGATGGTGAAAAATTTACGGATGCTGATGAGATTGATGCTCTCGAGTGGGATGAAATCAAATGTATGTTTCTTGAGAAGTATTTTACTAATGCTGTTAGACATATGATGGAAAAAGAATTATTGTAATTGAGGCACGATGAAGACTCAGTGACTACTTATGATGAATTGTTCACTCTATTGGCAAGGTATGTTCTAAATTTTATCTGAGACATTGATAGTAAAATCAATCGTTTTTACTCGTGATTAAAGCCAAAATATCAAAGGGCTTTAGACTCTCATGAGTTCAAGAGTTATGAAAATATGGTTCGATGTGCTAAGATAGTGGTAATGGAGTTTTCCGATGATAATGTGTTCAATGAAAGACAACAAGAAGAAGAGACTGAGGTGGCAGATGAAAGGGAAGAAATCTTCAAAAAGTTCTGATGGTAAGAAAATTATGTTTCCGATTTGTGATAAATGTGGTAAAAAGCATGTTGGGGAATGTATTTTGAATTATAGAAATTGCTACTGATGTGTTAATATGGGACATAAGGCATGTGATTTCACTGGAAAAGATCATGTTGAAGGTAAGAACAAATTTTATTTACAATTAGTGAAATGTTTCAAGTTCAATGAGATGGGTCCCTATGCAAACGAGTGTCCGAAAAATAGCTCGAGTGATGGGAAGAAGTTAGACTACAAGCATAAAGGTGTGGTGAAATCGTTTGAAACTACTTCAGAAGATGTTGGGCCAACAAATTAAGTTGTATCAGGTACTTTGTTTTTTCATATTATGGTAATGTGTTGTTTGATTCGAGGTCTACAAATTCTTTCATCACTAAAAAATATTCAAGTAAATTTGGAATTCCATCTCTTGAAATGACTCCTGACCTTGTTTAAAAACACATGTGGGAAAAGATGAGGCAAAACGAATTTATATGAATATTCTTATCCTTATCCGTGGAAAGAACCTACTTTCAAACCTTGTTATTTTACCAATAGTAGAGTTTGATGTTATCATGGGTATGGATTTGCTCTATGTTTACCATTCTAAGATTGATTGTCGATCTAAAGAATTTTCATTTAAGAAAGGCTTTCTGTTTGTGTAAAAGACTGAACCCTTACTATTGATAATATATCAAGAATCCGAGAAACTTGTAAAAGATGGAAATGAATGTTACCTTGCACATATTGTTGAAAACAATGGAACCGATCAGATTAATGATGTGCTAGTGGTAAATGAGAATACTAATGTTTTTTTTGATGAGTTTCCTAGAATAATACTAGATCGGGAAGTTGAATTTACTATTGACATAGTTTCTTATGCTAAGCCAATTTCAAAACCCCCTTATCGAATGTCTCAGATTGAACATTTGGAGTTGAAGGAGCAATTGCAAGATTTAATAGAGAATGGTTTTATTCGGCCTTGTACATCACCAAGGGGTGATCCTATCTTGTTTTTTTAAAATGAAATATGGTTATATGAGACTTTTCATTGATAATAGATCCTTGAATAACATCACTCTTAAGAAAAAATATCATTTTCCTCATATCGATGATTTGTTTGATCAGCTCCAGGGAGCTCAGTATTTTTCAAAGATTGACCTGAGATCAGGGTACCATCAATTGAAGGTAATGGAAGCAGATATTCGAAGACCATGTTTCGTACAAGATATGGCCATTATGAATTTTTAATTATGCCTTCTGGTATAACCAATGAACCTACTATATTAATGGACCTTATCAATTGAATTTTTCATGAGTTTTTGGATAAGTTTGAGATTGTTTTCATTGATGATATTTTGGTGTTTTCTAAAAGTAAATATGATCACAAAATACATTTAAGGGTTATTTTGAGAACCTTAAAATAAAAGAAATTGTTTGGGGAATTCTGAAAGTGTGAGTTTTTGGTTGCAAAAAATTTCTATCCTTGGTCATATTGTTTCTAAAGATGGAATAACTATTGATCCTACAGAAACAAAGGTTGTTGAAGAATGGAAAAGACCCAGAAATCTAACTGAGATTCATAGTTTTCTTGTTTTATTAGTCTATTACAGAAGGATGGTTAGAAATTTTTCACAGTTATCTAGTCCACTGAATATGCTTACTTAGAATTGTGTTATGTTTATATGGACAAAAGAATGTGATGATTGTTTTCAAGAATTTAAAAGAAGAATGGTGAATGGTTCAGTTTTGGCACTACCTTCTAGGAATTGTGAGTTTGTTATCTATAGTGATGCTTCATTGAATGGTATTGGTTGCGTCCTAATGTTGAATGATCAGTGAATTGCTTATGCTTCACTTCAGTTGAAATATCATGAGGTAAATTACCCTACACAAGATTTTGAATTAGTTGCTGTTGTTTACTCTTTAAAAATTTGGAGACATAATTTGTATGGTGTAAAGTGTGAAATATATACTGATCAAAAAATTTTAAAGTATATATTCAATAAGAATTACGTGAACATGAGACAGAGGAGATGGTAGAAATTAATCAAGGATTATGTTTCTATAATTCATTACCATCCGGGAATATCAAATAAAGTGGCTGATGATTTGAGCCAAAAAAAGTAATGCTTCATTAACAATGTTTTATTTGGAATGTGATCCTTTGGATAAAGATTTGATTAACTTTGGCATTGATGTTGTCGGTGAAAGATGTTATTCTGTTTTGTTTCAGGTATCGGTGAAATCTTCTCTATCAGACAGAATTATGCAAGCAAAGAAGAAAGACAGTGAGTTGCAGAAAAACGTAGAGCTGGTTCATAAGGGTAAGTTTCCTGAATTCAAAAGTTATAATGATTGTCTTTTGGGATTTGGAAGGAGATTTTGTGTACATTTTGATTCACAATTGAAGAGAGTTTTGTTATGTAAAGCTTGTATTTCTCTGTTTTCAGTTCATCCAGGCAGTACTAAGATGTATTGAGATCTTCGAGAGTGTTACTGGTGAGATGAAATGAAAAGAGATACTGCTAATTTTACTATGAAGTGTTTTACTTGACAATATGTTAAAGCAGAGAAGAAGTTACCAAAAGGGATGCTTCAACCTTTACTAGAGCCAGAGTGGTAATTGGAGAATATATCCATGGGCTTCGTTGTGGGATATTTAAAGACACCTCGAGGTATCAATGCAATCTGGGTTATTGTTGATCTCTTGACTAAATCTTCTCATTTCCATGATATACGAGATACATTTTCCGTAGATTAACTTTCCAATTTGTATCTTAAAGAGAAAGTTATGTTACATGGAGTTCCTCTCTTCATTGTATCTGATCGTGATCCCAGGTTCACTTCTAACTTTTGGAAAGGCCTTCACTAGTCATTGGGTACTGAATTAAATTTTAGTATATCTTTTCATCCTCAATCATATGGGAAGTCGGAATGAAAAATTCAGAATTTAGAGGATATTCTACGTTCTTGTTCGATGGATTATTAGGGATATTGGAGCCAACATATTTCTTTTCTTGAGTTTTCTTATAATAACAGTTTTCATTCTAGTATACAGATGACACCATTTGAGGAATTATATGGGAAGTGGTGTCGAACTCCTGCTTTCAGGGATGAAGTGGGTGGAAGAATGTTGATGGGACCAGAATTTGTAGAAGAGTTGGAAAAAAATGTTCAGGTGATACAGAAACACATGAGAACAGCTCAGAGCAGGCAGAGAAGTTATGCAGACAACAGGAGGAAGGATCACTCTTTTGAGGTAGGTGATCATGTTTTTCTGAAAGTTTCACCATGGAAATGTGTGATGCGATTTGGTACGAAAGGAATGATGAGTCCAAGAATCATTGGACCATATTAATTTCTGGAGAGACTTGGATCAGTTGAATACCGAGTGGATTTACCTCTGAGTTAGTCTCAGGTACACAATATTTATCATGTTTCAATGCTAAGGAAGTACATGCAAGATCCATCTCGTGTTTTGAGTCCCGAGGTAGTTCACCTGGAAGAGAATCTATCTTATGAGGAACACTTGGTCTAGATTCTTGACCACAGGAAGCAATTGTTAATGAATAAGGTGATTCAACATGTAATGTTTTTGTGGAAAAAACACAGATTGATGAGGCAACATGGGAATCAGAAAATGAAATGAGGGATAAATACCCCCACTTATTCGATAAGTAAATAAATTGAGGGGATGTAATTTTATAATGGTGAGAAGGATATAACATCTCAATTAAGTAATTAATAATTTATTTTCATATATATTTATATTTATGAATTAGATAGTGTTTTAAGAGGCTTAAAATGATAATAAATCCAATCTTAAGCATAGAATTCTCTAATATTTTAAAAAGATTTCTTAACCCCTTTTAATGGAGATCCTTTTTAAGTATATCTTTTGAAAAATTAATAAGCTATATTTTTCAAAATAATATTATTCTTTATGATTGGTACATTGAAATTTACTTTGGATAAATTTTTGGTATTTTTCTGACATTGTTCATTTTTTAATGAATAGTGAAAATTTCTGTATTTTACATCAAAACTGATTTTTTCATCTAATTTAATTATATGTATAGATAATATTTTTAATTGGTTTTAATGATTAATTAGAATATATTTTTACCATTTAACCAAATGGTTTTCATTAGAAGAAATTTTTCTTTGGAATTGGGCATAAACAAGTGCCAAACTTCTCATAGATAATGTTTCAAAAAAACCTGCTATTTGTTTTGAAACCGAGAATTATTTTCTAATTAATTATATCAATTCCAATATGTGGAATTTGTTAAAATGGATCCCATATTTGGATTCATAAGATACAAATTATGTAATTATGAATATTTTTTTTGGACATTATGAATAGTAACGATAGTAATTATATTTAATTATCTTGATTAATTAGTAACCTGGTAGTTAAGGATACTAAAATATTATCATAATAATAAAAAATGACCCAAACATGTGTCCCATTTCTATTGTATGTGACATAAAAGACAATGGGATGACATGTTCCAAACATTGGGACCCCATGGAATCACTTTTTGACGAAAGTGACACTTTGTCATTTTATTTTTAAAGAAAGGAGAATATCACTAAAGAATGTATCACCGGAGTAAATCATTTTTAGTTTTTTCGGTGTAAACGATCTATTAGACTATAAATATTAATTTGAAAGATAAAAATATTTACTATATCATAGTATTTTTTTTAATTTTTATACATTATGTCAATTAAATAATTTATGACATCCTGATGATGAAGCGATTACCTCATTAATGAAAGATTTAAATCAAATGAAAATATAATGTAAACTCTAAGACATACACTTGTCAAAGACCTATTGTATGAGTATATTTCGAACCCTTATCACCTTACCCATGAAATATATCAATGTGGGACCTTTAATATCTGAAACTCATTTTAATATATAGTAACATTTTATAACATTCCAAGAGTGCCCCTCCTCTTCTCTTATAAAAGGCCCCCAACTCTACCTCCTTATACACACCTCTCAAGCCATTGGCTCGAAAAAACTCAGATCATTTCATCTCTCCACATCCCTCTCGTGATCCTAGAAGCCTTACCATAGGTAGAAATATCTTCAATAAAACCATTTGGTTCAAACCAAGAAGATTTACCCGATTAAAAAGTGATTAAAGAACGATTGAGTCAAGTCCGACACGAGTTATGGGACTTCATCTCAATATCATTTTATTACGGAATATTTTGTTTTATACACAACATTATATTATACAGTGTATAATACCCTTTTACTTTTACATTTATTCAAAAGGAATCTTTTTTATACGAAGCGTTTTTCTAAATGACAAAAGGGAATGTTTTATCATACGTATGCGGCGACAATGACTTCTCTGCCGCCATGACCATTATTTGATTTTTGGCTTCCTCTACAAGCCATAACTTTTATTTAAAGAAAAATAAATACCATTTTTTACTTTTATGTTATTTTTGTATTGAAAATGGTTCTGATAATGTTTTTATTATATCAATGTGTTATTGTTATCTTGTGATTGAAGTGTGAAAATGTTATGTTTCCTTTATACATATTTTCTGTGATACAAATATGTTATGGTTCTTGGTCATTGATTATTAAGATGGGTGGTTCCGTGAAAAACTAAGGGAGGGTTATCCTGATATATCTCTCCAATGCATTGGGTTACACGAAGGAGTTAAACGTTAATGTTTCTCCGAAGTTATTTAGGGAATATACTGTGATGGGTATTCCAAACATAACATTGAGGGTAACTTCCTATGTAAAAATGTTATGAATTCCTCAAGATACCTTTATGAATTATGTTTTCTATGAGTTAATCATAAATCTTATTATTTCATCATGTATGTTAAAGTTCTTATTTCTTATGAGTAAAGTATGATTTCATTGATTCTTATGGCTACATGTACAAATGTTTCCTTTACGTATTTTTATATCCCTTAATTAGCATTTTATGCTCATCCCATTTTTTGAAATGTTTTTCACAGGTCAAGGGAAAGGAACATGATATTATGATAGTGTTAAGGAAGTGTCAATAATAAATCCATGTTTTAATTTAAATATGTATCCATTGATGGGAAAAATGAGTACTATCTTTTCTGTAACCACTTTCTTTAAATGGGTAAGGTAATGCATGATTTATTATCTAATTATCTTAAACTGTAAACCTATAATGATCCTCAACGTGTATTCATGAAATAACTCTAGATTAAGTAATGTTTTAGGCTGCGGCCTTGTATTTGGTATCAGAGGTCGTTTTAGATAACATTATGAGTTAGAATTAAAACAAGTGATTATCCAAAAATATTTTTTTCTGGTCAAATTGAAATGAGATATCATTTTAATATTACCATGTTTCTTCATCTAAGACATGTTTGTTTAGAATGGTTTTCCACTGAGGAAATAGGGAAGCTGTTCTAGGAAGGCATACCAAAGGAAACGACCTTCTGAATCAGCATCCAGAGATGGTTGGAAAAGAAACTGAATAGTTTGTTGCATTAATGGAATAGTTGACTCATGTGATAAATATTGGTGGTATCCATGAATGTGATCCTCCAGATCAACCATAGAAGAACATGTCAGTGGTGGAACATTTCATAAGGCAACATCCACAACCATTCAGAGGATCATATGACCCTGTGCTAGCTGAAGGGTGGATTAAAGCACTGGAGAAGATTTTCTATGTCATGGGATGTTCAGATAGTCAAAAGGTTATTCATGTTATCTACCATTTGGAGGGTGAATCAAATCAGTGGTGGTTGATGGTTAAAAATATCAGCGATGCTGATGAGGTTGATTCTCTCGACTAGGATGAATTCTAAGGTATTTTTCTTGAGAAGTATTTTCCTAAGGCTGTTCGGATTAGGTTGGAAAAACAATTATTGGAATTGAGGAAAGAGGAAGACTCAGTGACTGCTTATGATGAATGGTTCACTCTATTGGCAAGGTATGCTAGAAATTTTATTTGATTCCTTGATAGTAAAATCAATTGTTTTTACTCAGGATTAATGCCAAAATATCGAATGGCTTTAAATTCTCGTGAGTTCAAGAGAAATCAAAATTATATTCGATGTGCTGAGATGGTGGAAACAGAGTTTTTTGATGATCAAGCGTTCTATAACAACCAACAGAAGAAGAGACCGAGGTGGCATGAGAAAGGGAATAATTATTCAAAATGGTCTGATGGTAAGAAAACTATGTTTCGAGTTTTTGATAAATCTTGTAAAAATAATGTTGGGGGATGTCTTTTGATTTATGGAAAGTGCTACCGATGTGGTAAAATGAGACATAAGGATCGTTATTTCACTGGAAAAGATCAAGGTGATGGTAAGAACAAATTTGATTTACAGTTAGTGAAATCTTTCAAGTGCAATGAGATGGGTCACTATGCAAATGAGAGTATGACAAAGAGCTTGAGTGATGGGAAGTAGATAGACTACAAGCAGAAAGGTGTGGAGAAATCCTTTGCAACTAATTCAGCAGATGTTGGCTTGAAAATGAAGTGGTACCAGGTATATTGTTTTTTGATATTATGCTTGTGTGTTGTTTGATTCAGGGTCTACACATTATTTTATCTCTGAAAACTTTTCTTATTAATTGGGAATTCCATCTCAAGAAATGACTCCTAAACTTGTGTAAAAAAACATGTGGAAATGTTGATGCAAAAATTTTTTATAAAAATATTCATATCCTTATCCTTGGAAAGAAACTACTTTAAAACCTTGTTATTTTACCTCTAGTAGAGTTTTATTTTATCCTGGGTATGTATTGGCTCTTTGTTTACCATGCTAAGATTGATTGTAGAGTTAAAAACGTTTCTTTTCAGAAATACTTTTTGTTTGTGTACAAGAATGAACCCTTACTGTGGATAACATATCAGGAAGCTGAGAAACTCATAAAACATGGAAATGAATGTTACCTTTGCACATATTGTTGAAAACAAAGGAACCGAACAGATTAATGATTTGCCAGTGGTAAATGAATATCTTGATGTTTTTCGTGATGAGATACCTTGAATAACACCAAATCGGGAATTTGAATATACTATTGACTTAGTTTTTTATGCTGATCCAATTTCAAAAACCCCTTATCGAATGACTCAAATTGAACTTTTGGAGTTGAAGGAGAAATTGAAAATTTTATTAGGGAAATGTTTCATTCAACCTAGAACATCACCATGGGGTGCTCAAATATTATTTTTTAAAATTAAAGATACTTATATGAGACTTTGCATTGATTATAGAGCCTTGAATAACATCACTGTTAAGAACAAATATCCTTTGACTCATATCAATGATTTGTTTGATCAGCTCCAGGGAGCTCAGTTTTATTCAAAGATTGACCTGAGATCGGGGTACCATCAGTTGAAGGTAAATAAAGATGAAATTCTGAACACTACATTCTGTACACGATATGGCCATTATGAATTTGTAGATATGCCGTTTGGGCTAACCAATTCCCCTGCTATATTCATGGAAATTATGAATATAATTTTCCATGAGTTCTTGGATATGTTTGTGGTTTTTTTCATTGATGATATTTTGGTGTTTTCTAAAAGTAAAGAGGAGCATAAACGTCATTTAAAGGTTATTTTGTAGAAAATGAATGAAAATAAATTGTTTGGAAAATTCAGTAAGTGTGAGTTTTTGGTTGCAACAAATTTCATTCCTTGGTCATATTGTTTCTAAAGATGGAATAACTTTTGATCCTGCAAAAACAAAGGTTGTTAAACAATGGACAAGACCCACAAATGTAACTGAGATTCATAGTTTTCTTGGTTTAGTAGGATATTACCGAAGGTTTATTATAAATTTTTCATGTTTATCTTTTCCAATGACTAAGCTAACTCATAAGGGTGTTATGTTTATCTGGAAAAAAAGAATGTGATGATTTTTTTCAGGAATTGAAAAGAACATTGGTGAAAGCTCTTGTTTTGGAACTACCTTCCAGGAATGGTGAGTTTGTTATCTACCGCGATTCTTCATTGAATGGACTTGGTTGTTTCCTAATGCAGAATGATCAGGTAATTTCTTATGATTCCCGTCAGTTGAAAACTCATGAGGTAAGTTTCCCTACACAAGATTTGGAATTAGATGCTGTTGTTTTCTCTTTAAAAAATTCGAGACATAATTTGTATGGTGTAAATGTGAAATATATACTGATCACAAATGTTTAATGTATATATTCACATAGAAATAATTGAACATAAGACAGAGGTGATGGATGGAAATAATCTAGGATTATGTTTTTACAATTCATTACCATCCAGGAAAAGCAAATAAAGTGGCTGATGCTTTGATTCAAAAAAGTAATGTTTCATTAATAATGTTGTGTTTGGAATGTTATACATTGGTTAAGGATTTAATGAACATTGGAATTCAAGCTGTTGGTGTAGGATATTATCCTGTTTGTTTCTGGTATTAGTGGAATCTTCTCTATCAGAATGAATTAAGCAAACACAGAAGCAAGATAGTGACTTGCAGAAAAATGTAGAGCTAGTTTAGAAGGGTATGTTGCCTGAATTCAACATTGATAATGATTGTGTTTTTAAAATTTGGTAAAAGATTGTGTCTGCCTTTTGATTCACTGTTTAATAGAGTGTTGTTATGTGAAGCTCATAGTTCTCGGTTTTCAATTCATCAAGGCAATACTAAGATGCATAGAGATCTTCGAGAGTATTACGGGTTGGACGACATGAAAAGAGATATTGCTGATTTTACTGTGAAGTGTTTGACTTCAAAACAGGTTAAAGCAGATCAGAAGTTACTGAAATGGATGATCTATCCTTTAACAGTTCCAGAGTGGAAATGGAAGAATATATCTATGGACTTCATTGTTGTATTGCCGAAGACACCTCAAGGGAATAATGCAATCTGAGTTATTGTTGATTTCTTGACTAAATCTGCTCACTTCTTTCTATACAAGATACATTTTCCCTAGATAAACATCCCCATTTGTATCTTAAAGAGATAATCAGGTTACATGGAGTTCCCCTCTCCATTGTATCAGATCGTGATCCCAGGTTCACTTCTAACTTTTGGAAAGGCCTTCAGATGTCATTGGGTACTAAATTAAATTTTATTATAGCTTTTCATCCTCAATCAGATGGACAGTCAGAATGAACAATTCAATCTTTAGAGGATATGCTATGTGCTTATTCGATGGATTATTTGGGATGTTGGGACCAACATCTTTCTTTTGTTGAGTTTTCTTATAATAACAGTTTTCATTCTAGTGTACATATGGCACCATTTGAGGCATTATAGGGGAAGTGGTGTCGAACTCCTACTTTTTGGGATGGAGTGGGTGAAGGAATGCTGATGGGACCTGAATTTGTATAAGAGTGGGATGAAAAAGTTCAGCTGATACATAAACAAATGAGAACAGCTCAGTGCAGGCAGAAAATTTATGTGGGCAACAGGAGGAAGGATCTCTTTTTTGAGGTAGATGATCATGTTTTTTCCAAAGTTTCAACATGGAAAAGTGTGATGTCATTTCTGAAGAAAGTAAAGATGAGTCCAAGGTTCATTGGACTATATTAAATTCATGAGAGAGTTGTATCCATTGAATACCAAGTGGATTTACCTCTGAGTTTATCTAAGGTACAAAATGTTTTTCAAGTTTCAATGCTAAGGAATTACATGAAAGATCCATCTCATGTTTTGAGTCTAGAGGTAGATCAACTGGAAGAGAATATATCATATGAGGAACAACCGTTCCAGATTCATAACAACAGGGATCAAGTTATACGGATTAAGGTGATTCATCAAGTAACAGTTTTGTGGAAAAACCACATGATTGAAGAGGAAACATGGGAATCTGAAAATGAAATGAGGGATAAATAACCCCACATATTCGATAAGTAAATAAAATGAGGGGACACAATTTTATAATGGGGGGAAGTATGTAACATCACAATTAAGTAATGAATAATAAATTTTATTATCTATGTCTATTTATAAATTAGATACTGTTTTAAGAGGATTAAAATGAGAATAAATCCATTCTTAATCATAGAATTCCCTATTATTTTAAAAATATTGTTTTACTGCCTTTTAATAGAGAACCATTTTTAAATATATCTTTTGACAATATTATAAGCTATATTTGTCAAAATAAACTTATTCTTTATGATTGGTACATTGATATTTACTTTGGATAAATTTTTGGTTTTTTTCTGAAAATGTTCTTTTTTTAATGGATAGTGAAAAATACTGCATTTTACATATAAACTTCATTTTCACCTAATTTAAGTATATGGCTATTTATCTTTTTAATTGGTATTAAAGAGTAATTAGAATATATTTTCACCATTTAATCAAATTTTTGTCATTAGAATAAATTTCTCTTTGGAATTGGGCATAAACAAGTGCCAAATATTAAATAGATGTTGTTTCAAAAAACCCCCCTATTTGTTTTGACAACGAGAATTATTTTTTAATTAATTATTCAAATTTATGTGTTTGGAATTTTGAAAAATGGATTCCATATTTGGAATCTGAGGGTCTATATTATGTAATTAAAAATCTTTTGTTTTTGGAGATTATGAATAGTAACGACGGTAATGATAATTAATTATCTTGATTAATTAGTAATCGGGTAGTTAATGATAATAAAATAATATCATAATAATAACAAATGACCCCAAAATGTGTCCTAATGCTATTGTTAGTGTCATGGCCAACCATGGGATGCCTTGTGCCAATCTTTGGGACCCCATGGAATCACGAATGGATGAAAGTGACACTTTATCATTTTATTTTTAATGAATGGAGAATATCACCAAAGAATGTATCACCCGAGTAAATCATTTTTAGTTTTTTATGTGTAAATGATATATTAGACTATAAATTTTAATTGGAAAGATAAATAGTTTTACTACATCATAGTATTTTTTTATAATTTTCATACATTAAATGAATTAAATTATTGACGGCATCATGATGATGAAGTGATTACCTCGTTAATGAACGATTTAAATAAAATGAAAATATAATGTAAAATCTAAGACTTACACTTGTCAAAGACCAATTGGATGAGTATAATTTTAACCCTTATCAACTTATCCTATAAATATATCAATTTAGGACCTTTAAAATCCAAAACTCATTTTAATATAAATTATCGTTTTATAACTTTCCAAGTGTGCCCCTCCTCTCCACTTATAAAAGGCGCCCACCTATACCACCTTATACACAACTCTCAATCCATTGGATCAACAAATCTTAGTTCATTTCATATCTCCACATCCATCTATTCATCCTAGAAGCCTTACCTTAGGCAGAAAGATCATTAAGAAACCTTTCTGGTTAAAACATATATGAGTTACCTGATTTAAAGGAGATCAAAGAATGATCGAGTTAAGTCAGACACGATGTATGGGACTTCGTCTCAATCTCCTTTCATTAAGGCATATTTTGTTTTATACACAACATTATTTTATATGGTGTATAAACCCATTTTACTTTTACATTTATTCAAAAGGAATATTTTTTATACGAAGCGTTTTACTAAACGACAAAAGGGAATGTTTTGTCGTACGTATGCGACGACAACGACTTCTCTGCCGCAGTGACCATTATTTGAGATTTGGCTTACAATAAATGCCAGAAATTTTTTTAAATGATAAATAAATACCATGTTTTACTTTTTTTTAATTTTGGTATTGAAAATGGTTTGGATAATGTTTTTATTATATCAATGTGTTATTGATATCTTGTGATTGAAATGTAAAAATGTTATGTTTCCTTTATGCATGTTTTATTTGTTACAATTATGTTAGGGTTCTTGGTCATTGTTTCTGAAGACGGGTGGTTTCGTGATAAACTAAGGGAGGGTGATCCCGATATAGCTCTCTAATGCATTGGGTAATGCGAAGGAGTTAAACGTTAAGGTTTCTACGAAGTGATTCAGGGAATATACTTTGATGGGTATTCCAAACGTATCCATGAGGGTTACTCCCTATGTAAGAATGTTATGAATGCATCAAGATACCTTTATGTATTATGTTTTCTATGAGTTATTCATAAATATTATGATTTCATGAGGTATGTAAACATGATTATTTTTTATGAGTAAAGTATGATTTCATTGATTCTTATGTATACTTGCACTAATGTTTCCTTTCCGTATATTTATATCCCTTACTGAGCTTTCCGTATTCATCCCTTGTTTTTCAAATTTTTTTCATAGGTCAAGGGAAGGGAACATTATATGATGATACTGTCAAGGACGTTTCAAGAAAGAATCCATGTTTTATTTTAAATATGTTTCCATTGATGGGAAAAATGAGTACTATCTTTTATGTAACGACTTTGTTTAAATGTGGAATGTAATGCATGATTGATGATCTAATCCCTAAAACTCTAAACCTATAAATATCCTCAATGTGTATTCATGAAATAACTCAATATTAAGTAATGTTTAAGGCTGGGGCCCTATAGTAATTATATCCATTAAATTTTTCTCATGTTAATATCACACTGAGAGAAAACATACTTGAGAATCTTACGATTTGAATAGATGATAACGTCTCTCTAGTTAGGACTTATATCAACATCTTAAATTAAAATAATACCCCTTCTAATTTAGTAACATGGGAAGTATAGTTTTTATTATGTGTACCCAATTGAAATTAACCATATGCAATCACTACAATGAATTTTATGGTAACAAAATCAAGATTAGTCTCTGATACATTGATGAACACTTTTTACTCAACTCCCACCTATAACATTATTAGAATGGGAGAACATGTGAATATCTTCCTCAACTACTAAAAATATTTTTTTCACCTATCTATACATATGTAAGGCTTTCCCTGTTTTGTCAATGATATAAAGGGAAGATATATCTTGGAGTAATCATGTATAAATCTATAATAGTATCATAATATCCATGGTAAGCTCTGCATCTATATCATTTGCTTGGGTGGATTCCATGGAAACACTGATTTTTCCTTGGTGAGGTCTACTATTACACCATTTGTTGTGATAATGTGTCCCCAAAAGTGGATTATTGAAATACATGATAGTACCTTTCGAATTTTCCCAAACATCCATTGATTTTATAGTATATCGTGGACCATACTAAAGTGTTTTCCATTCTCCCCCCTCATATATATAGTACAAATGGATATCATAAATGAATAATACCACAACCCATTACAGGATAAGGATGAAAGAACTGGTCAACAACTTCCCTGAACACTGATGGGGAATTAATCATGATAAAGGGAATCTCTAATTACTCTTAATGACTATTATATATTTGAAAAAGCATATTTGATATATATTATTCCCTTTGTAATATATTTTGATATCATGTATTCAGTTCTATCATCGAGAACCATCACGTACCATATATTATATCAATGAGTTCATCAATTATCGGTACATGATACTTGTTATTTGGGGTCCCCTTGTTTTGATGATGGTAATATGTAAACAACCACAAGCTCCTATTTACCTTCTTGGGGAACATTAATAGGGATTCATATAGTGAATCAATGGGAATGAAAAATATCATCCTCTAAAATTACTCAATCTTCACCCTCATCTTAAAATGATCTACGAGATCCATCCAATACATTGGAATAGATATCGCAGACCTCTAAATGTGTATATAATCTTTAATTTTATCTCTCAATGGGGTAATAAGATTAGAAAATCTTCAAGAATGATGTCATGATACTCCACCATCATTGAATAAGATTAGAAACTAAATTTATCCACTATACCAAAAGTCATGTTATCGAAATAATGAGTAATCACATTCACCCTATTACACATGAGTCCATCCTATCCATCCTGGGTTTCCCTCCCACACACAAAATAAAACCAAACCCCATTACATTGGAAAAACCCCATCCTCCACCTTTAAAAATCTATCTGGTATCAAAATATTGATAAACATTTCATTCATAATGGGACGTCATAAGGCCTCGTCACTTCTATATTGAGATTTGAAAAAAAAATATCTCACCAACAAGAGTCAATGTCACACTATCTATAGAATTATATGATTGTTGATTAACCATAATTAAGATACTCCATGTTTAATAACCGATCAATATGATCTTTATATGTCTCTAATTATCAAAAAAAATATGAGTGGAAATAATTGAATAAACCACGCTTTTTTCTATCAATCTTATAGATAATGTTTATGAGACATATATAAAAGATTGTTTCATCCCTAGAGGATTTTTGTTTAAAGAATCAACCACCTAACTCTTCCCATGATACTTCCTCAACTCTCTGAGCTAGGCATGGACAACCTGGGGGTAGTGGTGGTAAAAAATAAAAATATATATCACCTCTAGCTACTCTCCCAACACCACATCCTTGTCCTTCACCATGTAATAAAATTTTCTTTTTCCATTCCATATACCTAGGTAACACAAATCCTTTTTCTCTATTCAATAGACAACGTGTTTGACAATCTCACATGACATGTCATATTCCATCAAAATAGTATCACAACACCTTCATAGGATGACTAGATCAATCCCATTATGCACGAACCATAGAAATTTTTTAGGAGATCACCTCCTGAATCTTCTCTCGTGTCATCTGCGATGATTCTAGCATTTGTTACATGATACGTAATTCTCATAACATGTATTCCCTTTGTTCTCACTAACATTCTGTGTATGTTTTCCATAGAAATACTAAACTGTGAATGAATTAAATATAAAAACAACATATTTAAGAATGTATATAGGTATCATGATGGATCATATGTCTCTTCAAAGACATTGCTTCATGGTTCATTATTAAGGAACTAAAAACATACAATATCAATTCAGTAATGGTAGGGGTTCGTGAAGATCAATTAATACTCATCCATAGTCATATTTCCCCACTAAAGAATTATAATCTATTATATACATATAACCCTTAATGTAGTTTAAGAATAATAGTATATTAAATGGGGATATAAATACAACATCAAATGAGACACCTCATTTTATTACTAGGATAAAAATCATCAGCATCTACTTACAGTGTCATGATGAATGCTAGCTTTCAAGAACACCAACTCATCTTTTGTTTTCCTGGTAAGACGAAAAACTCCATCAAAACCTCAAGCTAGTCCTCAGCTACCTTGGGGTTACATTAAGCTCAAAACCTGAGGGGTGATAGACATTGATACTCATAAGGAACACTCATCTTAAACGCCTCATTTGTTGTAACTACCAATACCTTGTTCTTCCCAACAGGTTTTTGTAAGATTGGTGAACCACCGTTGGTTAAAACCTCTGGAGCATATCACTATACCAAATACTCATCCATGGGTGAAAAATTATCATGATAAAAATCGTGAGTATTAGATTGAAAATTTAAAAGAGACACCCAAAAATAGAAAAGATGTGCCATAGTGAATGAGTATATATCTAGTGATTACTCAACAGGAACATGTATAAAAATATAAATTCCAATAAGATGCATATACAAATGTGTTCTCTATAAATATTTTATACATGTTCAGATTCTACTATGGATATTTCAATATCCTCTTGTATAAATACATTAGCTTCTACACCAACACTGGAGTCCCTGGACTGAGATCAAATCATCAATCATTTTTTCCTCAAAAAAATATCATAGACATCAATCCTACAGATAAACCTACTTCTGAAACAACATAGCCATCACCCAACCCAATGAGGAAAAAACCACGACTACCACAATCCCACCTTCAATAGGCTAGGGTATGAGGGAAAGTGTTCAGTTGAAATATCACTCAAATGGATTTTCATAGCCTATGGTACTTCAACACGGATAGAAACCATTAAGATCATAATATGATAAAAATTAAACCAATAGATAACAATGCATGAAAACATAAAAGAATCACAGAACTAGAGAATGAAATATGTTATATAAATAAATGGAAAATAAAAATCCCATAAAAATAATCTTACCATGAGTCCAACTCAATAAGTAGGTGAAGAATAATATTAATGTAACCATAGGAACACAACATTTTTTTCTATCTCACTGAGCTCCACTTGGTCTTTTTCTCTGTAGGATATTTTTAAATGTTACATTGTCTATATAATACCCCACACATGAAAACATGTCTACTGTAAAAGGGATAATTAAAGTACAAAACAGGAAACCGTGAAATCACTCAGATTATTTTATGAGTAATAATTGTCCAATAATCATAGGTTTACGTCACTGGATTATATAACAAGAATATAAAATACACTAAAAATGGAGACATTGTCTCAAGTTATTTCCAAAATCTGTAAAGACAACATCAAATTCCTTATTGAAGGTTCTATGACACACTTCTTGTGGAGGACACAATCTACGAGTCCGATAGTAGTGGTGGTGTCTATCTGGGATGTCATGATCATCAGTTCATTCAATAAGATGTACATGATTGATGTATGAAGTAAATGAAACATCAATGAGGATCAAACTCATTTCCATGAGATATAACAACTACCCAATCAATAATATGCCACTAAATAAAAAATAAATTTCCATATATTGAGTTTATCAATACACCATGTAATCCAACTAGGTAATAGATGATGATAAATGATCTCTATCGAGCCTCGTGGTGGGATTCACACAACTCTATCCATGATAGATGTTCCTTAGAGTGGATCACCATCCTTTACATAGGATGTGACTCTATACTAAACTCTTACAAAATGGACTAAAGGAGAATATACTAAAAATATTTTCAATGTTATTGTGGCAAATCTGTCTAATAATTTATTGAAGTAGTTCATGACATGTAATGGCAGTACACAACATCTCTCATCTGTAGCATGCTCTAAATGTGTATCATTGCTTGTTCCTATGTCCATGTAAATGTAAACTATGTGTTTGAGAATATATACTCTTAAGTATGTCTGTGAACATTTGGATTTATCCATGTATCGATACATGTGTCCATGTCTTTATACCTCTCTAGGTATAGAATAGTCATACATGTATGGGTCACACATTATGGCACATGTTTCAAATGGAATGTGATATGTTTTTCTCTATAGAATCCATAATACCACATAATGGTCCCAACATCGTGTGTTTTCCCATATCACACTCTGTGTATCACTGAATTTTCGAAATTCCATATGTGGTTCAAAAATATTTATCCAATCCCCCAGACTCCGATCAGGAAGCATCTAATTATTGTAAGTAATGAACTAGTCTGAATGATCCTTACAATCACTACACGCATTAATCCAACTACCATCCAGTATGGGAAAAAATCATTCACATCATTTTATGATAGATTAACCAAAAAATCAAAATAATTTACATTGATATAGTCTTGATCCATCATCTTAGGTCATTATAATTTTTTATATAATACCAAATATGTGTTACCAATCTATTTCACCATGAAACGACTGCACAATGATTAATTCTCCAATATTTTTTGGAACCATCAGTAAAAAACAAATGCAAATGATCATCGAATGATTAATTTTTTATTGAGAAATAGTTATAAAAAAGGTTTAGAAAACATATTTCGTGATCAGGTTGGCCTCAATCAATTTCCATTAAAAGGATGAATGGATATCCAAATAACAACATGAAATTTATCCATAATATTTGGAAAAATATGCACCCATAATACGAGTTATCCATGATTACACCTATTAGTAAACTGGACATTGTTGTTCAGAGGATATGAAAATGGGGAAATATGCGCAAAAAATCCAACCTATATGTGGATTAATTTTTTATGACGAAGGAATACTCATCATTTTCATTGGTAGCATCCTTGTATTTTATTATCAATAATGATCCCCAATCCGACATCTTTTTTTTCACCAAATCATTCTCCAATAATCTCCCAAAATTATCTGGATTATGTTTCCAATACTAATAATTTTTTATAATCATGTTTTAATTTAGAAAAAACAAGGTTTCTATGTTTTATGATATTTCTATTACTTTAATAGTGTTGGAAATCCTTGGTGATGTAGTGAATTATTTTTTTCTTATGTGTCTGTGAACAAATTTAATTAATAATGTTTTATTTTATAATATATAGGAATGATAAATGATTAAGGAGTCAGAATATGAAGTTCATAGAAAACTTGAGAATACATATCCATATTTTGAATGTTTCTAGTACATGTGTTTCCACATGTTCCTAGGGAAATAATCATGATTCCTCCCATAAATTTCCCTACAAGAACCACTTTACCAATGTTTCCCTACTAAACATTTTCATATAATAATAAATTTACATGATATATATCGTGGATCTAATATATGTCCATCATTTTGAATTAGTGATACATTCCTGTAAGGAATATGCAGTAGGTACATCTAGAGAAACATGTACCAAGATCGTAATCATAGTTATATACTCTACCACAACTATATTTTCATTCATTAATCTAGTGAAATATGTATTTCCTACTATATTGAGGTTATGAGATATAATATTTTGGTGAAGGTTTCCTACAAGTCGTCACGAAAAATTAAAAATTTGTATTTAGTATTGAATACTAATTTCATCTATTGGAGGGACTCATCATCCACTTTATTATTCACCAACATTACATTTAATCTTCACTGATGTACAACAAAAATTGAAAATTATTTACATTTTATTGATCAATTCTATTCATTTTTTAGGTTTGGGATACCAAAAAATTAAGGGGATAAAAATTCTAACACCACAATGAAATATCCTATTGTTTGGTACACCATTTCAATTCACCCTATCAATGTCTTAAAACGAATTCACAATTTGATATTCATGTTATTGGTTCACTAGTGTATCAGGTGTAACCATATTTTAAATATTTTATTCATACTCATTTCTAGAGCTTTGATAATATTATATCACGATAACAATTATAGAACAAAATTTAGTCATCAATATTATGTACCCATTGCCTGAAAAATTATAAATTTCCAAATTCAACCATCATTATAGTTTTCCTTATAAAAAATAACCCAATTTAACTTTTTTAATCATTAATAGAATATCATCATATAAAAGGATAAAAAATACCATCATAGTGGGAAGTCTATTCACTAATGTATGAAAATATATAATCATTAGTTAAACCCATAATAATAATAATAATATTTTATAAAATTTTTTATATAATGGATTTGTCTCAACACTACCATAATATCACAATGTTTAACATAAAGTGGTTAGCTACATCATCTTATGCTATACATTTAATTTCCTATAATTACTACATTATTTCTTCCCACCCAACATAATGACAGAAAAGTATGTCCATTTTTCTTACTTATCACCTTATATAATTGGATTGAGAATATTAATAGGTGCTACTAACCATAGATGATATCTGTAATACACCAACAATAGATATAAATTAATGGTATTTAGTAAATGATGGAAGTTGATTTTTACATAGAATCAAATAACATATCATAATAAGAAATAATTACCATAAAAACTATAAGATACCAGAGAAAATATACCCTTACAATGACATAAATAACAATAAATTAACATATGAGTAACATAAGAGAATGAAATAAAGTCTATAAGAAGAAGGCTCCATGACATGTCGACTCTCGTACAAATGGTTAATAACAATAGAGAAATATGTACAAACTACAAATATCCTTCTCTACTTGACATAATCATGTTTTCAATTAATGACACTATGTAGGTAAAAACATCCCCTATATTGTATCATGGTATAAAACATTTTAATACGCACAAATGATCACCAAATGTGATAAAAGATATCAATTAGTTGATAATCCCAAGATACCTCCCAATAAGAATGACTATGTCCATATAAAGTTTGAATAGTTTATATAAAACATGAGAGTGGTGTAATTCTATATGAATACAAAAAAAGAATACAATATTTGGTAGAGTATAATACACACACTATCGATCACAATTAAACCAAAAAATATTACAATATATAAAAATGTCACAACATTTTTTTTGAATTGGTATCTTTAAATATGTTCAAATATATATATATATATATATAATGATCCCAATATGTATTAATTTATTTTTTAATTATCATAAAAGAAGAATATAATTTTTATTGAAGTATTATTGTGGTTTATAAATTTGTTTTCTAAAAAATGATTTTTAATTATCTTCATAAAACTTATATCATTTTTTTCCAACTTTTACAAATTGTTTTTATAAAATAGAATTATATTTCACAAAAATAATTTATAATAAAAATAAAATTTATTTATTAGGATAATTATTGGAATATTTATTCTATTTATAATAATTTAAAATAATTTAAAATTTATTTATTAAATATGTAGATCTATTTTATATATCTAAATTTATCATTTTACATTAAAATTTTTTCAATGTATTTTATGAGACAGTAAAAAAATTTATTCTATTTATATAATAATAAATTAAACTATGATAAAAAAATTAAAATAATTGTTAAATTATTATATATAAAATATTTTAAATAAAAATACATATTTGATAGTTTTTAATGGATTATATTTATATTATATTGTTTTAATAAGGTTTCAAAATATAAATAAAATGAATAGTTTATAAAATGTCATTAATGTTATTTTAAAAGAAATTATATTCCATCAAATGATTTAAAATTCATGAAAATACAATATTTATTCAACTAAATCATATTTGTTTTAAAATATCATAAATAGTATATATATAAACCAATTTTCATTTTATTATAATTTTATTTTCCCAAATAGAATATCAATTTTGTTAGCATGGTAATTATCCAAAAGAGTTATCATGGAATTGAACAACAATGTTAGGGTAAAAAGATAATAAAAACATTTCTGCATGTTATTTTATGATACGATATTGACACTTCATAATCCTACCTTTGAATTAAGTCATTATTGATCCAATTTTCATTGAAAATTAATTTAATATTTTATATAATTGGAATAGTACATATCCACTAAAATATAAAAGGAAACATAGTATACTATTAATACAAACTTCAAAATAAACTTATTTCATTAATTCTCTTCTGAAATCCATTCTTAACATCAAAAAAAAAATTCTAGAGATAAATATTCTTATAGATTAACATCCTTATAGGGATTAAGGTGAAATGAATATAATGTTTTCCAAATAAGATTTATAGTCATTAACAGAATGTTTTAATTTTATTTCATCTTCTGAATCTGTCAAATCATCCTAATTTATGATTAAATAATAAATGTCATATATTAAAACAAATTATATATATTTAATTTAATTCATTTAGCAATATACATCTCCCCTTCTATCAAATAGTAATTGAAAATAGCATTCTTGTGTTTGGTGGACTACCATTATAAGAATCGATGCATTTTTTCCATTACCTCCTCTCATATATAATTAAAATTATGGATTTTGAGTTTATATTTTATATTCATGAAATATGTGACCTTTTTAAAATAGAATATTTCATTCTTCATATTACCATTACATCCCTTGAAAAAATATAATTTCATTCTTCCGTACATTTGGATTACCTCCCCTATAATGAAATGTGATTCAAATTTCTTCACCACATCATGTGGACAATTTATATATGTATGTTTGAAAAGTTAATAGGGAATTTATAAAATAATTACCATTATAGGTTGATAAAAAACACATACCTTCTTCCTATCATGATCATCCAAAAAATGATATCACTTCACATGAAATCATATGACTTACTGGTTCTTTGATGTCAACATAGTCGATTTTTTATAAAAATTGTTATTTTAGGGTTTGAATAGAATAGGTTAATTATAAAAGCATAAATTATTTCATTATACTTATTTTGTATATTATTTAATACTAAAATATTTGACCATAGTCAACCTACATATTCCAATTTGGATATACAATCCAATATCAAGAAAACATATAATGAGAAAATAATTGATTAAGTGAATGTTTAGTAAATGTAAATAATATAATATTAGTAGTAATAAAAATGAAAATAGTTGTAATAAAGAAAATAATTAAAATAAATTTTTTTTCACTATGATAGTGAAATTACCTAGAGATATAGACTCATAGTATGGGATTCACAACATTAAGAAACATAGTTTAACTTTTTAATGATTTTTATTCTTAATTATTTTATTTCTAATACACATAATTTAATTTGTTTCTAAATGTATTTATATTGAAATAAAATATATTAAAAATAGAATTTTATGTTTCATTTTACATTCATTTTAATGTACTGAAAATGACTATTTTAATATATTTTATATTTAATATTTTTACTTTCTCTATGGATGAATTTTTTTAAATTTTAACTTATTCAACATAGATAGGTTTTCCCACCACTATACACATTATTTTAAATTTTTTGTTTTTTTACAAGATATATTATTTCATTAAAAAATAATCGTCTAAATTTTTATTATTATTATCAATAATTGTTTAGAATGGAATTAATATTGTAAAACATGGAAATTGTTTTCATTTGGGTGAAATGTGTAATTTTTTAAATGTGTTACAATATTGTTATTGGCCATTAGACTTTTTTAGGATGAATGTTGATCCATTATAACCCATGGATGAGTGGTTCCATTGAAAACTATATAAATTTGGTTATTTTATAAGCCCTGGATTGGTGGGTCCATTATTAACAAAATTCAGGTTGTTCAATTGTAATAATGGATGGGAGGTTTTCTTATAAAATAGAAACACATTAAAAATTTATAATTTAATGATGAGTGGGTATATTATATCTTTTTTATGAATCAGGTAATGATCATTATGGATTATGAGAAAATACGTAATTCTATTTATCAGAATGATAAAAAATAATTTCATAATTTAAATTCATGATATATTTATGGATGATATATTTTCATGGAAATATTATGATTTCACAAGGTAATATATTGTTCTTATGTTTAAAATTAGGAATTTTATACATTATAAGGGTGAAATTTATTTCATTTTTTTAAAAGTTTTCATATGTTTATCATTAATGTAAAATAATCATTTGATTTTTATTCAACCATTAATATTTCATATAACTTATTTTATAAATATATGCGATGAAATGATAATTTTTTTTTGTAATAATGTTAATATTTTGATCCAAATAATTATTTTTTATCTAGGTGTATTTTTAATATATATTCCTAAAGTAATATTATTTTTTTCTTTTTATGTTCCTTAATGAACTTTTTTTACTAATGTGATGTTTACAAATTTATTGAAAATGTTTTAATGATGAGTAATTATAAATTTGAGTTAAAGGGAAATTTTTTTGTTGATATTTCAAAAAAATAAAAAAAATATTTCATAAATGTTTTCTATTTTGGGAAAACGTATAAAGAGGTTATGTAAACACTATGTTATAAAGTATTTATTTATGTAATTAATTTTTCAAAATAATATAATAGGCTACAAATAGAATAGTCATTAAAATATAAGGAAGGAATTATATTTTAGATATTCAGTTCAATAAATGAGTTTCGTTTGGTCTTTATAGTTAGTATTAGAATAATATATTAGGTATCATTATAGATTTGGATGTTTTCAAATATGATTTTATTTATAGTTATAAATAAAATAATATTTTTTTATGTTTTAGTTTTATAGAAGTTATAATTTTTTTATTCCCAATTTGAAGTTTCATGTGATTGGATTTTAAAATGATTAAGAGTATTTTGGGGGAATTTTATACTGACATAACCAGTGGGATTAATATCTTTATTAATTTTTTGAGGGAGTTTTTTTAATAAAAAATTAAGGTTTTTTTATAAAATTTAGAGTATACATGATATTGGATATTAATTGATATTTTTAATTATTATAATTGGTTCAAAATTTTTACTGGTAACCCTAGGACTAAAAAGTGATTTATTGATTAAGTGATTAATGTTATTTTTGATGAAGTTCCCTTGTTGGGGAACCATATATGATTTAAAAAAATAGATTATTATTTTGATTAATGGATAAAGGATGAATTATCTTTTCAAATAATATAAGACTGTAATGTGTCTTTGTGGTAATTATTTAAATTTAAGTAAATTATTAGAATATTTTTTAAAGTATATGATTAGGGATTATATTTTTTTTAATACGATACATTAAGAGTGATATATAAAATTTCGGGATAAATATAATTTTTTCAGAATAATATGGAAGTATACCATTATAATATTTTGGTTTTATTCATATTCATTAATATTTTATAGAATTATAAGGATTATTATTTATAAAAAGATCTATGTTTAACATTGACTTTTATTATTGATCTTTTAAAAGATTATTTATATTCTTTTATATAATGGCTTACTAATTTTAGGAATTATATTACCTTGTATAATGAATTATAATTTTTATTAATTGGTAATTATTGGCGGAATAACTATTTATCATTTTAAGGAATTATATAATACATTATAAGGTGATTTTATTGATTAATTCATAAATAATTCATCTTCAAAAATCATTAATTGTGAAAAAATAGATTGAGGAGAACATTAAATAAAAAAATTCTTATCAAGAATGTATATTTCCTTATATTCATAGTATATATGGTAAAATAATTTCTAAACCCTTATAAAAGGAACATAAATTGATAAATAATATAAAATTACACCCATTTTAAATAAATCAGTGATCTTTTCACAGCTCAATATTTTGTTAATTGTTTCATCATAAAAATTCATATAATCATTCATATTCTTGTGATCAATGATTTTTTCACTCATCATCATAAAAGTTTCTATATACCCTAGTACACAATTATCAACACAAAAAACATATATATCTCAAAATGGTGTTTCTAATCCCCACACGATGAATTCATGCACTTGGTATTAATAAAATATCAAAGGGAATTTTTTTCCTTAATGTTATGATAAATAAATTTATAGGTAAATTAATACATTGTCATTATTCATAGCATTAAACATGTATAATGAAACATCAACTGAAAGTTAACCGAACGAATATATCATATGAAAAATTACCTCATCATCATTAATTTAATATCTCAGAATAAATGTGAAAAAGTGCACTATGTTTCTCCAACCCCCATATTCACCCCAACTCCATTACTCCTCACACACACGAAATCCTTGTGTTTCCGCCCAATTTCTTGACCTGGCATACCAAAATATAAAACATCCCAAAGGTAATTTTTTTGTGTAAGATAAATAACCTACTAGGATATCTCAAAGAATTCAATAATCTATTAAAAAATAAGTCATTTATGATTAAATTTAAATAGAAATAAGGTATGTCAAATAATATTCCATACTTTAAATAAAACATTCATATAAATCAAGTTGTTTTTATACATTATAGAATAGGATGTAATGTGCATTTCTATAAATCAAGGTAATGAATAAAGGAAGTGCTATAATCAACAGCTTGTAAAAGTAAAATAAATACCCAAAAACATGTATATAGACCCTATAATTATTTTTTTATAGAATATAAGATTTTCATACATATAAATATAACATTAGAAATTATTGTTTGTGTAGACATCCAATGGAATGTGAAATCAGGATAGAACCAATCAACATCTCATTAGGGTTATGATTCTGAACCTGGTTTAGTGTGATTTTTAATTTTTAATATGTTATTTGGGTGTTAGAGTTGTAGAACTCATAGACTATTCAACCACTTCTATACTATGGTCACATGTACATCATGACATTTATCAATCAATCATGGGAAAATTATTAATTTCAATTAAATTCATCATTCACATTTCAAATTCCATATTTTCAAGTTCGATGTTTCTATTCAAATAGAAAAATCAATAACATGATTTCCTAAAATTCATGAATTTAAAAATCAAAATTAATTTAAGGAAATTTTATTTAGAAAAATATCAAAATAATTTAATCAAAACATTTACCAAATAAATTAATATTTCTCAAAATCTAATCATTTAATAAAATCCCCTTTAAAATGTCTTTTAATTCACAAATCCATTAATTATTTAAATAAATCATAAATTAAAATAAATTAGAAGATTTAAATTGAGAATGTTTTTAAAATAAACAAAAAAAATAAATAGATTGATTTTAGGTAAGTTATTTTTTTTTTCCACATATCATTAATCACGAGGGAAAATGGTAAAAAAAACTATAATAGGGAACACCAATACAGATTCGAAGGTGTAAAAGCTGACAAATAACTTCCTAGAAACACAAGACATTAGATGAATGTTTTAATCCATAAACATCATGATGATTTTTCAGTCTCAATGAAGGAGATAATTATAAATAATGGAATCCATATCATAGAATTCCCACTTATTAGAGATAAATCAAACACATTCACCAATTCCTCAATAAACAATGAATAAGGGTTGGAGAAGCAGAATCAAATCATGAGAGACTCCCCCAAGACAATATATCATGTTAGGTCAAATATGGCTTAATTTTGAGTTTAATATATTGTTTATGAATTTTTTTACCAAAGAAATGGCCACAAAACATCACCTAATTAAAAGTGTGAAAAGTGGTAAAATAATCCATTATATGGTGCAGAAATCTTATACCACTCCACAAGCAATACCAGAAAACTTGAGTACTAATTCATTAGTGAAATATGTTCCTATATAAATTATCAATAGGTTAAGGCTATAGAAAATACTACAAAATCGGTTGCAACCACCCTGAAAATGAAGAAAGATCCCCAAGTCAATCACTTGTCTATCCCTACCGTAGCTATCTCTGTAGGATGTAAAGGTGTCAAAATAGACATTAAAAATAAAATATGCTCCATAAACCACTATTATATAGTATATCACTACTCAACATAGTGTATAGGTTATTATATTATAATAAATATCCACCATGATGTAGCTTCATATTTTCAAACTCCAAAACTCTTCTAAAATTTGAAACACTACTAACATTTCAAATACACATCCTAAATATGGAATCAAAATAATGAATGTAAGTGTTATCTGAATAACGAATCATGTTTATATAAAAATACCACCATAAACTATTTAAAACACTATAAATCCTACAATACTGACCCCATATCATAGATATGAGTCCACTGCCCCCTCAATAGTTGAAAAAACTTCAAATTATACTGTATCAAATAATCATGTTGCAATAGAACATGAATGAGTGGTATGTAATTCCCAAAAATAACCTTTTCCTCATAATTCACAATCTGAACCGGCCATTAATTCATTGTTAAATCTTATTATGCATCAAGATCATCGTATATCAAAATATAAAATGGGTTAGAGAGATATTTCCAAATCCATGATACATGTTAAATATTATGAATCTGGGAAATATGATTTCAAAAAGGAAAATGGTAAGATATTGTTTCACCTTATTACAATATCTAAAAAGGAATGAGATATTTTTTTGAAATAATTACATTTTTCTGTATCCATATGTTTCCCAACACTGGTGAAACTATAAACAAACCCAGTCACCATCCAAAAATTCTATGATACCATAATGAAAAATGGCAAAATAATTATAGTTATTATATGATATCAATAACCTATGAAAAATCAACTGAATTTTTCTTTTAATATTTTTGAAAAAAAATCGGTCAAACCATAATTTTTCAAAAAATATAAAACATACACAGTACAGATTTACAAAGGAAGCCCTAAAAGGCCACAACTGATTCCATACATAAGAAAAAATAGGAAATATTGATGTATAAAATATCCAAATTATCGAATTGTTTATCAGACGCTCAACCAAAATCAGGATCATAGGCATGAATAATATCATACATGATTTGTATATCCAATTATGTCGTGATATACTTATGAAGATGATAATATATATTCAATCTATCCAATGATCCAAATAAATTCTATGTTCCACTTGAAAATATGATGTGAATATGGGATTATGATAATAAAATACAATATATAGTAATAAATGAAATATATCAATCATCCATATTTACAGATTACAAAAATCCACCACATTAGATCTATAAATAATAGAGATAAACTGAGTCACTTTGGCCAATTAGATAATCATTACCTATATCACATTTTTATTTATGGGGTATGAGGTATCCCAAAAAAATAAATTCCATATTATTCTTAATGAAATAAATTTCATTAACGGAAGGTGTAGAGGATAAACAAAAGGTTTCTAGTTCTCATCTTTGACCTATTAAAAAGTAAAAAAATAAAAAACAATGTGAGTGATGTCTCATATCAAACCTACCCACCAGAATTATCAAGGTATATCATAGAACATATTTGTGGGCATAGAGTGGACTACCCACTAATAATTATTTAAATCTCCCAAAATAGATTTTAATAGTGTAAAAGGAAAAACATAATTGTTCTTAGAGGAAAATAACACCCTCAAAAGTTAATAAAAACTCAAAAAAATTATCCCTTTAATTAATAGTGTCCACGAATCCATATAATACATATTCAAGTAGATTATAATGATATATAACCTCAACAAGAGATGAGTTATATTGAATACTTGTCAGAATAAAATCAACCTCATCAGCCTAAACTCCCTTATTCATACTAGTAAATATGTCAATATAATTCTAATTTGCTGATGGGGACTTCACATAACATGATATAAATTTCAAATTCATGTTATTAATAACGAAAATTTATCATTAAATGGGATTATGAAATGTCAAAATCATAATCCAACCTATAATATACCATAATCCTTTGTCATATATTCAAATATTATTGAGATATGAAATTACTATGGATTTTCTGACAAGAATTGATGAAACAACATTTTAAGAAAACATTATAAAGCTAAATCTTAAGAGTGTGCATCAAGGATGAGAGATCCAGATGACATGTTAGATATTTATCAATATTTTTCTTATGATTTTAGATACCAAAGGCCACCATTTTATCACCATACAAGAGAACACCACCTAAAACTAATGAATTAAATTAGTATAAATCCCCTACACAACAATTGGAAGAGTCAACACATGTGAAATTCCAAAATATGATTCAACAATTCAAACTAATTATAATTCATTGAATAAAATAAAAAATTCACTCCTTTTGTACTGATATTGGACATTTGAGAAGAAGACATCAAAAAACATTGAAAAAACAATGGAGTCTCCCCGCTAAAATATGGATTCTCAAAATATCACTAATATTCCATGTTTTTTAATATGAAATAATAGTCCCCACATTGTCAAATGTGAATGAAAGTATATGTTTCAGGACTATGAGTCCAAATAAAATCTATTACCATTTATAGAAATGGAATATCAATAACATTGATTAATGTCATTGATATATCCAGATATCTAGAGAAATGATTGGATGGTGCAGATGATGCTCATCAATTTTAGAGTAAAAGAATATTTCATCCAAAAATACTATTATTAAAAACCCATGGTATGAAAGAAATATGGTGTTAATAAATTCAATAAAACATACGGTGAATTACTTATAACAAAATTCCTAAAAATTTACTCTAAATGTAAAATTTAAGTTCGAATAAAATTCATTGAGATGTATGTTTACTTATTTCACAATTATTAGTCACCAGACTGAGGATCAGCTTTCAAGAACCACTCCTCCGTATTAAAATTATTAATGAAATATTCTATATGATGCAAAAAATACTTTTTATTTATCAAAACATGGTTGAGTTTTTTGGAAATCAATACAAGTATGATGTTTCCAATTAGATATAATTTAGAAAAAGGATCCACCCAAGGTTACACACTAATGTTTAAAACCATATATCAAATATATCATACAGTTTGGTTTTCAAATTTTTAAATTTATCTATTACTATTTTTTATGAATGAATATATATAGTAATAGTGACCAATATAAAATTAATAGATAACAATGCCTCCCTTTCTTGATAAATACAAGAAAAATACGGTGGAAACAAATGAAGAAACAATATCGACAACGATGGAAGTTAACCACATAGATATTAATTCTCTAAATAAAATTAAAACACTAATATTACTATATCGAACTTTTGGGGGTCAAAATCAAAACAGTATTATGTCTAATTATCCCTAAAAACATGACACATCCCATCAAGAGATTAGTTGGAGATCAGATTATGATTACATTGAAGTCATTATCTATAGGTTATAAATGTGCCCATCCAAAAAAGTACATAAATAAGATTCTTCTTGAGAAACAATTAATATCACGTGACACTGATTTTTGATAATGATAAGACTCATTATGGGTATTAGAGACCCCAATATCTTCATATTCCATGGGGAAATAATTATGTCAATAATATAAGTGGAACTCTCCCAATGAATGTTTCAAAAGTCCAGGAAATGAGTTGTTATTGACAAATGTGATGCAGAGGTATCAAAATAACCTATTACTAAATATAAAGATACAATGATTGTTCTTATTAATATTTTTTGTACCACATCAGCATCCTATTATTATTTATCCACTAACTGAAGATTCTTTATTCTAGATGTATGTGGTTGAAACCCCATGTTTAATTATATGAATGAATCATACTATCATTGGGTTCTAATGATCCAATATTAAAAACCATGGTATAAATAATATAAAATATCCTTTTTTGTGTCTACAGTGACTATAAGAACCGAAACAATTTGGATCTTCAAAAAAATCCCCCTCATATTCTACAAAATTCCACTGTAAAATAAAGCAAATGAGAGTCTTCGAAATACAATCAATGGTATAAATAAATAAAATTACTAAAATTATCCTCGAGACTAATATAATTACCTTTTTTATATAAAAGGACCAATAGAACTCTCAATTGTAGTAATATGAATTCCCCACATCCCTAACATACAAGACATGAAAAGCTCTCCCCTCATTGATCTATCTAATATGTATGCATAAAAGGTTAGATCCAACATTAAAATATGAGATAAAATATTTTAAAAATGAACCATAATTAATATTAATTTCATAATTTTATCATATATTATTACCTCATGAAAAAAACATAACATCTTCTATAAAAGTATCCTCATACCATGTCAAAGTATTAACACCACATCTGATTTTTTGAAAATCCATTGAATTGTAAAAAAATATCATATCTGGATAGAAAAAATCTTTTACAGAGGATATAATTACATTAAATTCATGAAAATAATGTATCATAGCTATATCAATAATTAACCAAATCATCTTTCCAGGCCCTTCATCATTAGACATAGTACACTCCATCTTTGAAGCATTGGTAATTTAAACGAAATAAAAAAACTACCCAATATTTTCAACCAATTCTATAACATTTGAAGCTCAGTGAGACACTATAAGGGTCGATATTCTTGTGAAGAAAATCATAAAATTATATCTATATCTATAAAATTGAGGATCTGAAATTGAAACTGAATAATGGGAAAATATACATTTCCATGACAAATGAATACATAATCCAATATCTCAGTGAGGTTCTTATAAACTAGAGTGTTCTCTATTCATTGTTTTTCAAAAAAACAATCATAAGTCTATTTAGAATTCTTTATTGGAAAATTTTACTATTTAACTTAAAAATTAACAAAACATAAGTTAGGATACTCATATAATTAAATCTATACAAATATATAGAATTATCAATTATAAATATTAGTTTAAAACTTATGTAAATACCAAATTTTAATATTATTTGTTGAAAATGTATAAAATCTTATCATTTCATTCTTAATGAGAACTTTTAAAAAACAACCTATTTCGATAATGGATTAATATGATGATAGATAGCTAGGAACATTCGTTAATATTTCATTAAGCCCCAAAAATCATACATGTAGTCTATAAAGATATCCCAAAACTACATAATGAGAACAAATAATGATCCAAAAAATGCCTTCTGATACCACATTATAATGAACCAATATTTACACACTATTATAATTGAACTCTAACTGAATTAAACATAGAATCATAGTCTTTTTTGATCCACAATGGTTAGAGATAAAAACATCGAATTAACAAGATATATAATGGAACTACTTTTCTATAAAGATACAATAAAACATAGTATAAAATATATCAATATGTAGACAATATTATAAAATCACCTCAAGAAGAAATAAAAATCAAATGATATATATTAATTATAATATATAATCTAATAGACATCATATCACCATTAAAAAAAGATCTCAGAATCCATAAAAATCATGTGGATTATAGGTCCACTGATCACCACCATCACTCCCAACCCTATTCTCAAGCAGAGAAACAAACTCAAAGTAGTTCATTCCCATTTCCCAGACGTCACATAATAAAAGCTGAATGCACCTAATGGTAAATTTAGGTGTGAGAGATAAATGTAACAATAAGTTCTGAAGAAAATTCAATAAGAATTTCTAATACAAATAAACTTTTAATGAAATAATATAAATAAAAAAAGGCATAAAAATAGAAAAAAATAATTATAATTATGTATTAGTCATAGTAAAATATGTGGTATATATATTAACATAGATTTTAGTGAACATTTTAGTAAATCAATGGAATGAATAAAATATGTTTTATAATCAATGGAAAGTAATAATAAAATAAAAATTCAATAATATGTATATAACACCTATAGTTATTTAACACTAGGATGAAGGATACTCATACATTTTGTTCAACTATAATAGATCAATTTGTGTCCACAAATCCATTGTTTGAGTCAATTAGTATATATTCATTCAAAACCACATTATTTCAATCATAATGATCTTAGTTTTGGTAGGGTTTTCATATCTAATCAGTTTCTATAGAGTCTGAGTCCTAACATTTTATCCAGGTAACACACTAACTACACATACTCATATTTCATTCAATAAATTAATCAATTAATCATGGAATAATCATTCATTTCAGTTTAGTTAAAAAACCATAGGTCAAATTCTTAATTATCATGTTTCAATATGCATTTATATTTGATAAAAAAATCAATAATTTTAACCAATGTATTAAATATAAAATCCATCGATATTTTAACTCAATATTTTCAATGATCAGTATTCAAATAATTTCATCGAATCATTTAGAAACTCATTACATCTTCCACAAAATCCATTTATTTTATAAAATCTATTTATATTTTTCTATTCATTTCAAAAATAATTTAAATTTTTAAATCAATAAAGAAATCAAATTAATTATAGGATTAAAATTATGAATAATTTTATGATAAAAAATCATGAATTGTATATATTATTATGAAATTACATAAAATTTTAACTCTATTAAATCGCATGATAAAATGATCAATCATCTAGAATATGAATTCCAAGACAGAGGCTAAGGCATGAATGATTAAGATGGAATCCCTAGAATCATATCCCATGAGATGAACATTACAATCCAAAAACATTATAATACTTTTGACAATCAAATAATTCATTAAATAAAAAATTGGGGATTATATATGGAAGAAATGTTACATAAAAGTTTGAAAAAAATTGCATCTTGCGGTGCTTCAATCCTAAAATAATGGAGGATAGTAGCACAAAAATGCCTTATGTGTGCATCCCAATAGCCAAAGCATCAAAAAATATTTGAATGTGCTAAATGTTTTAAATTAAAATGTAATTTGAGAATTTAGGTTTTTGAAAGAAATTTCTATACTAAAACCCCACATGACTAGGTCGAAAAGGCGTAAAAATAACAAAGGCTATAGCCAAACCACTATCTGCTAAATTTCATCCCCAATTAAATATGTAAAATACTACCATATTTTATTTTCCTTGGGTAAGGATATAGTGTATAGAACACACTATGATGTAAATACACAAAAATATCAGAATAATCCCAACTCAATCACTCATTTCTTCATGCCACAATAAGCACTACATGTCGTAAGGGTGTCAAAATTGGTCGAACCTTCCAAAACTAACACAATAAACCCTACAATTTAGAAGATCCATTCCCACTACAAATTATACTAGAAAAATTTATATCATATATCCATTATAATATATCACACTATAGGCTAATAAAATAAATCTCTTTAAATTTAAAAACAATTCTCAATCACCAGAAACACACAACAAAATTGGGATCCAAATAGGGTAGGTTTGTAGAATATACAAGTGGATATAGGATTTGACAATGTCTATAATTTTATGTAAATTAATTTTTCCCTAATGACGAAATTTTAATTTCTCTCTAATTTTATCATATTTGGAATCCCAATATGTTTTATTCAATACGATCTTCAAACACCATTGTTTAGTCTTTTTAATAAAAAGATTTATTAACAATTTTTATAATGTGGGATATCGAAAAAGGTATTTTAAAATTTAATCTTTTATTACATAGTTCATGTTCAAATTTTTTAAATGAATGTTTTCAATGGTGGGTTCAATGTAATATGATAATATATGAAAATAAGTTTATTATGCATGATCGTGTATATTATAATGCATTTAGGAATATAAATATTACAATTATACCCTTGTCATTTAATTTGTGGATATGCATATGAATCACCATATTATATAATATATATAATGATTGTACCACATACTAATTAATTGACTAATTATTGAAAATAAGAATTCAGTTTTTATTAATGTTATTTTATGTTTCAATAATATATTTCTCTCAAAAATTACATTTTTTTCTTTATGAGAAAATATTATATTTAATTATTTCCACTATTTGATAATTATTTTTTTAAAATTAAAATAACTTTTTAAATCAATATTTAATTATTATCTTGGTGGGAATTATTTGGATTTATTTTAATGAATTATTTCTAAATGAATAGAAAAAATCTGTTATTTTTTTGCAAAATTTATATTTAATTCCAGAATGTAAAATGTTTAATTTTTTCAACGGAATCAATATGAAATTATTTAAATTATATCATTAATAAAACAATTAGGTATATTGGAATTAATTTCATTATTAAATATGGAATTTAATCATTTTTATATTTGGTAACCTGTTTTGATAAAAAAAAAATTGGTCTATGTCTTCAAATAAAATTATTTTATAAGACATATATAAATTAATTTTTATAAAATGAATAATTATAATTAATCATGTTGTCCAAAGATGAATATTGTGACCCTTAATTGTCTCTTTTAATTGTAACTATAATAAATTTATGTCTTCATAGAAAGGGTGAATCAAATAATTATGGTTATAAATAATAAGATAATGACTAAAAAATGACTCCAAAACATTATCTAATCAAATTGGATTAGTTTATGTCAACCATATCTATGTATGTCAATGCAAATATACTTAAATTGTAAAATATTTCATTGATTATCATCATTATACTATTTTATGCAATGAAAATTTAATATTTTCATTTTTATTTTTATTATTATTGATAAATTTTTTAATCCAAGATAAAAGGGCATGTTATCAGATATAAAAGGGTTATTTAATTATAAATTATTTCAGACATGATAATTTGTTTGTAGTTTTTATTTATCTATTAATTACATTAAATGCTTATGAAATGCCTACAGAAATTTTATTCCATTAATAAAATAAATAAAATGATTTTAAAAATTTTAATATAAAGATTTTGTGTATGAAAAATTGTATCCAATTCATTTTTATTTATAAATAATATATTAGTTATGTTGGAAAGGATTATATTCTAATTAAATAGTTTTTGTGTAATTTCCCAAGTAAAATTAAATGATTACTTCCAAAAATGACATTAATGTTATTTTATATGAATTAATAATTTATTAAAATATTAAAAATAGCTCAAATTCCTATATTCAACCAAGAAATTTATGATTAAAAATTTCATATATGGTCTATGTGTCCTCAAATATTTTTTCGTGTTACAATATGTAACCCTAAAGTGTGAAAACATCATTAACGTAATAGTTATCAAAACGGGATTATGTGGGTCAAAAATAATAGTCAAGCGAGAAAACATAACTAAAAAATTTTAAAATTTTATAATATGAATGTATTTTTAACAAAAATCATCATATATTCTAATTATATTATCATGTATCATTTATTCCATTGATAGTTAACTTAATAATTTATGTAATTCAATGACTTCCCCTCCCCTCACTTATAAAAGGAAACCATTCCCCCATTAAATTTACACATAAAATTAGTATTATTTATGATGATCCATATAAAAATTCATTCCTAGATTACCTCTCAATGTTCTAATCATTGGTTTTTTGGATTAATACAAACCTTATATGTTTTAATGTATAATTAAAAATATGTTATATGAAGAAAATGTATACAGTTTAACCAAATCCTATAGATTTATTTTGTCGAATATCACTTTCGCATACACATCAACTATAGTAATATAATAAATCCATTATCAAATAATAATTTAGATGTTTAGATATTTATTTAATAACATATATTAATATTTTTTTCCATAAAATTTTAAGCAAAACTATGTTTCATTTGTATGGAATAGTACAGTGTCATGATTAAATATAATTCATTTTAAGTCACCATATAACAAAAAATTTTATAATGATATATAAAATGAATATATATGATATTCATGACATAATATTTTCTATGAAATTATAATGGAGAATAATTATCTCAAAATTAAGGAAATTTAATAATGGAAATTACATTTTTTTATGTGTAGACTACCACCATTACAAAGAAATGTGATTTATTTTTAATCCATGTATCACATGGATTGTATAAATATGTATATTTTAAAAAGGAATATAGATTTTATTGAATAATGAAAATTTATAACTGATAAAATAACAATTACCTTCTTTCTATCATGATCATGTAAAAAACAGAAACATTACTCATGTTTATATATGGAATACATTATCCATGATTTTAGCATATTTTATATTTGAGAACCATAATTCACGGTGTTTTAAAAATTATAATTTTTGTAAGAAAATTATACTCAGGTTATGTTTTTTAATATAGAGTTGATGGAATAATGATAACGTTTACAATACTAAACATACCAAATCCATTTATGACGTAGGATCCAAATATCATCAAAACTTATAATATGAACGTAATTGATTATTTAATTGTATAAAACATGAATAAAATAAATAATATGAATAATTAAAATGATAATGGTTATTTAATTAATAAGTAATAAACTAATGTTTATTATTTATCATTGTATAGTACGTAGATTAAAAGAATGGCTCAGAGAATGTGACATATTAATTTTAAAACAAGGTTTTAAATTATTTAAATAGTTAATTTCTAAATAGTTTTCATAAATGAAATTATTCATCATGTGATCATATTTATGTATATACATATTTTTAAAAGAGATAAATTTGGAATTTTATCTCTATTTATTTCATTATTTAATATTTTTATAAAAAAAATTAAATTTTTTATAATAAATTTTATTAATTTCATTATAAAAGAAGAAATATATTGTATTTTAATGTATATTATGTCCCCAATTTTTCATTCCACTAAAAAAATTACTTGAGGTTTTCATTATTTTAAAAACATTTTTGGTTCTTAAAATAAAAAACATATTTCCATTTTTGGTAACTATTTTTTAAAATGGATTTAATATTAATGGATAATTCAATATATATAAATTTTTTATGAGTGAAAATATATTTTTTCATAATTTATAATTATGATATATTTATTGGGATCTGTGGTTTTATTATAATCAATCGATTGGTGGTATATTTATAATCAAAGGATAGGTGGTTACTATATAAACTATGGATGGGTGGTTCCATTATAAAACATGGTTGGGTGAATCCATTATAAAAAATAGTCTGGTGGTTCCATCATAAACTAGGTATGATTGGTTAAACTATAATACATGGAAGAGTGGATCCATTTTAACCATCTAATGCCTTGGGTAGTCATCACAGTGGAATATATACTTCAGGTTATTCAATTTGTAACACCGATATGTAAATGATGTCCCAAGTTACCTATATATATTATTTTGAATAAATATGTTTTTATATAATTCCTTTGAATTAACCTGGTATTATAATGTGAGTATGTTTAACATAAGGTATATGGAATTTTGTAATGGTAAAATGTATATGTTTTATTGAAACCATTTTCAAAATTCTTTTTTGATTTCAGAGGACCCATTGGGTTATTTATTTATTCTACTAGGATTCTTTAACAAATGTTTTTAGAAAATTTTATGGTATTAGTGTTCACTTCCTAGGTAAAAAAATATTTATTTTGATCTAAGAGATTATTAATAAAGGAATATAATTATAAATATTCAAAAACATATTGATTACAAAATTTTTTTAACCCCCTTAATTAATTTATTTTACTCATTACACATTATAAAATGTCTTTCATAATTTTTTAATGATACATCAGGTCATATGTAGACTCATAACGAAAATACCTATGATATTTTATGAAAATACATGTTTTTGTTTCATAAAATATTAGTTTTTTTTTGGAAAGAATTGATACTAATAGGATATTTCAACATTCTAATGTACTATTTATTTATTTAAAGAGTATTAACAAATTCATTAAAATTGTAAATCTAAAAATATAATAAAAATATTTTTTATTTCAATTTAATTTTAGTGAGTGTATTCATGAATTTATTAATGATATTTTGTTATAATAAGTGGAGAAAAATTATATATTTAAATCCTTAAAATATTCCATGTAAAACATTATGAAAGTATTTTAAAACCGTTTATTTCATAAATTTCATAATAATTTTAATTTCAAGGCAAATAACACAAATATTCATGCAACCATTAACCTTTCTATGCTAGTGATCGAAGATTCATCCAATTTCCAAGACATCACTTGGTGAACCATTTTGACGAGGGTAATTTCATACCCCTATTCCACCCCATTATGACCGAGGTACTTTTATTATCATATTCTACGCCTTTTTATAAAAAATTATTATTATATGGTTACTCAATGTTATAAATTTAAAAAAATTAACCATAATTTCCATTTTTTAATTCTAATTCGTTTCATATAATATAAAATTGGAATTTTGAAAATATTTCTCCACATATAATTATAATAATTTATAAGAAAAATTAATTAATGATGATGTAATCATGTTCATGAATAATAGAGTGATACAGAAGCGACCTAACTCATGTTTTTTTGGAAAAAACATTGTTAGGAGTTTCTATGTCTC
This sequence comes from Viscum album, assembly GCA_963277665.1. Classification (NCBI taxonomy): domain Eukaryota; kingdom Viridiplantae; phylum Streptophyta; class Magnoliopsida; order Santalales; family Viscaceae; genus Viscum; species Viscum album. Next base: position 346,513,421 of record OY728166.1, on the reverse strand, counting down.
AATAGTATTCATTTTGTTCATTTTCTAATTCCCAAGGATATTATATCAATATAATTCCAGACACATAGATAATGATATTAGAAATCCATCTATCGATTTATTATAAAGAACCCAATCAGATAAAATACAATATGTTGAATGAGATCTGATATATTGATTTATATATTTATATTCTCTATGATTCATTAGAATTGGAGACTAGAATATGATGATTACTGGAAATTTCATAGGGTATTCGTTCATGTATAGGGTTAGAGTGAATGAAACCATATGGTGATTTACAATTGTATAATACACTAAAATGATAGTTTGTGGACTAATTCATGATGTGCATTGGGAATTCATGTTAGGAATTCCACAATATGTAGCTTATATCAAAAAAATGTCCTCCTTGTTTTATTTAATAGAAAAAATCTTTTATGTATTTAACTATTTTCATTACATGAACAACCACAATGAAACACAAAAATAAAATATTCAGTCTATGAAATAACTCATGTAATATTCCAAGGATTGAATCACATTGTTAAACCACCATTCACAATGTTAATATTTCTATAACATTTAATGTTTCCATATTCTTAGTTTTTCTCCATATTACAGCTCTAAAAAATATAAATAATTTTTCAATGACACCAATATTATTATATAATGAATAAAATTACTGCATAATTCTAACTGAGGGTGCTACAATGAAAAACCCAAAAACTCTTCCATACACATTCCATGATATACAATACATCTCTTATATGAAACACTATCATATCAAAACAAGTATGTCCAATTTGAGATAACAACACTCAAACTAAATCATCACTACATCTAAATCCCCATATTGGTAGTCACAAGGTAAAAATACCAATTATATCCTCCCTCACATAGGTATATATTATTATCATAAACATCTACTGATGGGTCTCACCATATCCATGTCGAAACCAATATGGAGATTATTCTTCTATGAACAATATTATGATACACTCTATTTGAGAATGATTACTATAACACTTCTAAACCAAAATTCATGATATCAATGCAACACTATAAATAAATTACCATTTATAATGACTACGTGTGACTATCTCACTATATCTAGGGGCCAACATAATGTTCTAATCTCTAGTCATTCTAGGATCACTACTATCTTAATCATCAAATTATATTAAAATTTCATTAATAATGTGGGTAAAAATATCTAGTGTAAAATCATTTTTTCTCACCTTAGGGTTTTTATTACAATTCATAGTTAAAAAATAATGACATGTTCTATAATTATGCACATGTTTCCAACCTAAGATTTTATTATCCAATCTGTTAAAACATCTAATATAACCAGAACATATTTTACGAATCACAAAACATTTATCCACCTATGATATGATATCTTACAGAAGGGTTATTCTCCCATTTACAGTATTAACTACCTTGCTACCATTGTAAAAAGTTCCTCAAAAATCTAATATGTTCTCATATCAAATCCTAGAAAAATTTATCACCTCAACCTTGAACAGACAGTAAGCATGATCACATATAAAAAATAAATATATTTTTTCAGTCTCATATGATTAATCAATAAATAATATAAATTCACCATTTTTTATCATTATATGCTTCAGGTTGACCTTTATCGTAGAAAATTATATTCAGATTAGTAATAGTCCCTATATGAATCTATATATAAAATAGGTACCATACATAAAATTTTTAAATATTCTCATACACGTTGATAAATTTCCCTAAAAAACATTCCAAATCCGGACACAAACCTCTAAATTCCTTTTGATCTTTTGAATAAAATCATCAATATATTTTACAGATTATCCAAATCGATATCCTCCAAATCAAATGGGTGTTTGTTCCCCTATCAATTGTTCCTACAACGCTAATCAAAGTCAAATTATTCACACATAATAAATCCAAGTACCACACATGTAGAAAGAATATGACTCCCAAAAACATCTTAATATTATATATATAGTTGAAACTATGTTTTTTATTTCAAAAAATCCTAGGTTATCTAGTGTTAGGGCCTTCTAGAATATCTCTCACCACTTATGGTACATTAAAACAACAAAAATCTACCCCTTCTTTTTATATCAATGATAAAATATTAAAGAACAGATCCTAATATCTCATCATGAACCACATAGAAATAATATGTCTATCCATCAAAATAATCATTCCCTATGAAACAATTATATATTAAAAAATCACTATATTCACTTTACATCACAATGGTTAAATGCATCTCATACTCCATTCATCCACCATCTCAATTATATATTCCATCTAATTGAACCCCATTCTTGATTAAAAAAAATATCCTTGACATACATCACCTGTGCTTATACGTCGATGTGAAATATCACTTACAATCATATACTCTATTGTGATTTAAGAAATATATATATCAATACATGTTATGTCAATGAAACACAAAAGTGAATCAATCATAATCAGTCATCTAAATATTAATACTTCCCCTCATGTACTAGGGTCATATCCACTTGTATATTATGAAATCACACAATTATGTTTCATATTATCAAAATAAGACATGTTTTTAGGAATGTATAATACCACCATGAAAATATATGGGAAACCCCATATAGGTTACTATGATAAAATTATGTATAAAAATGTCTTCTTAATTCAAATATAGAATCATGAAATATAATTGCAATCCCAATCAATCTCGGGATCATCACGGAGGAATATAATTCTTTTCACATCCCTTGATGGGCCACAACACATCCATTTCAAAAGGGAATATATTTCCTTCATTGGATAGATTCCCAATATGTGATCTATATGACCATCCTTCAAAATAAATCCACCCATCCGATTATCATTTCATAAAACAATTATATGAAAACACCATCTATGTTATTATTGAGAAATTAAAATAATAAACCCTCAATAAAATTTAAATTAAAATTAAACAAGATCCAAAAATAGAAATATATTTTACATTCCAAATATCATCAGTATTTATAAAATTCATGATTAAATTGTAAAAGATCTAAAATCATAAAAAACATATCAAATAATCACATCATAATACAATAAATATTATAACAATATCATTTTCAATGTAATAGATCCGATACATCATCTCTATTGGGACGAGTTATACCTTTAAATGGTTCTCATGAAATCCTTGAGAATGATATACCATAATACATAATATATCCCATTTACCAAGATAGAATATACCAAATAGTAAGACAATTGAAATGATTCTTGGATATAACTTTGTAATTCCATAGTCTAAGACAAATCATCAGTTCCATGAATAATGAAATCACAATAATATAGGTCTACCTCTTTAAATAGTAGTTTCTCAATAATTAAAATTTCGGTTTATATTTTCATCATAGAAATTACCACCTTCATATTAGTGTTAAAATAAAATAGATATAATGAAAAAAATTCTCCTCAATAATATGAACACATATTAATAAATATATGTCCCTCATATTAGAAATTAATTTTAATCCTTATAATAAAACCACCAACCCCCACCGTAACCATATCATATAAAAAACTAATGAACTAGTGAAAAAAATACATTAAGGCTTACTAGAAAACATTATACTAATTATACATCATCATCCATGATATCCATGTTTAACATAGAACTATAGAAATCTTAAATCGAATGACCTTTGATAAGGATTTATGCACAAATTCAATTGCGAAAGGCACAATTTTGAAGGGTGTGACTGAAAAATCAATAAGAAACCACCAATATTCTTCCAAAAAATTACTAGTATTGATGATTATGTAAATAATCCTATATGTGGATAAATAAAAATATGTAAAATAATTGTTAAATAATGACCATTTATCCTCATTCTGTAAAGTGACACAAGAGGACAAATAAAACACCTTTTTCAAGTATCATATGTGTTTAAAAATTCATTATAATGAACCAAATATAACATAAATCCATATAAAATCATTTTTCACATTTATTAATTTGAATTTTTAATAATATAAACCCCATTATTTAGAATTTTATTATCTTTTATGATTTTATACCTAATAATTTTATTTATGAAAATTATTCTCCATCTCTTGGGATTTCTTATAATATAAGACCCATCCTAGACATATCCACCATAATTCTTCTATTCATAAAATATAGAATTGGAAACATCAGAAAAGGATAGTTCATTTACTTCAAAAGGTTTAAAAGGAATGTATAAATATGAAATCATATATGAGAACAATATAAAAATAATTGTAATAGATTAAGACCCTAACATACAGATGCATACATAAAATGAAATATAACAGAAATAATCTTTCCTAGTATGAGTATATCTCATAAAAATAGATCATAGTCATATGAGTGATGAATAATCAACAATTAATCATGATCATGAGATCATATCTGTAGAATAAATCATATGACCAAGGAATACATATAATTAGTGAAAAACATTTCCTTAGTCATGTCTAACAACAAATACCATTAATACATTATGGAAAAAGACCATTATATTATTATTTTACTCCCCATAGAAATATACAAACATGAAAAAGTACAATAGTGTACTAGGTTCACTCGTCAATATCATTCTTATAATCTCATGATATAATATATTTTACTAATGAATTAGAGGATTAAATAATTATGATCCCACCCAGAACATAATTTAAATTATACATAGGTGAGCTAAAAAACATGACAACATTCATATTTCAACATCATATAATTTACCAATGGAAACGAGAAGGGTTTAATGAAATACTATAGAGAAAATTTAAAATTTTATTCATATAAATATGTTGAATAGTAGTACATGAACCTATCACAAGACTAATATAAATAATTTAATATCATGTTGAGATATATTAAACAAAATAATTTAATATTATATGATATTTATCTTCAAAAAAAGTTGAAATATTAGTATTCAATTCAAAATAATTTAAGTTTAAATTAATTTGATGATTTATTTGAAAATTTTACAATTTCTTAAAATTGAATAATCATTATAATGGTGAGATAAGGTTTTTATAGATATATCTTATTAAGGTATGACAATATTAAAATGAATCATATGGGAATGAAAAACAATTCAATATTTTTATTATAAAATTACAAATACTAGTAAAATACTAAATTAATTAAGGAACAATTAAAAATATGGCATTTATAAAATGAATTTGGATATTATATATTAATATTCTTGACTGAGAAAATTATTTGGTATAGTTTAACATAAAAGTGTATGATACAATTAGTTATTTTTAATGGCAATAAAAATTGATATAGTATAATTTTATGAAGAATTAAGGCCATTAGCGAATAATACAGATTTTCTTTTTGAGGGAATGTTAAAAAAAATTTCTGGGATATAGATATGTTCATAAAAGATTGATTTTATAAATTTAAGTTGTATGAAACCTTTAAAACATTATTGACATTTAATTCAAAAACACAAAAAGGTATAACAAAATTTGGCTCCATGAATAACATATATTTAATGATAATTATGTTGAATATAAATCTATGTGATGTTTATAAACAATAATATAGTTTGTATGTTAAATACAATACAAATATTTGTTATGTGAAATTTAGGTGGGGAAACCCTTAAATTTTCCTCCCAACAATCCCAAAAAATTTAATTAGATGTTTAATAAAAATAACCATCGTAATAATTTTTTAGAGCCATATTATTATTTATTACCTATAATATTTTTTAATAATAATCATTTTGTAAGAATTTTTTAGTAAGATATTGTTTATCAACATCTTATGGTGTTTAAAAAATCATCTTCTACTTATATGTTTTCTAAAAGATATGTTTTAAAACATTATTTGATACCAATTTTTCATTTATGGATTATTAAAGATATTAAAACAAAAAGGATTTAATTATTTATACATATTCGTGTTTACTAGAATAAAACTATTAGAATAGTTCTATAGAAACAAATACATGTTGAGATTATTTTTGGAAATTTACAAATATTCACATATTAAATTATAATGATCAATATTTTTAATTTAAAGAATTTATTACAATACTCATGATATATATTACTAATTTTAATTATATACATTCTTAATATATATTTTATTTACTACCATATTATATGTGATGAAATAGAATTAGTCACACCACTGAGGTAGTAGTCTATACATAAATACAAAAAATTGTTTTTTGTTTTCCATAGAATGCATATATTGTAGAAATAAATTTATATTTTCATAATATTAATAGTTTTATAAATATAATTTCTAAAAAACCCAATTTCACATGATATTATTTTATGTCAATATAGACCTGAAAAATTGCTCTAGGATTCCATATTACATGCATAATAGGAAGGTTATTCTATTTTTTCAATGGTTATAAGGGGAATAAATATTGATTATTCTATATGTATAATAGAACATTATTATTCCAATGATAGTGATTTAATTGTTATTGAATGGTATTATAATCATTGATTTCATAGAAGAATACAAAAGGACATATAAAGAAATTTATTGTTTTAAGAATTTATTCGTAACACATGGAAGCAATCCTTGCAATATTTGATTGAAAAATTTAGGGGTGGTAATTTCTATAAGGCCCCAGCCTTAATCCTTACTTAATCTTGAGTTATTACAATATTACACATTGAGACTCTTTTCGAGTTTAGATTTTTAGGGAATTAGATCATAAAACTTGCATTACATTCTACTTATAAACAAATTGGTTATATAAAGATAGTATTCTCCATTCCCATCAATGGAAACATATTTAAAATGAAACATGGATTCTTTCTTGACACTTCCTTGGCACTATCATCATATCATGTACCTTTCTATTGACCTGTGTAAAACATTTCAAAAAACATGGGATGAGCATAAAAAGCTCAGCAAGGGATATAAAAATATGGATAGGAAACATGGGCACATATATACATAAGAATGAAATCATACTTTACCCATAAAACATAAGCACTTTCATATACCTCATCAAATCATGAATAAATCATAGAAATCATAAGACATAAAGGTAACTTGAGGCATTCATAACAATCTTACGTAGGGAGTAATCCTCTTGGTTACGTATTGAATACCCATCACAATATATTCCCTAAATCGACTCGGAGAAACCTTAACGTTTCACTCCTTCGGGTTACTCAATGCATTGGAGATCTATATCGGGCTCACCCACCCTTAGTTTATCACGGAACCACCCGTCTTCATAATAATGCCCATGAACCTCAACAGAATCGTATCAAATAAAACATCCATAAAGGAAACATAAAATTCCCACCTTTCAATCACAAGATATCAATACAACACATTGAAATAAAAATATTATGAAAACCATTTTAAATACCAAAATAAAAGAAAAGTAAAACAGGGTATTTATTTTTCTTTTAAAAAGAAGGTTTTGCTTGTAGAGGAAGCTGAAACTCAAATAAAGGTCATGGCAGCGGAGAAGTAATTGTCGCCACATACGTACGACAAAACATTCCCTTTTGACGTTTAGTAAAACGCTTCGTATAAAAAAATATTCCTTTTGGGTAAACGTAAAGGTCAATGTGGTTTATACACCATATAAAAGAAGGTTGTGTATAAAACAAAATATGCCTCAATGAAAGGAGATTGAGACGAAGTCCCATACCTCGGGTCGGACTTTACTCGATCGTTCTTTAATGTCCTGATTAATAAACTTGATATAATTTATACTTGTTTAAGAACCGTTTTAAAGTTAATTATTCCTTTTTTTCACTTATTTCCATGTCATGAACACTATGTAATTATTTAAGTTAATAACGGTCGTTTTAAGGATCATTGGTACTTGAGTCAAAAATAAGCCCTTTATAATTACAAGTTGTTCATTTATCCATTATATCCAGAATGGTATTCATGATATAGATATCATATATGTCATATATATCCAGTAAATTCATGCATTTATAATATTACATAATCATTTAGAGGTAAGAAATGAAATGCACCGTTAATGGAGATGGTAAGCCGTACGTACACATGAACGTTACTTTCATTTCTATTTCGTATTTTATAGAATGGAATAATAATGACATAATGGTATATTATAATTCCAGTTTAATATCATATTTAATATCATAATTCCATCCTTTATACGTCCCATATATGGTATTTAACGAATCAAATCATTTTGAGGGGGCGGTAGTCCGCACTTTCTTAAATGAACATATCGTGTTTTCCATAATGGGAACCATAAAGGTATGCCAAAAATGAAAAATACAGAATCTTAAGGAAAACATAAAAATATTATATATCATATATAAATATAGTTTCATCTTAATGGCCACCTTTGAAGGTGTTAAATGAATGTTGAACAATCATCGTTTCGGGAGGCAGAAATTCGCCATCCACGGAAACAGTTTATTCTTCAACCATTAGATGTAGGTGTGTGTAAGTGTAGCTATAATCATTTTGATAAAAACATCCTAGTATATTTAAGATACTGTATTTGTTACAAAGTAAATGAATAAAAAGAGTTTAGGGGGTTGGAGAAGCAAAATAATACAAAAGGACTCAAGTGAATACATTACCATAAAATCGGGTAACTCCCTTTGGATAAAACTCAAAGGCTTCCTTGGGAAGACTTATGCCAATATTGAGGCTTCAAGTAGTAAGATAGTGATGTGGGGAGAAAAAAATGGGCAGGGGTTGGCCGAGCCAAAGGCAGGGAGTGTGGGTAACGAGGTAGAGGTGGGCGCCTTTTATAAAAGGAGAGGAGGGGCACTCTTCGAATGTAAAGAAATGATACTTTATTTGAAAATGATTTTCGGATTCAAAAGGTCCCACATTGATATAATTAGAGGGTAAGGTGATAAGGGTTCGAAATACACCCATCCAATAGGTTTTAGACATGTGTAGGTTATATATTTTACATTATCATTTCATTTTATTTAAATCCTTTATTAATGAGGTCATCGATGCATCATCATGATGTCATAAATAATTTATTTTATTTAATATCTAAAAATTATGAAAAAAATACTATGATGTAGGAAATAGTTTTATATTTCAAATGAATATTTATAGTCTAAAATATCATCTATGTAGACAAAGTTAACAATTTTTTAATCAGGTGATACATTCTTGTTATATTTACTTTCTTTAAAAAAAATAATAAGATAACAAGTCACTTTCTGCAAAAGTGATTCCATGGGGTCCCCAAGTTTGGAACAAGACATCCCATGGTAGCCATGAAACAACCAGTAGAATTAAGACACATTTTGGTGTCATTTTTTATTATTATGATATTATTTTATTATCCTTAACTACCTGATTACTCATTAATCAAGATAATTAAAGATAATTACCGTCGTTACTATTCATAATGTCCAAAAACAAAAGATTCTTGATTACATAATTTGGACCTTCTAATTCAGAATATGTAATCCATTTTTCCAAATTCCAAACACAGAAATTGAAATAATTAATCTTAAAATAATTCCCATTGTTAAAACAAATAGCGGGTTTTTTTGAAACAATATCTACGAAAAGTTTGGCATTAGTTTATGCCCAATTCCATAGTGAAATTATTCCAAATGACAATCATTGGATTAAATGGTAAAAATAAATTCTAATTTAACTTTAAAACCAAGTCAAAAGATAATATAATCATATAAATAAATTAGATTAAAAAGCAATTTTGATGTAAAATGCAGTATTTTTCACCATTCATTAAAAAATGAACATTGTAAGAAAAATACAAAAAATTCACACAAAGTAAATTTTGATATCCCAATCCGAAAGAATAAGTTTATTTTTATAGAAATAGCTTATAAAATTTTCAAAAGATAGATTTAAAAATGGTTTTCCATCAAAAGGCAGTAAAACAATATTTTAAAAAATATTAGTGTATTCCATGCTTAATATTAGATTTATTTTCATTTTAAGCCTCTAAAACACTATATAATTCATTAATAGACATAGATAAAAATATCTATTATTCATTACTTAATTGGGATGTTACATCCTTCCCCCCTTTAGAATATTTTATTCCCCGCAATTTATTTACTTATCAAATATATGGGGGTACTTATCCCTCATTACATTTTCAGATTCCCAAGTTGCCTCTTCCATCATGTCGTTTTCCCAAAAAACATTTAACTAATTAATCACCTTATTCCGTAACACTTGCTCCCTGTGGTCAATAATCTGGACCAGTTTTTCCTCATAAGATAGGTTCTCTTCCAGCTGAACTACCTCTGGACTCAAAACATGAGATGGATCTAGCTTGTACTTTCTCAGCATCGAAACATTAAAAACATTGTGCACCTGAGATAATCTCGGAGTTAAAGCCACCCGGAATGAAACTGATCCAACTCTCTCCAGACTTTCATATGGTATAATGAACCTTGGACTCAGCTTTCCTTTCTTACCAAATCTCATCACACTTTTCCATGGTGAGACTTTGAGAAAAACATGATCACCTACCTCAAAAGTTAGATCATTCCTCCTGTTGTCTGCACAACTCTTCTGCCTACTCTGAGCTGTTCTCATGTGTTTCTAACTTCCCTAATAATATTTCGAACAAGCTCGTAGCATATCCTCCATGGTCTGAATGGTTCGTTCTGACTGGCCATCTGATTGAGGATGAAATGTTGTACTAAAATTTAATTCAGTACCCAACGACTTCTGAAGGCCTTTCCAAAAGATAGAAGTGAACCTGGTATCACGGTCATATACAATGGAGAGTGGAACTCCATGTAACTTGACTATCTCTTTAAGATACAAATGGGAAAGTTGATCTACAGATATAGTATCTCCTATAGCAAGGAAATGATCATATTTAGTCAAGAGATCAACAATAACCCAGATTGCATTATTACCTCGAGATATCTTCAGTAATCCCACAACAAAGTCCATGGATATATTCTCTCATTTCCTCTCTAGAACTAGTAAGGGATGAAGTATCCATTTCGGTAATTGCTGCTCTGCTTTAACCTGTTGACAAGTCAAACACTTCACAGTAAAATCAGAAATATCTATTTTAATTCCATCCCACTAGTAATACTCCCGCAGATCTCTGTACATCATAGTACTGCCAGGATGAACTGAAAACGGAGAACTATGAGCTTCACATAACAACTCTCTCTTCAACTGTGAATCACAATGCACACACAATCTCTTCCCAATTCTCAAAACGCAATCATTATCAATGTTGAATTCAGGCAACTTACCTATCAAAACCATCTCTATCTTTTTTTGTAACTCACTATCTTGCTTATGTGCTTGATTGATTCTATCTGATATAGATGATCTCACTGATACCTGAAACAAAATAGAAGAACTTCCTGCACCAACAACATCTATGCCAAGGTTCATCAAATCCTTAATCAACGGATCGTGTTCCAAACGCAACATTGCTAATGAAGCATTACTTTTTCGACTCAAAGAATCAGCCAATTTATTTTCTTTTCGCGGATGGTAATGAGTTATACAATAATAATCCTTGATTAATTCCATCCATATCCTTTGTCTCATGTACAATTCTTTCTGAGTGAATATATACTTTAAACGTTTGTGATCAGTATATATTTCACACTATACTCCATACAAATGATGCCTCCAAATATTTAAAGAAAAAACAACAGCAGCTAATTCCAAATCATTTGTAGGGTAATTTACCTCATCAGTTTTCAACTGACGTGAAGCATAAGCAATTACCTGATAATTCTGCATTAGGACGCAACCAAGTCCTTTCAATGAATCATCACTGTATATAGCAAACTCACCATTCCTAGAAGGCAGTGCCAAAACTAGAGCATTCACCAATCTTTTTTTCAATTCCTGAAAACAATTATCACATTCTTTTGTCCAGATAAACATAACACCCTTCCGATTTATCTTAGTCATTAGACTAGATAACCATGAAAAATATCTAACCAACCTTCGGTAATATCATGCCAAACCAAGGAAACTACGAATCTCTATTTTATTTGTGGGTCTTGGCCATTCTTCAACAACCTTTGTTTTTGCAGGATCAACGGTTATCCCATCTTTAGAAACAATGTGACCAAGGAAAGAAATTTGTTGCATCCAAAACTCACACCTGCTGAATTTTCCATACAGTTTCTTTTCATTTATGGTTTTCAAAATAACCCTTAAATGTCTTTTATGCTCCACTTTACTTTTAGAAAACACCAAAATAGCATCAATGAAAACCACCACAAACATATCCAATAACTCATGGAAAATTCTATTCATTAAGTCCATGAATACAGCAGGTGGATTGGTTAGCCCAAAAGACATTAGAACAAATTCATAATGGCCATATCTTATACGAAATGCAGTCTTCGAAACATCTACTTCCTTTACCTTCACCTGATGGTACCCCGATCTCAGGTCAATCTTTGAAAAATACTGAGCTCCCTGGAGCTGATACAACTTCATTTGATGGCCCGACATCTGCTGAAGTAGTTGAAAAGGATTTCACCACCCCTTTCTGCTTGTAGTCTAACTGCTTCCCATCACTCAAGCTCTTTGTTGGACACTCGTTTGCATAGTGACCATCTCATTGCACTTAAAACATTTCACTAACTGTAAATCAAATTTGGTCTTGCATTCACCTTGATCTTTTTCAGTGCAATCACGAGCCTTATGTCCCATCTTGTCACATCGGTATCACTTTCCAGAATTCAGAAGACATTCCCCATCATTCATTTTCCCACATTTATCACAAACTGAAAACTTATTTTTCTTACCATTAGACCTTTTTCAAGAATTCTTTCCTTTCTCCTGCCACCTCAGTCTCTTCTTCTGTTGGTTGTTATAGAACACTTGATCATCAGCAAACTCTATTTCCACCTTCTCAGAAAATCGAACAAGATTTTAATAACTTTTTAACTCACGAGAAGCTAATTAACTTCAATAACTTGGCTTTAATCCTGTTTAAAAATGATTGATTTTACTATCAAGGTCTTGGAAAAAATATGGAGCATACCTTGCAAATCGAGTGAACCATTCTTCATAGGTAGCCACTGAGTTTTCCTCTTGCCTCAATTCCATGAATTGTTTTTCCTTCCTAAGTCGAGCAGCCTTAGGAAAATACTTTTCATGAAACATACCTTTGAATTTATCCCAGTCGAGAGAATCAATCTCATCAGCGTCCCTGAGATTTTTAACCATCGTCCACCACTGATCTGCTTCACCCTCCAAACGGTAAATAGCAAGACTAACCTTTTGATTGTCTGAGCACCCCATGACATCGAAAATCTTCTCCAGTGCTTTAATCCACCCTTCAGATAGCATAGGGTTAGATGATCCTCTGAATGATTGGGGATGTTGCCTCATGAAATGTTCCACCACTGACATGTTCCTCTGCGGTTGATTTGGCTGATCTCATGTATGGATACCACTGCCATTTATCGCTTGAGTCAACTGCGCCATTACTACAGCAAACTGTTCAGTTCCAATTTTGACCATCTCAGGATGTTGATTCGGAAGGTTATTTTCTTCTGCATATTTTCCTAGCACTTCTTCCCTTTTCCTCTATGGAAAACCATTCGGAACAAACATGTCTTAGATGAAGCAACATGGTAATATTCAAATACTATATCACTTAAATTTGACCATAAAAAATAAATAAATAAATAAATATTTCTGTATAATCATTTAATAGAATTCTAACTCCTAAAGTTATCTAAACCGACCTTTGATACCAACTATAAGGCCCCAACCTTAAACCTTACTTAAACTTGAGTTATTACAAGATTACACATTGAGGATCTTTTCAGGTTTAGATTTTTAAATAATTAAATCATAAATCATACATTGCATTCTACATATAAACAAATTGGTTACGTAAAGATAGTATTATTCATTCCCATCAATGGAAAAATATTTAAAATAAAACATGGATTCTTTCTTGACACTTCCTTTAAACTATCATCATATCATGTACCTTTCCCTTGACCTGTGAAAAACATTTCAAAAAACATGGGATGAGCATAAAAATCTCAGTAAGGGATATAAAAATATTGAATGGAAACATGGGTACATATATACATAAGAATGAAATCATTGTTTACCCATAAAACATAATCACATAAATATACCTCATCAAATCATGAATAAATCATAGAAATCATAAGACATAAAGGTAATTTGAGGCATTCATAACATTCTTACATAGGGAGTAACCCTCTTGGTTACGTTTGGAATACCCATCACAGTATATTCCCTAAATCTCTTTGGAGAAACCTTAACGTTTCACTGATTCGCATTACCCAATGCATTGGAGAGCTATATCGGGCTCACCTGCCCTTACTTTATCACGGAACCACCCGTCTTCATAATAATGCCCATGAACCTCAACATAATCATATAACATAAAACATGCATAAGGGAAACATAAAATTCTCACCTTTCAATTACAAGATATCAATACAACACATTGATATAAAAACATTATGAAAACCATTTTCAATACCAAAAAAAGAAAAGTAAAGCAGGGTATTTATTTTTCTTCTAAAAAGAAGGTATGGCTTGTAGAGGAAACCGAAACTCAAATAATAGTCATGGGGGTGGAGAAGTCATTGGCACCGCATACGTATGACAAAATAATCCATTTTGAATTTAGTAAAATGCTTCATATAAAAAAAGATTCTTTTTGGATAAAAGTAAAATTCAAAGGGGATTATACACCATATAAAAGAAGTTTGTGTATAAAACAAAATATGCCTTAATGAAATGAGATTGAGACGAAGTCCCATACCTCAGGTCCGACTTGACTCGATCATTCGTTAATGTCCTGAATATAAACATGAGTTAATTTCTACTTGTTTAAGAACCTTTTTAATGTTCATTAATCCTTTTGTATCACTTATTACCATGTCGTGAACACTATGTAATTATTTATGTTAATAACGATCGTTTTAACGATCATTGGTACTTGAGTAAAAAATAAGCCCTTTATAATTACAAGTTGTTCATGTATCCATTATATAATGAATGGTATTCATGATTTAGATATCATATATTTCATATATATCTAGTACATGCATGAATTTATAATATTACATAATCATTTAGAGGTAAGAAATGAAATGCACCGTTCATAGAGATGGTAAGCCGTACGTACGCATGCACGCTACTTTCATTTTTATTTCTTATATTATAGAATGGAATTAGAATGATATAAAGGTATATTATAATTATAGTGTAATATCATATATAATATCATAACTCCATCTCTTATACGTCGCACATATGGTATTTAATGAATCAAATCACTTTGAGGGGGCGGTAGTCCGCACTTCCTTAAATGAAGATATCGTGTTTACCCAAAATGGGAACCATAAGGGTATGGAAAAAATGAAAAATACAGAAGCTTAAGGAAAACATAAACATATTATATATCATATATAAATATATTTTCATCTTAATGGCCACCTTTGAAGGTGTTAAAAGTATGTTGAACAATCATCATTTCAGGAGGCAGAAATTCGCTATCCACGGAAACCATATGTTCTTTAACCACTAGATGTAGGTGTGTGTAATTGTAGCACAAATACTTCTTATAAAAACATCCTAGTATATTGAAGATACTGTATTTTTTACAAAATAAATGAATAAAAAGAGTTTAGGGGGTTGGAGAAGCAAAATGAATCAAAAGGACTCAAGTAAATACATTACCTTAAAATCGGGTAACTCACTTTGGTTTAAACTCAACGGCATCCTTGGGAAGGATTCTACCAAAAGTGAGGCTTCAAGGAGTAAGATAGGGATGTGGAGAGACAAAATGGGCAGGTTTTGGCCGAGCCAAAGGCTTTGGGAGTGTGGGAAAGGAGGATGAGGTGGGGGCCTTTTATAAGAGGAGAGGAGGGGCACTCTTGGAACGTAAAGAAATGTTACTTTATTTGAAAATGATTTTCGAATTCAAAAGGCCCCACATTGATATAATTCGAGGGTATGGTGATACGGGTTCGAAATCCACCCATCCAATAGGTTTTGGACATGTGTAGGTCATATATTTTACATTATCATTTCATTTTATTTAAATCCTTTATTAATGAGGTAATTGCTGCATCATCATGATGTTATAAATAATTTAATTTATTTAAAGTCTAAAAATTATAAATAAAATAATATGATGTAGGAAATGTTTTTCTATTTCCAATGAATATTTATAGTCTAAAATATCATCTATATCGACAAAATTAAAAATGTTTTAATCCGCTGATACATTATTGTTATATTTACTTTCTTTAAAAAAAGATACCAAGTCACTTTCTGCAAAAGTGATTCCATGGGGTCCCCAAGATTGGCACAAGAAATCCCATGGTCGGCCATGAGAAAACCAGTAGAATTGGGACACATTTTGGTGTCATTTTTTATTATTATGATATTATTGTATTATCCTTAACTACCCGATTACTCATTAATCACGATAATTAAAGATAATTACCGTTGTTACTATTCATAATGTCCAAAAACAAAAGAGTCTTGATTAAATAATTTGGACCTTATGATTCCAAATATTTAATCCATTTTACCAAATTATAAACACAGAAATTGCAATAATTGATTTAAAAATAATTCTCGTTGTTAAAACAAATAGCGGGTTTTTTTGATACAATATCTATGAAAAGATTGGCTTTAGTTTATGCCCAATTCCAATGTGAAATTAATCCTAATGACCACCATTGGATTAAATGGTAAAAATATATTCTAATTTATCTTTAAAACAAATTCAAAATATAATCTATTGATATAAATAAATTAGATTAAAAAGCAGTTTTGATGTAAAATGCAGTACTTTTCACTATTCATTAAAAAATGAACATTGTCAGAAAAATACATAAAATTCACACAAAGTAAATTTTGATGTCCCAATCATAATGAATATGTTTATTTTGACAGAAATATCTTATAAAATTGTCAAAAGATAGATTTAAAAATGGTTTTCCATCAAAAGGGAGTAAAACAATCTTTTAAAAAATATTAGTGTATTCCATGCTTAAGATTGGATTTATTTTCATTTTAATCCTCTAAAACACTATTTAATTAATTAATAGACATATATAAAAATATATATTATTCATTATTTACTTGGGATGTTACAATTTCAGTAGAATAAAACATATAATAATTTTCTAGGTGTAGGGGGGTATATAGGGTCAAGTAATAATAAATATTTTATATTTTATATTAAATGGAATGAGTGTGTAATTTTTATATTAATAGGTGAAAAATTAAATGTGTGAGGTCCAAAGTGTTAATTGATAGAGATAAAAATAGTGTTAGTTGAGAAATCTAATCTCCACATATTTAGATAATTTATTTGATGAAATTTAATCTTTTTTCTCTTTATTTTCATCTATTACAGTTATTCAATTTTACTATGATAACAAATTTTTAAATCTCAATAACATATTTTTATTTTCAAACTATAATTACAATAATTAGATAATATTAATACTACCATTCCAAATATGATAAAAAAATTGCTAATATTTAATAAAAAATAATAATAATAATAATTAATTTTGAAACTAAAAATGGTATAACACATAAAGTTTTTTATTTAAACTATAAAATATCATTATAAATATAAATTAATTGTTTTTAAAATAATATTAATATATATTAATATATTATATTAAATATAAAAAATAATTTTTTCAATTAAGATTGATTCATCAACTTTTATTTCATGTTTATTTTCTAATAATTCCATAAGAATCTATTTAGTTTTTAATAATATTTTATTAACCATTCTATTAAAAAAATATTTTAAACAAATCTAATAACATACTAAAATATGTTTTTTTAAAGATAAAACATTATGTTCATTTTTTGAAATTATAAGATGATATTTAAAAAATTCTTTTAAATAAATCATTTATTGACCCAAAAACATTAATTTTAAACATAAAATGATTTATTACATTTTTATTTCTTATAATTAATTTTTGTAATTATGTTTTATTTATTTTAATTTCGTTATTGTTTAATTTAATTGTTGTAAAAAACTATTTACATATGCATGGTATTTAAATCAATATAATATAAAGATGAAATACAATATATTAATGGGAAAATAATTTTATATACAAGGGGTGCTATATGCTAAATCAAGCCAAATAGGTGAAATATTAGATACCCCTAATTCTCATTAGGGTATCAATGAGGGGGACCTCTTTCGGATCATTGAACATGTTTTAAAAATATTACATGCTTTGGTAATTACATTATTAGAACATCATATCACATGCACATGGGGGAACCATCCTCTATGGAATAACATATCACTTCTAGTAGGGGGGATCATTCTCTAAAGAACCCCATATCATATACAACCTAGGGGCCACATCTGTCACCTGGAGACCGTTTAAAATATAAAACATGGCGATGAATTCCTCACATGAATAGTTATTGGGTCCTTATTACCTAGGGATTATAAGTCCACCTCGAAAAAAAATAAATTATAAAATCAAGGTGATATTTCCCACAATACCACATATATAATATATCATTTTCCCAAGGTCATATCCATTACCTACAACCAATACTAGGCCATGTTTTCTAATTTTGATATAACCATCCATGATTCTTGATAACTAATACATATAATTACACACCATGGTGTATTATTTATCATTGATTACTTTATATATCATTCACACAAAAGGGGACTACTTTCCATTCTTTGATCTCACTTGTGTAACACTATTATTATAGTCCTTCAATATCTTGCGCAAAAAATCTAGGAACTATCCAAACCCATTTACCCTTTAAATATGTCCAGATAATGATAGTCAGGATCACATAATCACTATATGAAGTTCCATTTAGTATCCTATTAACCATAATGGATTCCAATAGCATTCTTCATACACTTACCAATACCAAATCACATTAAAAAATCATCATCACAACCCCTATTTTACTTTTAGAGTATAATAAATTTACTTACCATAGCATCAATTATTTGGTAAAAATAATCTTCCCACTTCAAAATCATATTTCAATTCTATAATGAAGTACTATACAAGGCTATCTCCCAATAAGAACCCTATAAATTAAATTCGAAACCATCAATATATCCATATGGACCTAACATGGGTCTCATATCATATCAATCAAAGTAGATATATCAACAAATAAACTAGAGGAATCACTTTTTTAACAAGTAATTTAGAACAAAAAGACATATCACACATTTGGAATGACCATGGGACCAATATACACTAATATAGGTGTTCCCATCATATGATTGATATTTAATCATTTCAACCATAACCACTATGTCTAAGACCACCATGAATTCTAAACTATCATTAAAAAAATTAGACTTCAAAATTATCATATTTCATAATATCTGTGAACCTATCTCGAGTCTCTTATTTCTATATCCATTATCTCCTCCCCCATCCAAGAAAAGTAAATATTCTATTTGATATAAGAATCATCAGATCATGGACTCTAAATGTATTGAATCTAATCTGAATTATCACTAAGAAAAATATGTCTCATTAAATTCATTTACACTCCAACATATAAATTTTATTAGATATAGAATATTTATTTTTGGATTCCAGTCACTGAAGACCGATACAACAAATTACAGTTCAAGGATCAATCATGGAAAATAAGACATCAGTTCCAAGAATGTGGTTTTTAGGATAAACATTCTGTTAATTTTAATGTGTGATCATACTCGAGTGGAGAAACAATATTTGATATAAATATGATCAACTTTATATTCTTCATGATGAATTTTTGGGACCACATACAAAATTTTTATTTATTCACATTATGAAAACTAAATATTCATTTCCCAAGATTGTCTAGGAGTTTTCAAAGATCATATGAATACTCATCATCCTGTCTTCATCCACAATATCCAAATATTTTATTATAACACATTATAAAAATTTATTCAACCTAATCAAATGTTTTATAATAACAAAAGAACACACTAGGTAACATCCTCTAATTGATACCAAGATAAATGACATGGAAATATCATGTGGGGTAATGCTAACACTTATATGACCAAAATAACATAAACATAACTCTCAATAACATATTATGTTAAATAAATATTATTAATAAATTAGATAAAATTTATTATATTGAATACCATGAACTAAAAAAAAAGAAAAAATATCAGTACATCCTAGTAAGACACTCTCTAATTAATCCTTGTAAATTTCTCATCATGTTATCCTGATTCCACCACGATTTTATAGAATTGATATCAACACCATCATGAACAAGCGTGGATACCCTTATACCTGGATAGTCGATCCAATATTGACATTAACTAAAGGATATTATTGATCACCATGTGTTGGTGACTAGCAGATATAATAATACAACATAATAATGGTAAAACATTTTTCACAAAAAAATGGATGAAACATATTCAATTCATTATGCTCAAAATAAAATTTGACTGGGAGAAGACCACTAGAAGTAAACTATGTATATAAACCCCAATTACAACCACATTGTACCAAATACTATAATAACATGATAAATAACAAATGTACTACTGTCCACAAAATTCCAAGCACAAAGGTGTTAACAACCTAAATCACGTCCATTTGTCACTTTTCCATTTAAATTACATGGAATAAAAATTTCTAAAAATGCCCAATGGAAAAGATAGGCTCTGAGATAAAATTTTAGTAGGTTATCACCATGTTTTCCATATTTATATGACAAAATAACTAGAAAAATAATTTTTTCAATTTTATTCATATCATTATTACTAGTATAATAATAAATTTTAAAACAACTTTCTTGTCATTTTAATTAATAGAAATAATTCAAACAATGGATTGATATTTTTTATATAAAAAAGTATATTCATTTTCATAAGGAAAATGTAAATTAGTTTTATAATAAGTGTTATATATATAAATTTAATCATTAATGAGAAATATGGTCATCTTACAAGAGGTATGATAGTTTTAGTTTTTTGGATCTCCAAACACTTATATAGTGAGAACTATTATGTGCACAAATGTCTGTTCAAAGCTGGTCAGTGAGGAGTAACCAACATCCTATTAAGAATATATTCTAAAAATTATATTATATTATTTTTGTTAAGTCATAATCTATTATTATGAAAATTATAAAATAGAATTTTGTCCCTAGCAACACACTAACTACATAGGCTTGCATGTGCTCAAAAAAAACAATTGAAAAATTATTTCCTAACTATTTAAAATAATATTTTCCCATATCCAATTTCAATATTCCAATTTAACAATTAAAACCAAAGAATGTTTTTTATTAATTAATGAATTTTCATGATAAAAAATTACAGGGTTATTATCAATATAATTTAATATATTTTTCTCAAATACCAATTTCAAATCTATTTTTCCAAAATAATTTTAGAATACTATCAAATTTAATCATATCACAAATCAAAGGAAATAGGGATTATTGAAAATTTTTAATGAATTTTTTTTTCAATTTCTGGTCATAACTAAATTATGTTTTTAAAATTTAATTATAATCATTCAAAAAAAAAGAATACAAATCATTGTTAAAATAGTTGGCCAATCATAAATTGAACCACCTACTGAAGATCATGATATAACATGACACAACACTAGTTAGGTGATTCTACAATGATAAATGTAAAAAATGATGATATAAGAATCAAAACAATATTCAAGATACCAAACAAGTATGTGTTGTTCTCAAAACAATATGAAGATCTTACAAACCCTAAAGAGGAGATAAGATGATAAGGGGAGATACCCAAAAGTGAATATTTACATAATTTGAGAAGATAGAAAATTATTCTTCATGCTTTGATATAAATATAACGGTGTTTGGAGGAGAGAAAATGTTTCCTTAAGAGGATTATGAACCTTGGATATAGTGATACTAAGAATTATGGTTGAGCAAAAAGTAGAAAGAGTGTTCATTAATTTATTAAAATAATTTTTGGAAATAAATTTTCTCATTATCATGTATTGTTGGGTAAGGCCAAAAGGGTTTTCCAACCCAATGACCCCAGAAAGTGGATCATGGTTTCCAGAAGGTAAAAAAATGGTTTTGAAAACTATGTTCCATTTATGAAATGTATTATTTCCTTAGTAAAACTGGTTTAATAAAACTATGTTCCAACCATGAAAAACCCATGGTCTGTCTATTTTTTTAAATTATTCCCCAAAACTACCTCAAACTAACCCTAACTAAATAATGATAAAATTAAAGGATTAAAGAGGAACTGAATAATGTATAAAGATCTTATAACCTCACAAACATAGACACCTTTTCCCCATTAAACATATCAATAAGATTTCATGTCAAAAAAGATGAGGCGAGAAATCTCTCATTAGGTTCTCCCACCCCTACGTCTCTTGATTATTAGATTCATGTTTCAATAGAACATAAATAGAAGGTACAATCCTAACATAATGTACATTGGATTCGAAATAATAAATCCCAATTAGACGCTCAGTCATTTTTAAATTTGGCTCAATGTCGAGATCAATCTATCTCAGAATATGAGAATGATCAGAAAGATACATTCACATCTGTGATATATGGAAACCGTTATGTATCGATGAAAAATGTGGAGGACATTATATCTGGTAATATTATATTCTCACCTATTAGAAAACCACCTATGGTCTCATAATTTGTTGTGAATGAATCTTCTTACACCCATGCCATTTATGACCCAAACAATGTGAAATTTTCCAAAAACACCAGCTCATGAACTGATGATTCTATTGGTACATTATAGAGATAAAAAAAAGAATTAAACCAGAACTATACCATCACTAATATATTATGAATAAACTAATTACATTATGTCGACTCATGAACCATGATTGAATAATTAAATAAATTTAACTAGTCTCTGACCAACACAATGTAGACTTATAATGCCTCCAAACACAAGCCCTCAAAAGAGCCATTATAATAAATGAACTGTAAATGTTATTATTAGAAAACTCATCAAACCCAAAATTATCGTCCCATTCCCCAAAAAAAATTCATGATGTAGGAATAGATCTTATTCTCAAGAATGTATAAACCTCTATATGTTTATCCATCTGATATTCAATGTTATGACTTACTAAAATGATCCTTATATCTTAGTTCCTCCTAAACACCAATCAAAAATAGAGAATTAAAACATGGATCTCTATTAGAGACTATATAATATTGAACTCTTTGAAAAAAACCACTCTCACATATATCCTTCCTAGATCGCCAATATTCATGGAATCATTAATGGATATAAACTGAGATGATTTAGTCATCCGATTACTCATAACCCATATTGTGTTCTACATTTCATTGAGAATAAATGAAAAAACCCACAAATTCCATAGAGATCTCATCACACTTCCATGTTGGCACTGATTGTGGTTGAAGAAACCAAATTATCTTTGATGGTTACCCTTGAACTACTGGAACACATTATAATTACAGACAAAATCACCAATTCATCATCTCATACTAGGAACCCCAAAAAATTACCCATGTTATAGTACATCTTCATGGTTCCTTGGTGCACTTACAACTTGGAATTATGGGAATACCCCATCTCATCATATCTTATTTGCAAATCCTAAATAAAAAAATTATGAAAACATATAATACCTTCCGAGGAAAATAATAATTTAGAAATAGTCTCCCACCATAATGTGAGATTCAAATACAAATATAATTGTCAAGATATTATTCCAAAAGATCCAACTAAATAGGATAACATGTTAACTGAATACTGGAAAATCAACATCATCCCTATATTCTAGGACCCCAATATGTAAATATGAAAAAATAACCATCTGTTTCCACAATTCTGAGGATTCATTCATGCCCTAGGTTGAAATTGTACTACTTAGAGAATTTATATATTCATTCACTTTTCCCACTTTATAGGAAATGTAAATGTAAGAATACTATAGGTATTATACACAACAAATCTAGAAGAGATTCAAATATTTTTGAGATAAGATATAACTAATTACCTTGTGGTTTTAATAAATGGTAAAACATATAATGAAAAAGTAATTTCCCAACACTTAAAGTACATCTATCATAAGTACGAGTTAGTGGTCATGATATTGATAATATGTATTGTGTGTCCTACACTATAAAGAGCCATAGGTAATGACATGATCATACATATGAATAAATCCCAAACCCAACACTGAGAACTCATAGAAGACCACAGAGGTTTGCCCATCCTCTAAAAGATTCGACATCGGAATAGTAGTCAAATGATGTCTCTACTTGATAAAATGAATATAATATTTACCAATATAATAAAATTTTACTCCCTTCTGGGATAGATAATTAATTGGAGAAACCAAAATTGGTATATCTTTTACAACCCAAAAAGAATATCATGCTAAACCTAAGAAGCTACAAATCTCGAAAACATTTTTCTATTTATCCCATGACATAACATCTTTCACCATTCTAGGATCAGACAAAATACTTTGTTCTAACACCACGTGTCCCAAGAAAATCACTTCCTAAATCTACAAATCAAATTTTTATAATTTTTAATAATTTTTGTAATTTCTAAAAAATTATAGAACTAATATATGATGACACACATGATCCTCCTCATATATAGTGTAAACAAATGATTTTATTCAAAAAGTCCAAGGCATAATTATCAATATACTCATGTAAAATCCTGTCATAAAATTCATACTACTGTATAAGAATTATTTAGACCAAATGGCATGAAAAGGTTCACATAATTTCCACACCAACTCAAAAAGGATATTTTTAAGTTCATTTGATACTTTAATTTTCAACTAGTTCTACCATATCAGTAATTAATCATTGAAATCCATTTAATCCAATTAAACTAGTCTAATAGTTCATCAATAAGTGGAACATGTTGCATTGTAATTAACATAAATCAATTGGGTTTTCAGTATGTAACAGAAAGGATAAGTGGACCATCATCATTCTTAAATAAAATAATGTGAACACCAAAATGTGACATAGTCTAGAATATAAATACTTCTTATGAAATATCATCTAACTGGGTATCCACCTCTTCCATTTTTGCATGATTCCTCTAATAAGAATAGATATATAATATTTGAGTACCATTCACAAAATAAATATATAAATCAACTTCCCTTACCAGGGAAAATCTAGTGATGTCAGAGGAAACAATGATTGGAAACTCAATGGAAACTAGGGAATGATTATCAATAAATAATTATTTCTTCTGGTTAAAAGAAGTCTTAAATATCACATTCCCGAAAATTTTATTAGAATGTTCAGATCTAATCAACCCCAGCACCCATTCTAATTGAAATACATGAAACATCCCATCAATCAATATAAATGAAACTAATATATGGAAACAATAAATCCATGCATTATTTGAAATAAGTAAACCTATACTGAATATGATGATAAGAAATTTCATGTTGATAACTAAAAAATACCATTAAATATCAATCAATGATAATGAGAATGTAAAATAAGTAATAGCATTACCATATTATCTCTTTTTTCAATATGGGGTATACTATACATCACAAAATAAAAATATCCATTATAATGTTAATAATATTCCCAAAATAGTTAAAATGAATGATTGCGATGAACCTATGTCCAATAAAGAAGTCCTATAGAAGAAAAAATAATTATTTCACTTCTCTTTGTTGATGGACCCGTATCAGATTACTCTAGAGACTCTTCATATATGTGATGAAGCTATATTATGGATGACTATGGTTGGATCCCCATAGTTCATGAAGATTTGATTATACCATAGTATATTTATGTATTGATTAACTTGTTACACTATGTGGTACAGAGTTTGTATGAATGAACTTCTATAGGTGACATATACATCCATAGGAACCACATGTCTTGGTTCCCTCATTGAAAATGGTTGTTGAATTCCCATGATATGCATAGTAGTATCAAATCAATGGGCCTATAATAAAGAACACAATAGGTCTTGAAGAACCCTACTATCCAAGAAGCCCCCTGAGAATCATCATGTTTCCTCTTTCCTTTGAGAAAACACCCAAAATATCCATTGGGATAGAGGTGGAATCCCAGAAACCCAAAAATAACATACATGTTCATCTTAACCATCAATGATTTACCCATCACCTAAAAATATAATGATATATTCAGAAGGAAAACGTGAGAATAAGTTTGATATTGATTTAAAATGTCTAACCATTTAGTCAACATATTGTCTTTCGATGCAATATTAGTTTCTAACATCACCATCATAACAAAGAGATTTTCATATTCTATCACCATTCTATTACCCTTCTCTATTTTGAATAAAATATTTTGTTATCCAACACCATTAATTCACGATAGAGTTACTCGGGGAAAATAAATTTAAATTACCTCCACTATAGTACCCCATTTTTCTTTTTCGTCGTCATAATTTCCAACTATCACTTTATATGTCCCTCTTGATTTAATGGGTCATGTTTCACCATGAAGAAATGATGAATTTCTATGAACTCAAATAAAAGTTAAACAAATCACATCAAATCCTCATCCTCTTGGGGATTATTTGATCCTTGGAGTGATTTTGGCTCCTGGAATAGGAATTCCTTCTCATTAATTCATAATTCATACCATTAAGGTTCGATAAATGGAACCTGAACATGCATATATTCTGGTACCAATCCCAATTAACAGACTATACACACAACAACCTATACCATATTCTGTTCTATGATAGGAATTCCTCACCATGGTTAATCAACAGCTTCATCATGGAAAATATACAAACTCCATCTCATAGGTTTGATTCTACACAACATCATGAAAAAATATTCAATACATATGAAAGGATTGTCATATAGAAACTCAATAAAGAAAAAAAATTGGCATAGTGTCAATAGATAAGAAAAAAGATTTCAATTTAATCTAACGAATTCATAATTAGGGAAATATACTAGAATAAATACAGGTTAAATTATTCACAAACCACACATAGTGAGTGTAGTCTCATTATAGTGGGATTTGGATAGAAACTCACTCATCATTATATTCTATGTCTTAGAAAGACATAAAATTACATGGTAACATCATGAAATAAGATTTTCCTGCACAACTAAATTTTCATTATCACGATCCATCATAGATGCACTTGTACCCTAACAAAAAATCTGATCCTAACAATACATGAATGGAATTCATGATCATAATGGGTGGTCAACTAGTACATGGCATAATAAAAGATAATGATATGAATTGTTTTTACACATAATTTTTATCAGAAACAAATATTTGTCATTATGATCAAAATAATACATTAATGGGATAACAATAAAAGATGTCAAACTAGTATATAATCCCAAATATTTTCAAAAACATACAACGTACATATATAAAAAAACTAAAAAACCTAAGTCCCAACAGACACAATATTCCAATCTCAAAAGAGACAATAACAAATCCCACATCAAATTTTCTCTTTCCCCTTACATGAATCTAGATAATAGAAATCTAAAAATACCATGATGAAATGTTGTTATATGACCTAAAATCCTAGTGGGTCTCAATAAGTGTATCATAATATGAATGAATAACTATTAACCAAATAATTATTAAAATTTTAATAAAAATAGATTTTAAGTAGGAAAGAATATTTAATAAATAATGATTTTATAATTGATGGAAAAATTTAAAACACTTCTTTAATAAACATTTTTCATTAAAATAGTTTAGAATAATTTTCAAGGAATAATTAAGGAATTTTTACATACAATGATATATATTTAAAAGTAAAAAAAACTGAGTATCGTGGTTATATTAAAATATTTATGGTGGTTAATTGTTAGGGGATCTCCACACACTCATACTATGATAATTGTAATGTTCACCCTCTTCCCTTCATTAATGGTCAAATATGACTATCTATCATTATACTGAGTATAAGATCCTTAAATTAGATTATGTTAGATCTATAAAGAATCAATATTTTTCAATATAAATTAAAAAGTATTTGGTTTTCCCAAAAAACTCACTAAATACCCATTCTTACAAGTTCTCAACCAATAATAAATATTGGGAATCTTATTCTAAAACTGCTTCAAATAAAATTTCTTCATTTCCAATTACAACATTAAAATTTCTATTTAAAAACGAAAAAATCTTTTCAATAAATTAATTCATTTTAAGGATAAAACCATTGATATGTTCCTATTAAAATAATTTAATCTCTTTTTCTCAAATAAAATTTTCAAATAAACTTTTACAAATAAATTTCATGATTTCATCAACTCAAGATCCAAATTCAAATCCATAGATTTGGGCTTTTTTCCAAATTTCAATTTCTAAATCAATTTCAAATCATGGATGACACCAATTATGTTTTTTAATATTTAATTTAATGAAATCTTAATTAATTGAAAAATTCATTGTTAAATAATTTGAAAAATCATAAATATATCCACTTACTGTAGATAACGGTATCACATTACACTATAACTAGAATGGGAAACACCAATGATGAGAATCTAAAAGAATTATCCATGAAAAAACCAAATATTCATGATACCAGAAAATTAAATTATATCTAACAATAGTAGGAGGGTCTATCAAACCCTAGGATAAGATAAGAAGATAGTGATAGAGACCAATAAGGGAGTATTCATATAAAAAGTGGAGATCAGTCCTAAGGGACAAGAATTTCCATGTATTTTTTTAAATATATAAAAATTTTATGAGTCCGTGAAAATTGACAGAGCATGATTCCTAGGCCTGGAGTGCACAATAAGTATTTATGAACTTTATTTCAGGTACATTAAATAAATGTCCGAGTGGGTTTTTCAAACTTCTGAACCAGTTCATGGAATTGTAATCTAATGGCACTGTTTAACTCATAGCATCGTTATTCAATTAAGGGGACATTCACCTCGATGGCAGTTGGTCGAGGGTGAAAGTTACTTTTTGGGTTTTTCGTGGAAATAATAAATAATATAAACACACGATTTATAATATTTTTGTTGTAACCACCCTCCATGTGATTTTCAGGGTTAGGGTCTACAGGAACTAAACGTCATCTTCATGTTTATTTGTATTGGGGACCACTCGAGTTTTAAATAAACTCCCAAACTCAATTTTGGGGTGAGGATTACCCAACACATATTAATGGGTGGAGAAGAAACCACTCAACCCCCCCCCCCACTTTAATGTGGAGGAGTCTCATTAGCTTCCACGACATTAATTATACAAAACCCACTTTAATTAAATTACCACACCTATGTTTTTAATTAGGCTATTTTGATTTTTTCTCAATGATTAATATTGGGGAAACACATCTGTTTTCCATTTTCTTTTTGGTGGAGCCATGGGGGAAAATCTATCTAGTGTAGCACTTTTTCTCCGAACATAGAACGTTTTCTTCCAATGAAGAACTGTGACGATGAACACTAACCCTAACTACGACCTTCTTCCTTGAGACATTATCTGACATAGGACATATTCTACTATGACGAACCAGTACACAAACCGATGAACGAGGATAATGCCAACAGCACCGACATCTGTCCATTTCCCAATGATATTTCATCTTACCTGTAACTCCATTGACATATAATCCCTAGTTAGGGGTTTAATGTTTTTTCATTATCACTTCACATGTACACCCCATATTTTCTTTTGCGGGTTGTGAATAATCATTGTAGGAGGGTTTGATGTACATTATTCTTGTAAACCTCTTATTACATCTCTAATGTGGAGAGTTTAGGCCAAAATAACATGACCCTTCCCCTCTGTAACCCTTGTGTTATTTTTCGGTGTTCTTTGAAATGGATAAAGGCGACAAAGGCACCGGCACCGACCCCTGTGGCATCCACGACCGACACCGTCCCCACTGCACTTCGGCCTACTGGCAAAACCTTCCTCGCACCACCGCTAGCCAAACCGAACCCGAGCCCCACCGCGCTGCACCCCAGCCTTTGTGCCCCACGACCTCCCCAACTAATCCACCACGGTCACTCCATCATCCCAACGTCACCAGCCCCGGTCACGCCACTCACTGGTTGAACCGGCCTCGACCACACCACCCTGGCCCCCATGCCGAACTGCCAAGTGTCGCGCCCCCACGGCCGTCCGAGTCGAACTGGCTCTGTACCCTGGGCCATGTGACCCTACAGTGCCCTTCGGGTTGAGCTACCCATGTGGCACCCTCTAGGACGACCTGCGCACATGCTGACCCGATGCCGGTTCGCACCCTCACAGCCGGTTCGCACCCTCATGGCTCTCTGTGACCCCTTCATGGCATGCTGGGCAGGGCCTAGTTGGCCAAGCAGAGCCCAATGGGATGGCCCACACAACAGGCCAGACCAAACCCAACGATTTAGGCTGGGGTGACCAAAAATGGGTCCGCCCAGGCTGGGTCGTGTAGGGTCAGTCCGACCGGGGTGGACAGGACTCGGGCCCACAAAGATCCATATCCTTCTTTTGGCCATAACATTGGCATCAGACATCCATTTGATGAACTATTAGCGGTGATGGAAATATTGGAGCATGATGGTCCCTTTGAGTATACCACATTAGAGTTTGGGGTATAGTTGAGATATGGTCAGGTTGGATCGTGCACGAATCCAACCAGACCACCATGACTAAAAAGATAATAACTAACAGTCTGGGCGTTTGATTAACGTGTTGTCTATTATGTTGAGACCCATATGTTATGTAGGACCATTTTGATACTTATTTGTGGAAAATCGTGACATTTGGAGTATCAACCAATAGTTTGTGGTGCGGATCCTCTCAGAGACGAGCGTGCATAGTTTAGAGACCTAGTAGATGGTTATAACCTGATGACTATAGACCATTTTGACTCGGAGTGACTCTACAAGCCTAGAGGGTAGCGCCATGGTGTTGTGAAAAATCCAAAGTGGGGAGCACCTTGGTTTATTCGAAGACTCATGGTACTCGACTAGAGAAGTACTTCAGAAGGTTAAGTGGGCGATCATGCTTGTTGACGCGGAAGACCCATGGTGGGGAGCGGGCGTGCTAACACGGAAGAACCATGGTGGGGAGCGCACTTCATGACACAGAAGATCTAACGTACTCAATAGGATGATTACCTCAGCAGTCTGATGTTAGTGGGAAGCGCGCTTGGTGTTGCGGCAGGCACACTATACATGATAGAGATGGATTTCTCTAGTAGCCGAGGTTTTGACAAAGTGACAAGGTATGTACTTGATACTACCACCTAGAATAAAATCCCAGTTTCAACTGAGTCAGTTTTTCTGCGTTTTCCTAATGACTGAGATGGATTAATGGATAACTTTGGTATATTTATTATCATATACCTATGTAATGTTATATTTTGATTTCATACCTTTTGGTTTATCATTGATGTATTTTGTGATACCTTGGGGGTTTCAGGGTCTTTAATGAGTATCGTTATACCCAACCATGCATGGCATATGCCCACACCTTATTGTGATGGCTGTAGTCAACGGGCAATGATGTCTGAGGCTGAGAGTACCAGGACAGGATGGTGCCCGATGGTAGACCATATGACATGTGTGTACGTAGAGGAGACAAACATATGTGGAGTGTTGAGGAGGGTATCTATACCCACCCATTAGGTAGGGATCCCGAAGGACGACCATAAATCATATTTTCATTCTTTTTTTTATTTGTATTGTTTTTAGTATTACTGGTACCTTTAATGTTGGGATTGTATTTTGACCCCATTTACATTCAACAATATTTTGGTTATACAATTTACTCATGTTCATATCTTCCTGTGTGTGTATAATTTATAAAGGTAATGCCTTCCCATTTTTAAGGAATTATGCCTTTGGTGCTAGTCTCTATCCCCTAGCCAATGGAAGGTGGGCTTCAGGTCATCACGACATGGTCCCTATGGGAAGGGTCATGACAAACTGGTATCATAGGAGACCATTCTACCATAGATCATAAAAATCATATCTTATCAGTGATGAAATTGTGTTATGTGTTGTGATTGCTGTTTTCATGTTAGGGAGTCCTATGTTGGTGTGGTGGTTGATGTATCCATACCCAAAGGCCCTGAAATCAGATTTCCAACTCAGTTCATGAAAACACTGATTGCGTGTGTGTTTTCAAAAAATCTCTTTATGTTATCAACCTAGGTTAGGTCACCAGGTATAACTTTTAACTTTAGTGAACCTATTTATTTTTAGAATGAATCCATGCATCAAACGAATAGAGTTCATAGAGTTGTATGCACTGCTATCCCACCAAGTGACTAGGCCTCGGTGTAGGGCCCTTTTTTCGTAGAGGCACCAGTGGACGCACCAGTGGTACCACTCCACATTGGGCCACTTAGGCCATCATCCCCAGTAGCAGATGATGCACAATGGTTGAGCACATTACATGAGTTCCAGTGCTAGAGGCCACCCATGTGCAAGGGAGAGACGAGCCCACATGCGGCTCAAGATTTGCTGGAGGTTGTGGTGAGAGTCTTTCGATTGGTAGGGACACTAGCAGACCTCATGGTAATCCTTACTATTATACTTCTACAGGTTGTAGTAGGCAGATGGTGTAGTTTAATACTTCTGGGTCATGAAGAGGTGATTCTTCTCTGGGAAGTCATCGAGAGCATGTTTCAGGCAAGGATTGTTCCAGTGA